>JBBPBQ010000009.1:1684104-1697246 GCA_037974755.1 Cicer yamashitae | reverse complement strand
AATTAGGGTTTTTAACCAAAGTTGTGCATCCAATCTGTGATTTTGTGTCATTGGTGGCACATTTAGGTCATTTTCGTCCTCGCTAAGCTTATTCTAATCCAAGTAGGGGTTTTAACCAATCTTGTGCATCCAATATGTGATTTTTGGTTCTTGGTTGCACATTTAGGTCATTTTCGTCCTCCCTAGCCTTATTCTAATCAAAATAGGGTTTTTAACCAAAGTTGTGCATCCAATCTGCGATTTTGTGTCATTGGTGGCATATTTAGGTCATTTTCGTCCTCGCTAAGCTTATTCTAATCCAAGTAGGGTTTTTAACCAATCTTGTGCATCCAATATGTGATTTTTTGTTCTTGGTTGCACATTTAGGTCATTTTCGTCGTCGCTAGGCTTATTCTAATCCAATTAGGGTTTTTAACCAATCTTGTGCATCCAATAAGTGATTTTGTGTCATTGGTTGCACATTTAGGTCATTTTCGTCCTCCCTAAGCTTATTCTAATCGAAGTAGGGTTTTTAACCAATCTTGTGCATCCAATATGTGAGTTTTTGTTCTTGGTTGCACATTTAGGTCATTTTCGTCGTCGCTAGGCTTATTCAAATCCAATTAGGGTTTTTAACCAATCTTGTGCATCCAATAAGTGATTTTGTGTCATTGGTTGCACATTTAGGTCATTTTCGTCCTCCCTAGGCTTATTCTAATCGAAGTAGGGTTTTTAACCAATCTTGTGCATCCAACATGTGATTTTGTGTCATTTTGGGTCATTGGTTGAACATTTATGCTTATTCTAATCCAATTAGGGTTTTTAACAAATCTTGTGCATCCAATAAGTGATTTTGTGTCATTGGTTGAACATTTAGGTCATTTTCGTCTTCGCTAGGCTTATTCTAATCCAATTAGGGTTTTTAACCAATCTTGTGCATCCAATTTGTGGTTTTGTGTCATTTTGGGTCGTTGGTTGAACATTTAGGTCATTCTCGTCCTCCCTAGGCTTATTCTAATCCAATTAGGGTTTTTAACCATTCTTGTGCATCCAATATGTGATTTTGTGTTCTTGGTTCCACATTTAGGTCATTTTCGTCCTCGCTAGGCGTATTCTAATCCAATTAGGGTTTTTAAGCAATCTTGTGCATCCAATATGTGATTTTGTGTCATCGGTTGAACATTTAGGTCATTTTCGTCCTCCCTAGCCTTATTCTAATCAAATTAGGGTTTTTAACCAAAGTTGTGCATCCAATCTGTGATTTTGTGTCATTGGTGGCACATTTAGGTCATTTTCGTCCTCGCTAAGCTTATTCTAATCCAAGTAGGGTTTTTAACCAATCTTGTGCATCCAATATGTGATTTTTTGTTCTTGGTTGCACATTTAGGTCATTTTCGTCGTCGCTAGGCTTATTCTAATCCAATTAGGGTTTTTAACCAATCTTATGCATCCAATAAGTGATTTTGTGTCATTGGTTGCACATTTAGGTCATTTTCTTCCTCCCTAGGCTTATTCTAATCGAAGTAGGGTTTTTAACCAATCTTGTGCATCCAATATGTGATTTTGTGTCATTTTGTGTCATTGGTTGAACATTTAGGTCATTTTCGTCCTCCCTAAGCTTATTCTAATCCAATTAGGGTTTTTAACCAATCTTGTGCATCCAATATGTGATTTTGTGTCATTGGTTGAACATTTAGGTCATTTTTGTCCTCCCTAGGCTTATTCTAATCCAATTAGGGTTTTTAACCAATCTTGTGCATCCAATATGTGATTTTGTATCATTTTGTGTCATCGGTTGAACATTTAGGTCATTTTCGTCCTCCCTAGGCTTATTCTAATCCAATTAGGGTTTTTAACCAATCTTGTGCATCCAATATGTGATTTTGTGTCATTTTGTGTCATTGGTTGAACATTTAGGTCATATTCGTCCTCCCTAGGCTTATTCTAATCCAATTAGGGTTTTTAACCAATCTTGAGCATCCAATATGTGATTTTTTGTCATTTTGTGTCATTGGTTGAACATTTAGGTCATTTTCGTCCTCCCTAGGCTTATTCTAATCCAATTAGGATTTTTAACCAATCTTGTGCATCCAATATGTGATTTTGTGTCATTGATTGAACATTTTGGTCATTTTCGTCCTCCCAAGGCTTATTCTATTCCAATTAGGGTTTTTAACCAATCTTGTGCATCCAATATGTGATTTTGTGTCATTTTGTGTCATTGGTTGAACATTTAGGTCATTTTCGTCCTCCCTAGGCTTATTCTAATCCAATTAGGGTTTTTAACCAATCATGAGCATCCAATATGTGATTTTGTGTCATTTTGTGTCATTGGTTGAACATTTAGGTCATTTTCGTCCTCCCTAGGCTTATTCTAATCCAATTAGGGTTTTTAACCAATCTTGTGCATCCAATATGTGATTTTGTGTTCTTGGTTGCACATTTAGGTCATTTTCGTCATCGCTAGGCTTATTCTAATCCAATTAGGGTTTTTAACCAATCTTGTGCATCCAATATGTGATTTTGTGTCATTGGTTGAACATTTAGGTCATTTTCGTCCTCCCTAGCCTTATTCTAATCAAATTAGGGTTTTTAACCAAAGTTGTGCATCCAATCTGTGATTTTGTGTCATTGGTGGCACATTTAGGTCATTTTCGTCCTCGCTAAGCTTATTCTAATCCAAGTAGGGTTTTTAACCAATCTTGTGCATCCAATATGTGATTTTGTGTTCTTGGTTGCACATTTACGTCATTTTCGTCGTCGCTAGGCTTATTCTAATCCAATTAGGGTTTTTAACCAATCTTGTGCATCCAATAAGTGATTTTGTGTCATTGGTTGCACATTTAGGTCATTTTCGTCCTCCCTAGGCTTATTCTAATCGAAGTAGGGTTTTTAACCAATCTTGTGCATCCAACATGTGATTTTGTGTCATTTTGGGTCATTGGTTGAACATTTATGCTTATTCTAATCCAATTAGGGTTTTTAACAAATCTTGTGCATCCAATAAGTGATTTTGTGTCATTGGTTGAACATTTAGGTCATTTTCGTCTTCGCTAGGCTTATTCTAATCCAATTAGGGTTTTTAACCAATCTTGTGCATCCAATTTGTGGTTTTGTGTCATTTTGGGTCGTTGGTTGAACATTTAGGTCATTCTCGTCCTCCCTAGGCTTATTCTAATCCAATTAGGGTTTTTAACCATTCTTGTGCATCCAATATGTGATTTTGTGTTCTTGGTTCCACATTTAGGTCATTTTCGTCCTCGCTAGGCGTATTCTAATCCAATTAGGGTTTTTAAGCAATCTTGTGCATCCAATATGTGATTTTGTGTCATCGGTTGAACATTTAGGTCATTTTCGTCCTCCCTAGCCTTATTCTAATCAAATTAGGGTTTTTAACCAAAGTTGTGCATCCAATCTGTGATTTTGTGTCATTGGTGGCACATTTAGGTCATTTTCGTCCTCGCTAAGCTTATTCTAATCCAAGTAGGGTTTTTAACCAATCTTGTGCATCCAATATGTGATTTTTTGTTCTTGGTTGCACATTTAGGTCATTTTCGTCGTCGCTAGGCTTATTCTAATCCAATTAGGGTTTTTAACCAATCTTATGCATCCAATAAGTGATTTTGTGTCATTGGTTGCACATTTAGGTCATTTTCTTCCTCCCTAGGCTTATTCTAATCGAAGTAGGGTTTTTAACCAATCTTGTGCATCCAATATGTGATTTTGTGTCATTTTGTGTCATTGGTTGAACATTTAGGTCATTTTCGTCCTCCCTAAGCTTATTCTAATCCAATTAGGGTTTTTAACCAATCTTGTGCATCCAATATGTGATTTTGTGTCATTGGTTGAACATTTAGGTCATTTTTGTCCTCCCTAGGCTTATTCTAATCCAATTAGGGTTTTTAACCAATCTTGTGCAACCAATATGTGATTTTGTGTCATTGGTTGAACATTTAGGTCATTTTCTTCCTCCCTCGGCTTATTCTAATCCAATTTGGGCTTTTAACCAATCTTGTGCATCCAATATGTGATTTTGTGTCATTGGTTGAACATTTAGGTCATTTTCGTCCTCCCTAGGCTTATTCTAATCCAATTAGGGTTTTTAACCAATCTTGTGCATCCAATATGTGATTTTGTGTCATTGGTTGAACATTTTTGTCATTTTCGTCTTCCCTAGGCTTATTCTAATCCAATTAGGGTTTTTAACCAATCTTGTGCATCCAATATGTGATTTTGTGTCATTTTGTGTCATTGGTTTAACATTTAGGTCATTTTCGTCCTCCCTAGGCTTATTCTAATCCAATTAGGGTTTTTAACCAATGTTGTGCATCCAATATGTGATTTTGTGTCATTGGTTGCACATTTAGGTCACTTTCGTCCTCCCTAGGCATGTTCTAATCCAATTAGGGTTTTTAACCAATCTTGTGCATATAATAAGTGATTTTGTGTCATTGGTAATCCAATTAGGTCATTTTCGTCCTCGCTAGGCTTATTCTAATCCAATTAGGGTTTTTAACCAATCTTGTGCATCCAATATGTCATTTTGTGTCATTGGTTGAACATTTAGGTCATTTTCGTCCTCCCTAGGCTTATTCTAATCCAATTAGGGTTTTTAACCAATCTTGTGCATCCAATATGCGATTTTGTGTCATTTTGTGTCATTGGTTGAACATTTAGGTCATTTTCGTCCTCCCTAGACTTATTCTAATCCAATTAGGGTTTTTAACCAATCTTGTGCATCCAATATGTGATTTTGTGTCATTGGTTGAACATTTAGGTCATTTTCGTCCTCCCTAGACTTATTCTAATCCAATTAGGGTTTTTAACCAATCTTGTGCATCCAATGAGTGATTTTGTGTCATTTTGTGTCATTGGTTGAACATTTAGGTCATTTTCGTCCTCCCTAGACTTATTCTAATCCAATTAGGGTTTTTAACGAATCTTGTGCATCCAATATGTGATTTTGTGTCATTTTGTGTCATTGGTTGAACATTTAGGTCATTTTCGTCCTCCCTAGGCTTATTCTAATCCAATTAGGGTTTTTAACCAATCTTGTGCATCCAATATGTTATTTTGTGTCATTGGTTGCACATTTAGGTCACTTTCGTCCTCCCTAGGCTTATTCTAATCCAAATAGGGTTTTTAACCAATCTTGTGCATCCGAAAAGTTATTTTGTGTCATTGGTTGAATATTTAGGTCATTTTCGTCCTCCCTAGGCTTATTCTAAACCAAATAGGGTTTTTAACCAATCTTGGGCATCCGAAAAGTTATTTTGTGTCATTGGTTGAATATTTAGGTCATTTTCGTCCTCCCTAGGCTTATGCTAATCCGATTAGGGTTTTTAACCAGTATTGTGCATCCAATATGTGATTTTGTGTCATTGGTTGAACATTTAGGTCATTTTCGTCCTCCTTAGGCTTATTCTAATCCAATTAGGGTTTTTAACCAGTCTTGTGCATCCAATAAGTGATTTTGTGTCATTGGTTGAATATTTAGGTCATTTTCGTCCTCCCTAGGCTTATTCTAATCCAATTGGGGTTTTTAACCAATCTTGTGCATACAATAAGTTATTTTGTGTCATTGGTTGCACATTTAGGTCACTTTCGTCCTCCCTAGGCTTATTCTAATCCAAATAGGGTTTTTAACCAATCTTGTGCATCCGAAAAGTTATTTTGTGTCATTGGTTGAATATTTAGGTCATTTTCGTCCTCCCTAGGCTTATGCTAATCCAATTAGGGTTTTTAACCAGTATTGTGCATCCAATATGTGATTTCGTGTCATTGGTTGAACATTTAGGTCATTTTCGTCCTCCTTAGGCTTATTCTAATCCAATTAGGGTTTTTAACCAGTCTTGTGCATCCAATAAGTGATTTTGTGTCATTGGTTGAATATTTAGGTCATTTTCGTCCTCCCTAGGCTTATTCTAATCCAATTGGGGTTTTTAACCAATCTTGTGCATACAATATGTTATTTTTGTGTCATTGGTTGCACATTTAGGTCACTTTCGTCCTCCCTAGGCTTATTCTAATCCAAATAGGGTTTTTAACCAATCTTGTGCATCCGATAAGTGATTTTGAGTCATTGGTTGAACATTTATGCAATTTTCGTCCTCCTTAGGCTTATTCTAATCCAATTGGGGTTTTTAACCAATCTTGTGCATCCAATATGTTATTTTGTGTCATTGGTTGCACATTTAGATCATTTTCGTCCTCCCTAGGCTTATTATAATATAATTAGGGCTTTTAACGTATCTTGTGCATCCAATAAGTGCGTTTGTGTCATTCGATTAACATTTAGGTCATTTTCATCCTCCCTAGGCTTATTTTAATCCAATTAGAGTTTTTAACCAATCTTGTGCATCCAATAAGTGATTTTGTGTCACTGGTTGAACATTTAGGTCATTTTCGTCCTCCCTAGGATTATTCTAATCCAATTAGGGTTTTTAACCAATCTTGTGCATCCAATAAGTGATTTTGTGTCATTGGTTGAACATTTAGGTCATTTTCGTCATCCCTAGGCTTATTCTAATCCAATTAGGGTTTTTAACCAATCTTGTGCATCCAATAAGTGATTTTGTGTCATTGGTTGAACATTTAGGTCATTTTCGTCCTCCCTAGGCTTATTCTAATCCAATTAGGGTTGTTAACCAATCTTGTGCATCCAATAAGTGATTTTGTGTCATTGGTTGAACATTTAGGTCATTTTCGTCTTCGCTAGGCTTATTCTAATCCAATTAGGGTTTTTAACCAATCTTGTGCATCCAATTTGTGATTTTGTGTCATTTTGGGTCGTTGGTTGAACATTTAGGTCATTTTCGTCCTCCCTAGGCTTATGCTAATCCAATTAGGGTTTTTAACCATTCTTGTGCATCCAATATGTGATTTTGTGTTCTTGGTTCCACATTTAGGTCATTTTCGTCCTCGCTAGGCGTATTCTAATCCAATTAGGGTTTTTAAGCAATCTTGTGCATCCAATATGTGATTTTGTGTCATCGGTTGAACATTTAGGTCATTTTCGTCCTCCCTAGCCTTATTCTAATCAAATTAGGGTTTTTAACCAAAGTTGTGCATCCAATCTGTGATTTTGTGTCATTGGTGGCACATTTAGGTCATTTTCGTCCTCGCTAAGCTTATTCTAATCCAAGTAGGGTTTTTAACCAATCTTGTGCATCCAATATGTGATTTTTTGTTCTTGGTTGCACATTTAGGTCATTTTCGTCGTCGCTAGGCTTATTCAAATCCAATTAGGGTTCTTAACCAATCTTGTGCATCCAATAAGTGATTTTGTGTCATTGGTTGCACATTTAGGTCATTTTCGTCCTCCCTAGGCTTATTCTAATCGAAGTAGGGTTTTTCACCAATCTTGTGCATCCAATATGTGATTTTGTGTCATTTTGTGTCATTGGTTGAACATTAAGGTCATTTTCGTCCTCCCTAAGCTTATTCTAATCCAATAAGGGTTCTTAACCAATCTTGTGCATATAATAAGTGATTTTGTGTCATTGGTTTAACATTTAGGTCATTTTCGTCCTCCCTAGGCTTATTCTAATCCAATTAGGTTTTTTAACCAATCTTGTGCATCCAATATTTGATTTTGTGTCATTGGTTTAACATTTAGGTCATTTTCGTCCTCCGTAGGCTTATTCTAATCCAAGTACGGTTTTTAACCAATCTTGTGCATCCAATATGTGATTTTGTGTCATCGGTTGAACATTTAGGTCATTTTCGTCCTCCCTAGCCTTATTCTAATCAAATTAGGTTTTTTAACCAAAGTTGTGCATCCAATCTGTGACTTTGTGTCATTGGTGGCACATTTTGGTCATTTTCGTCCTCGCTAAGCTTATTCTAATCCAAGTAGGGTTTTTAACCAATCTTGTGCATCCAATATGTGATTTTTGGTTCTTGGTTGCACATTTAGGTCATTTTCATCCTCCCTAGCCTTATTCTAATCAAAATAGGGTTTTTAACCAAAGTTGTGCATCCAATCTGCGATTTTGTGTCATTGGTGGCACATTTAGGTCATTTTGGTCCTCGTTAAGCTTATTCTAATCCAAGTAGGGTTTTTAACCAATCTTGTGCATCCAATATGTGATTTTTCGTTCTTGGTTGCACATTTAGGTCATTTCCGTCGTCGCTAGGCTTATTCTAATCCAATTAGGGTTTTTAACCAATCTTGTGCATCCAATAAGTGATTTTGTGTCATTGGTTGCACATTTTGGTCATTTTCGTCCTCCCTAGGCTTATTCTAATCGAAGTAGGGTTTTTAACCAATCTTGTGCATCCAATATGTCATTTTGTGTCATTGGTTGAAAATTTAGGTCATTTTCGTCCTCCCTAAGCTTATTCTAATCCAATTAGGGTTCTTAACCAATCTTATGCATCCAATAAGTGATTTTGTGTCATTGGTTAAACATTTAGGTCGCTTTCGTCTTCCCTAGGCTTATTCTAATCCAAGTAGGGTTTTTAACCAATCTTGTGCATCCAATAAGTGATTTTGTGTCATTGGTTGAACATTTAGGTCAATTTCGTCCTCCCTAGGCTTATTCTAATCCAATTAGGGTTTTTAACCAATCTTGTGCATGCAATAAGTGATTTTGTGTCATTGGTTGAACATTTAGGTCATTTTGGTCCTCCCCAGGCTTATTCTAATCCAATTAGGGTTGTTAACCAATCTTGTGCATCCAATAAGTGATTTTGTGTCATTGGTTGCACATTTAGGTCATTTTCGTCTTCGCTAGGCTTATTCTAATCCAATTAGGGTTTTTAACCAATCTTGTGCATCCAATTTGTTATTTTGTGTCATTTTGGGTCGTTGGTTGAACATTTAGGTCATTTTCGTCCTCCCTAGGCTTATGCTAATCCAATTAGGGTTTTTAACCATTCTTGTGCATCCAATATGTGATTTTGTGTTCTTGGTTCCACATTTAGGTCATTTTCGTCCTCGCTAGGCGTATTCTAATCCAATTAGGGTTTTTAAGCAATCTTGGGCATCCAATATGTGATTTTGTGTCATCGGTTGAACATTTAGGTCATTTTCGTCCTCCCTAGCCTTATTCTAATCAAATTAGGGTTTTTAACCAAAGTTGTGCATCCAATCTGTGATTTTGTGTCATTGGTGGCACATTTAGGTCATTTTCGTCCTCGCAAAGCTTATTCTAATCCAAGTAGGGTTTTTAACCAATCTTGTGCATCCAATATGTGATTTTTTGTTCTTGGTTGCACATTTAGGTCATTTTCGTCGTCGCTAGGCTTATTCTAATCCAATTAGGGTTTTTAACCAATCTTATGCATCCAATAAGTGATTTTGTGTCATTGGTTGCACATTTAGGTCATTTTCTTCCTCCCTAGGCTTATTCTAATCGAAGTAGGGTTTTTAACCAATCTTGTGCATCCAATATGTGATTTTGTGTCATTTTGTGTCATTGGTTGAACATTTAGGTCATTTTCGTCCTCCCTAAGCTTATTCTAATCCAATTAGGGTTTTTAACCAATCTTGTGCATCCAATATGTGATTTTGTGTCATTGGTTGAACATTTAGGTCATTTTTGTCCTCCCTAGGCTTATTCTAATCCAATTAGGGTTTTTAACCAATCTTGTGCAACCAATATGTGATTTTGTGTCATTGGTTGAACATTTAGGTCATTTTCTTCCTCCCTCGGCTTATTCTAATCCAATTTGGGCTTTTAACCAATCTTGTGCATCCAATATGTGATTTTGTGTCATTGGTTGAACATTTAGGTCATTTTCGTCCTCCCTAGGCTTATTCTAATCCAATTAGGGTTTTTAACCAATCTTGTGCATCCAATATGTGATTTTGTGTCATTGGTTGAACATTTTTGTCATTTTCGTCTTCCCTAGGCTTATTCTAATCCAATTAGGGTTTTTAACCAATCTTGTGCATCCAATATGTGATTTTGTGTCATTTTGTGTCATTGGTTTAACATTTAGGTCATTTTCGTCCTCCCTAGGCTTATTCTAATCCAATTAGGGTTTTTAACCAATGTTGTGCATCCAATATGTGATTTTGTGTCATTGGTTGCACATTTAGGTCACTTTCGTCCTCCCTAGGCATGTTCTAATCCAATTAGGGTTTTTAACCAATCTTGTGCATATAATAAGTGATTTTGTGTCATTGGTAATCCAATTAGGTCATTTTCGTCCTCGCTAGGCTTATTCTAATCCAATTAGGGTTTTTAACCAATCTTGTGCATCCAATATGTGATTTTGTGTCAATGGTTGCACATTTAGGTCATTTTCGTCCTCCCTAGGCTTATTCTAATCCAATTAGGGTTTTTAACCAATCTTGTGCATATAATAAGTGATTTTGTGTCATTGGTAATCCAATTAGGTCATTTTCGTCCTCACTAGGCTTATTCTAATCCAATTAGGGTTTTTAACCAATCTTGTGCATCCAATATGTGATTTTGTGTCATTTTGTGTCATTGGTTGAACATTTAGGTCATTTTCGTCCTCCCTAGGCTTATTCTAATCCAATTTGGGTTTTTAACCAATCTTGTGCTTCCAATATGTGATTTTGTGTCATCGGTTGAACATTTAGGTCATTTTCGTCCTCCCTAGGCTTATTCTAATCCAATTAGGGTTTTTAACCAATCTTGTGCATCCAATATGTGATTTTGTGTCATTGGTTGAACATTTAGGTCATTTTCGTCCTCCCTAGGCTTATTCTAATCCAATTAGGGTTTTTAACCAATCTTGTACATCCAATATGTGATTTTGTGTCATTTTGTGTCATTGGTTGAACATTTAGGTCATTTTCGTCCTCCATAGGCTTATTCTAATCCAATTAGGGTTTTTAACCAATCTTGTGCATCCAATAAGTGATTTTGTGTCATTGGTTGAACATTTAGGTCATTTTCGTCCTCAATAGGCTTATTCTAATCCAATTAGGGTTTTTAACCAATCTTGTGCATCCAATATGTGATTTTGTGTCATTTTGTGTCATTGGTTGAACATTTAGGTCATTTTCGTCCTCCCTAGGCTTATTCTAATCCAATTAGGGTTTTTAACCAATCTTGTGCATCCAATATGTGATTTTGTGTCATTATGTGTCATTGGTTGAACATTTAGGTCATTTTGGTCCTCCCTAGGCATATTCTAATCCAATTAGGGTTTTTAACCAATCTTGTGCATCCAATATGTGATTTTGTGTCATTTTGTGTCATTGGTTGAACATTTAGGTCATTTTCGTCCTCCCTAGGCTTATTCTAATCCAATTAGGGTTTTTAACCAATCTTGTGCATCCAATATCTGACTTTGTGTCATTTTGTGTCATTTTGTGACATTTTGTGTCATTGGTTGAACATTTAGGTCATTTTCGTCCTCCCTAGGCTTATTCTAATCCAATTAGGGTTTTCAACCAATCTTGTGCATCCAATATGTGATTTTGTGTCATTGGTTGAACATTTAGGTCATTTTCGTCCTCCCTAGACTTATTCTAATCCAATTAGGGTTTTTAACCAATCTTGTGCATCCAATATGTGATTTTGTGTCATTGGTTGAACATTTAGGTCATTTTCGTCCTCCCTAGGCTTATTCTATTCCAATTAGGGTTTTTAACCAAACTTGTGCATCCAATATGTGATTTTGTGTCATCGGTTGAACATTTAGGTCATTTTCGTCCTCCCTAGGCTTATTCTAATCCAATTAGGGTTTTTAACCAATCTTGTGCATCCAATATGTGATTTTGTGTCATTGGTTGAACATTTAGGTCATTTTCGTCCTCCCTAGGCTTATTTTAATCCGATTAGGGTTTTTAACCAATCTTGTGCAACCAATATGTGATTTTGTGTCATTGGTTGAACATTTAGGTCATTTTCGTCCTCCCTAGGCTTATTCTAATCCAATTAGGGTTTTTAACCAATCTTGTGCATCCATTATGTGATTTTGTGTCATTTTGTGTCATTGGTTGAACATTTATGTCATTTTCGTCCTCCCTAGGATTATTCTAATCCAATCAGGGTTTTTAACCAATCTTGTGCATCCAATATGTGATTTTGTGATTGGTTGAACATTTAGGTCATTTTCGTCCTCCCTAGGCTTATTCTAATCCAATTAGGGTTTTCAACCAATCTTGTGCATCCAATATGTGATTTCGTATCATTTTTTGTCATTGGTTGAACATTTAGGTCATTTTCGTCCTCCCTAGGCTTATTCTAATCCAATAAGGGTTTTTAATCAATCTTGTGCATCCAATATGTGATTTTGTGTCATTGGTTGAACATTTAGGTCATTTTCGTCCTCCCTAGGCTTATTCTAATCCAATTAGGGTTTTTAACCAATCTTGTGCATCCAATATGTGATTTTGTGTCATTGGTTGAACATTTAGGTCATTTTCGTCCTCCCTAGCCTTATTCTAATCAAATTAGGGTTTTTTACCAATCTTGTGCATCCAATCTGTGATTTTGTGTCATTGGTGGCACATTTAGGTCATTTTCGTCCTCGCTAAGCTTATTCTAATCCAAGTAGGGTTTTTAACCAATCTTGTGCATCCAATATGTGATTTTGTGTCATTTTGTGTCATTGGTTGAACATTAAGGTCATTTTCGTCCTCCCTAAGCTTATTCTAATCCAATTAGGTTTTTTAACCAATCTTGTGCATCCAATATGTGATTTTGTGTCATTGGGTTAACATTTAGGTCATTTTCGTCCTCCGTAGGCTTATTCTAATCCAAGTACGGTTTTTAACCAATCTTGTGCATCCAATATGTGATTTTGTGTCATCGGTTGAACATTTAGGTCATTTTCGTCCTCCCTAGCCTTATTCTAATCAAATTAGGTTTTTTAACCAAAGTTGTGCATCCAATCTGTGATTTTGTGTCATTGGTGGCACATTTAGGTCATTTTCGTCCTCGCTAAGCTTATTCTAATCCAAGTAGGGTTTTTAACCAATCTTGTGCATCCAATATGTGATTTTTGGTTCTTGGTTGCACATTTAGGTCATTTTCATCCTCCCTAGCCTTATTCTAATCAAAATAGGGTTTTTAACCAAAGTTGTGCATCCAATCTGCGATTTTGTGTCATTGGTGGCACATTTAGGTCATTTTGGTCCTCGTTAAGCTTATTCTAATCCAAGTAGGGTTTTTAACCAATCTTGTGCATCCAATATGTGATTTTTCGTTCTTGGTTGCACATTTAGGTCATTT
>JBBPBQ010000009.1:1630102-1645528 GCA_037974755.1 Cicer yamashitae | reverse complement strand
ATTCTAATCCAATTAGGGTTTTTAACCAATCTTGTGCATCCAATATGTGATTTTGTGTCATTTTGTATCATTGGTTGAACATTTAGGTGATTTTCGTCATCCCCAGGCTTATTCTAATCCAATTAGTGTTTTTAACCAATCTTTTGCATCCAATATGTGATTTTGTGTCATTTTGTGTCAATGGTTGAACATTTAAGTCATTTTCGTCCTCCCTAGGCTTATTCTAATCCAATTAGGGTTTTTAACCAATCTTGTGCATCCAATAAGTGATTTTGTGGCATTGGTTGAACATTTAGGTCATTT
The DNA here is from genome assembly GCA_037974755.1 of Cicer yamashitae. Taxonomy (NCBI): domain Eukaryota; kingdom Viridiplantae; phylum Streptophyta; class Magnoliopsida; order Fabales; family Fabaceae; genus Cicer; species Cicer yamashitae. Next base: position 1,645,225 of record JBBPBQ010000009.1, on the reverse strand, counting down.
TCGTCCTCCCTAGGCATATTCTAATCCAATTAGGGTTTTTAACCAATCTTGTGCATCCAATATGTGATTTTGTGCCATTGGTTGAACATTTAGATCATTTTCGTCCTCCGTAGGCTTATTCTAATCCACTTAGGGTTTTTAACCAATCTTGTGCATCCAATATTTGATTTTGTGTCATATTGTGTCATTGGTTGAACATTTAGGTCATTTTCGTCCTCCCTAGGCTTATTCTAATCCAATTAAGGTTTTTAACCAATCTTGTGCATCCAATATGTGATTTTATGTCATTTTGTGTCATTGGTTGAACATTTAGGTCATTTTCGTCCTCCCTAGGCTTATTCTAATCCAATTAGGGTTTTTAACCAATCTTGTGCATCCAATATGTGATTTTGTGTCATTGGTTGAACATTTAGGTCATTTTCATCCTCCCTAGACTTATTCTAATCCAATTAGGGTTTTTAACCAATCTTGTGCATCCAATATGTGATTTAGTGTCATTGGTTGAACATTTAGGTCATTTTCGTCCTCCCTAGGCTTATTCTAATCGAATTAGGGTTTTTAACCAATCTTGAGCATCCAATATGTGATTTTGTGTCATTTTGTGTCATTGGTTGAACATTTAGGTCATTTTCGTCCTCCCTAGGCTTATTCTAATCCAATTAGGGTTTTTAACCAATCTTGTGCATCCAATATGTGATTTTGTGCTATTTTGTGTCATTGGTTGAACATTATTTCATTTTCGTCCTCCCTAAGCTTATTCTAATTCAATTAGGATTTTTAATCAATCTTGTGCATCCAATATGTGATTTTGTGTCATTGGTTGAACGTTTAGGTCATCTTCGTCCTCCCTAGGCTTATTCTAATCCAATTAGGGTTTTTAACCAATCTTGTGCATCCAATATGTGATTTTGTGTCATTTTGTGTCATTGGTTGAACATTTAGGTCATTTTCGTCCTCCCTAGGCTTATTCTAATCCAATTAGGGTTTTTAACCAATCTTGTGCATCCAATATGTGATTTTGTGTCATTTTGTGTCATTGGTTGAACATTTAAGTCATTTACGTCCTCCCTAGGCTTATTCTAATCAAATTAGGGTTTTTAACCAATCTTGTGCATCCAATATGTGATTTTGTGTCATTTTGTGTCTTTGGTTGAACATTTAGGTCATTTTCGTCCTCCCTAGGCTTATTCTAATCCAATTAGGGTTTTTAACCAATCTTGTGCATCCAATATGTGATTTTGTGTCATTTTGTGTCATTGGTTGAACATTTAGGTCATTTTCGTCCTCCCTAGGCTTATTCTAATCCAATTAGGGTTTTTAACCAATCTTGTGCATCCAATATGTGATTTTGTGTCCTTTTGTGTCATTGGTTGAACATTTAGGTCATTTTGGTCCTCCCTAGGCTTATTCTAATCCAATTAGGGTTTTTATCCGATCATGTGCATCCAATATGTGATTTTGTGTCATTTTGTGTCATTGGTATAACATTTAGGTCATTTTCGTCCTCCCTAGGCCTATTCTAATCCAATTAGGGTTTTTAACCAATCTTGTGCATGCAATATGTGATTTTGTGTCATTTTGTGTCATTGGTTGAACATTTAGGTCATTTTCGTCCTCGCTAGGTTTATTCTAATCCAATTAGGGTTTTTAACCAATCTTGTGCATCCAATATGTGATTTTGTGTCATTGGTTGAACATTTAGGTCATTTTCGTCCTCCCTAGGCTTATTCTAATCCAATTAGGGTTTTTAACCAATCTTGTGCATCCAATATGTGATTTTGTGTCATTTTGTGTCATTGGTTGAACATTTAGGTCATTTTCGTCCTCCCTAGGCTTATTTTAATCCAATTAGGGTTTTTAACCAATCTTGTGCATCCAATATGTGATTTTGTATCATTTTGTGTCATTGGTTGAACATTTAGGTCATTTTCGTCCTCCCTAGGCTTATTCTAATCCAATTAGGGTTTTTAACCAATCTTGTGCATCCAATATGTGATTTTGTGTCATTGGTTGAATATTTAGGTCATTTTCGTCCTCCCTAGGCTTATTCTAATCCAATTAGGGTTTTTAACCAATCTTGTGCATCCAATATGTTATTTTGTGTCATTTTGTGTCATTGGTTGAACATTTAGATCATTTTCGTCCACCCTAGGCTTATTCTAATCCAATTAGGGTTTTTAACCAATCTTGTGCATCCAATATGTGATTTTGTGTCATTGGTTGAACATTTAGGTCATTTTCGTCCTCCCTAGGCTTATTCTAATCCAGTTAGGGTTTTTAACCAATCTTGTGCATCCAATATGTGATTTTGTGTTATTTTGTGTCATTGGTTGAACATTTAGGTCATTTTCGTCCTCCCTAGGCTTATTCTAATCCAATTAGGGTTTTTAACCAATCTTGTGCATCCAATATGTGATTTTGTGTCATTGGTTAAACATTTAGGTCATTTTCGTCCCCCTTAGGCTTATTCTAATCCAATTAGGGTTTTTAACCAATCTTGTGCATCCAATATGTGATTTTGTGTCATTGGTTGAACATTTAGGTCATTTTCTTCCTCCCTAGGCTTATTCTAATCCAATTAGGGTTTTTATCCAATCTTGTGCATCCAATATGTGATTTTGTGTCATTGGTTGAACATTTAGATCATTTTCGTCCTCCCTAGGCTTATTCTAATCCAATTAGGGTTTTTAACCAATCTTGTGCATCCAATATGTGATTTTGTGCATTTTGTGTCATTGGTTGAACATTTAGGTCATTTTCGTCCTCCCTAGGCTTATTCTAATCCAATTAGGGTTTTTAACCAATCTTGTGCATCCAATATGTGATTTTGTGTCATTGGTTGAACATTTAGGTCATTTTCAACCTCCCTAGGCTTATTCTAATCCAATTAGGGTTTTTAACCAATCTTGTGCATCCAATATGTGATTTTGTGTCATTTTGTGTTATTGGTTGACCATTTAGGTCATTTTCGTCCTCCCTAGGCTTATTCTAATCCAATTAGGGTTTTTAACCAATCTTGTGCATCCAATATGTGATTTTGTGTCATTTTGTGTCATTGGTTGAACATTTAGGTCATTTTCGTCCTCCCTAGGCTTATTCTAATCCAATTAAGGTTTTTAACCAATCTGATGCATCCAATATGTGATTTTGTGTCATTTTGTGTCATTGGTTGAACATTTAGGTCATTTTCGTCCACCCTAGGCTTATTCTAATCCAATTAGGGTTTTTAACCAATCTTGTGCATCCAGTATGTGATTTTGTGTCATTGGTTGAACATTTAGGTCATTTTTGTCCTCCCTAGGCTTATTCTAATCCAATTAAGGTTTTTAACCAATCTTGGGAATCCAATATGTGATTTTGCGTCATTGGTTGAACATTTAGGTCATTTTCGTCCTCCCTAGGCTTATTCTAATCCAATTAGGGTTTTTAACCAATCTTGTGCATCCAATATGTGATTTTGTGTCATTTTGTGTCATTGGTTGAACATTTAGGTCATTTTCGTCCTCCCTAGGCTTATTCCAATCCAATTAGGGTTTTTAACCAATCCTTTGCATCCAATATGTGATTTTGTGTCATTTTGTGTCATTGGTTGAACATTTAGGTCATTTTCGTCCTCCCTAGGCTTATTCTAATCCAATTAGGGTTTTTAACCAATCTTGTGCATCCAATATGTGATTTTGTGTCATTTTGTGTCATTGGTTGAACATTTAGGTAATTTTCGTCCTCGCTAGGCTTATTCTAATCCAATTAGGGTTTTGAACCAACCTTGTGCATCCAATATGTTGTTTTGTGTCATTGATTGAACATTTAGGTCATTTTTGTCCTCCCTAGGATTATTCTAATCCAATTAGGGTTTTTAACCAATCTTGTGCATCAAATATGTGATTTTGTGTCATTTTGTGTCATTGGTTGAACATTTAGGTCATTTTCGTCCTCCCTAGGCTTATTCTAATCATATTAGGGTTTTTAACCAATCTTGTGCATCCAATATGTGATTTGTGTCATGTTGTGTCATTGGTTGAACATTTAGGTCATTTTCGTCCTCCCTAGGCTTATTCTAATCCAATTAGGGTTTTTAACCAATCTTGTGCATCCAATATGTGATTTTGTGTCATTTTGTGTCATTGGTTGAACATTTAGGTCATTTTCGTCCTCCCTAGGCTTACTCTAATCCAATTAGGGTTTTTAACCAATCTTGTGCATCAAATATGTGATTTTGTGTCATTTTTTGTCATCGGTTGAACATTTAGGTCATTTTCGTCCTCCCTATGCTTATTCTAATCCAATTAGGGTTTTTAACCAATCTTGTGCATCCAATATGTGATTTTGTGTCATTGGTTGAACATTTAGGTCATTTTCGTCCTCCCTAGGCTTATTCTAATCCAATTAGGGTTTTTAACCAATATTGGGCATCCAATATGTGATTTTGTGTCATTTTTTGTCATTGGTTGAACATTTAGGTCATTTTCGTCCTCCCTAGGCTTATTCTAATCCAATTAGGGTTTTTAACCAATCTTGTGCATCCAATATGTGATTTTGTGTCATTGGTTAAACATTTAGGTCATTTTCGTCCCCCTTAGGCTTATTCTAATCCAATTAGGGTTTTTAACCAATCTTGTGCATCCAATATGTGATTTTGTGTCATTGGTTGAACATTTAGGTCATTTTCTTCCTCCCTAGGCTTATTCTAATCCAATTAGGGTTTTTATCCAATCTTGTACATCCAATATGTGATTTTGTGTCATTGGTTGAACATTTAGGTCATTTTCGTCCTCCCTAGGCTTATTCTAATCCAATTAGGGTTTTTAACCAATCTTGTGCATCCAATATGTGATTTTGTGTCATTTTGTGTCATTGGTTGAACATTTAGGTCATTTTCGTCCTCCCTAGGCTTATTCTAATCCAATTAGGGTTTTTAACCAATCTTGTGCATCTAATACGTGATTTTGTATCATTTTGTGTCATTGGTTGCACATTTAGGTCATTTTCGTCCTCCCTAGGCTTATTCAAATCCAATTAGGGTTTTTAACAACTCTTGTGCATCCAATATGTGATTTTGTGTCATTTTGTGTCATTGGTTGAACATTTAGGTCATTTTCGTCCTCCCTAGGCTTATTCTAATCCAATTAGGGTTTTTAACCAATCTAGTGCATCCAATATGTGATTTTGTGTCATTTTGTGTCATTGGTTGAACATTTAGGTCATTTTCGTCCTCCCTAGACTTATTCTAAACCAATTAGGGTTTTTAACCAATCTTGTGCATCCAATATGTAATTTTGTGTCATTTTGTGTCATTGGTTGAACATTTAGGTCATTTTCGTCCTCCCTAGGCTTATTCTAATCCAATTAGGGTTTTTAACCAATCTTGTGCATCCAATATGTGATTTTGTGTCATTTTGTGTCATTGGTTGAACATTTAGGTCATTTTCGTCCTCCCTAGGCTTATTCTAATCCACTTAGGGTTTGTAACCAATCTTGTGCATCCAATATGTGATTTTGTGTCATTTTGTGTCAATGGTTGAACATTTACGTCATTTTCGTCCTCCCTAGGCTTATTCTAATCCAATTATGGTTTTTAACCAATCTTGTGCATCCAATATGTGATTTTGTGTCATTGGTTGAACATTTAGGTCATTTTCGTCCTCCCTAGGCTGATTCTAATCCAATTAGGGTTTTTAACCAATCTTGTGCATCCAATTTGTGATTTTGTGTCATTTTGTATCATTGGTTGAACATTTAGGTGATTTTCGTCATCCCCAGGCTTATTCTAATCCAATTAGTGTTTTTAACCAATCTTGTGCATCCAATATGTGATTTTGTGTCCTTTTGTGTCATTGGTTGAACATTTAGGTGATTTTCGTACTCCCTAGGCTTATTCTAATCCAATTAGGGTTATTAACCAATCTTGTGCATCCAATATGTGATTTTGTGTCATATTGTGTCATTGGTTGAACATTTAGGTCATTTTCGTCCTCCCTAGGCTTATTCTAATCCAATTAGGGTTTTTAACCAATCTTGTGCATCCAATATGTGATTTTGTGTCATTTTGTGTCATTGGTTGAACATTTAGGTCATTTTCGTCCTCCCTAGGCTTATTCTAATCCAATTAAGGTTTTTAACCAATCTTGTGCATCCAATATGTGATTTTGTGTCATTGGTTGAACATTTAGGTCATTATCGTCCTCCCTAGGCTTAATCTAATCCAATTAGGGTTTTTAACCAATCTTGTGCATCCAATATGTCATTTAGTGTCATTGGTTGAACATTTAGGTCATTTTCGTCCTCCCTTGGGTTATTCTTATCCAATTATGGTTTTTAACAAATCTTGTGCATCCAATATGTGATTTTGTGTCATTTTGTATCATTGGTTGAACATTTAGGTCATTTTCGTCCTCCCTAGGCTTATTCTAATCCAATTAGGGTTTTTAACCAATCTTGTGCATCCAATATGTGATTTTGTGTCATTTTGTGTCATTGGTTGAACATTTAGGTCATTTTCGTCCTCCCTAGGCTTATTCTAATCCAATAAGGGTTTTTAACCAATCTTTAGCATCCAATATGTGATTTTGTGTCATTGGTTGAACATTTCGGTCATTTTCGTCCTCCCTAGGCTTATTCTAATCCAATTAGGGTTTTTAACCAATCTTGTGCATCCAATATGTGATTTTGTGTCATTTTGTGTCATTGGTTGAACATTTAGGTCATTTTCGTCCTCCCTAGGCTTATTATATTCCAATTAGGGTTTTTAACCAATCTTGTGCATCCAATATGTGATTTTGTGTCATTGGTGGAACATTTAGGTCATTTTCGTCCTCCCTAGGCTTATTCTAATCCAATTAGGGTTTTTAACCAATCTTGTGCATCCAATATGTGATTTTGTGTCATTGGTTGAACATTTAGGTCATTTTCGTCCTCCCTAGGCTTATTCTAATCCAATTAGGGTTTTTAACCAGTCTTGTGCATCCAATATGTGATTTTGTGTCATTGGTTGAACATTTAGGTCATTTTCGTCCTCCCTAGAGTTATTCTAATCCAATTAGTGTTTTTAACCAATCTTGTGCTTCCAATATGTGATTTTGTGTCATTGGTTGATCGTTTAGATCATTTTCGTCCTCCCTAGGCTTATTCTAATCCAATTAGGGTTTTTAACCAATCTTGTGCATCCAATATGTGATTTTGTGTCATTTTGTGTCATTGGTTGAACATTTAGGTCATTTTCGTCCTCCCTAGGCTTATTCTAATCCAATTAGGGTTTTTAACCAATCTTGTGCATCCAATATGTGATTTTGTGTCATTGGTTGAACATTTAGGTCATTTTCGTCCTCCCTAGGCTTATTCTAATCCAATTAGGGTTGTTAACCAATCTTGTGCATCCCATATGTGATTTTGTGTACTTTTGTGTCATTGGTTGAACATTTAGGTCATTTTCGTCCTCCCTAGGCTTATTCTAATCCAATTAGGGTTTTTAACCAATCTTGTGCATCCAATATGTGATTTTGTGTCATTTTGTGTCATTGGTTGAACATTTAGGTCATTTTCGTCCTCCCTAGGCTTATTCTAATCCAAGTAGGGTTTTTAACCAATCTTGTGCATCCAATATGTGATTTTGTGTCATTTTGTGTCATTGGTTGAACATTTAGGTCATTTTCGTCCTCCCTAGGCTTATTCTAATCCAATTAGGGTTTTTAACCAATCTTGTGCATCCAATATGTGATTTTGTGTCATTTTGTGTCATTGGTTGAACATTTAGGTCATTTTCGTCCTCCCTAGGCTTATTCTAACCCAGTTAGGGTTTTTAACCAATCTTGTGCATCCAATATGTGATTTTGTATAATTGGTTGAACATTTAGGTCATTTTCGTCCTCCCTAGGCTTATTCTAATCCAATAAGGGTTTTTAACCAATCTTGTGCATCCAATATGTGACTTTGTGTCATTGGTTGAACATTTAGGTCATATTCGTTCTCCCTAGGCTTATTCTAATCCCATTAGGGTTTTTAACCAATCTTGTGCATCCAATATGTGATTTTGTATCATTTTGTGTCATTGGTTGAACATTTAGGTCATTTTCGTCCTCCCTAGGCTTATTCTAATCCAATTAGGGTTTTTAACCAATCTTGTGCATCCAATATGTGATTTTTTGTCATTGGTTGAATATTTAGGTCATTTTTGTCCTCCTTAGGCTTATTCTAATCCAATTAGGGTTTTTAACCAATCTTGTGCATCCAATATGTGATTTTCTGTCATTTTGTGTCATTGGTTGAACATTTAGGTCATTTTCGTCCTCCCTAGGATTATTATAATCCAATTAGGGTTTTTAACCAATCTTGTGCATCCAATATGTGATTTTGTGTCATTATTTGAATATTTAGGTCATTTTTGTCCTCCCTGGGCTTATTCTAATCCAATTAGGGTTTTTAACCAATCTTGTGCATCCAATATGTGATTTTGTGTCATTTTGTGTCATTGGTTGAACATTTAGGTCATTTTCGTCCTCCCTAGGCTTATTCTAATCCAATTAGGGTTTTTAACCAATCTTGTGCATCCAATATGTGATTTTGTGTCATTTTGTGTCATTGGTTGAACATTTAGGTCATTTTCGTCCTCCCTAGGCTTATTCTAATTCAATTACGGTTTTTAACCAATCTTGTGCATCCAATATGTGATTTTGTGTCATTTTGTGTCATTGGTTGAACATTTAGGTCATTTTTGTCGTCCCTAGGCTTATTCTAATCCAATTAGGGTTTTTAACCAATCTTGTGCATCCAATATGTGATTTTGTGTCATTTTGTGTCATTGGTTGAACATTTAGGTCATTTTTGTCCTCCCTGGGCTTATTCTAATCCAATTAGGGTTTTTAACCAATCTTGTGCATCCAATATGTGATTTTGTGTCATTGGTTGAACATTTCGGTCATTTTCGTCCTCCCTAGGCTTATTCTAATCCAATTACGAGTTTTAACCAATCTTGTGCATCCAATATGTGATTTTGTGTCATTGGTTGAACATTTAGGTCATTTTCGTCCTCCCTAGGCTTATTCTAATCCAATTACGAGTTTTAACCAATCTTGTGCATCCAATATGTGATTTTGTGTCATTGGTTGAACATTTAGGTCATTTTTGTCCTCCCTAGGCTTATTCTAATCCAATTAGAGTTTTTAACCAATCTTGTGCATCCAATATGTGATTTTGTGTCATTTTGTGTCATTGGTTGAACATTTAGGTCATTTTCGTCCTCCCTAGGCTTATTCTAATCCAATTACGAGTTTTAACCAATCTTGTGCATCCAATATGTGATTTTGTGTCATTGGTTGAACATTTAGGTCATTGTTGTCCTCCCTAGGCTTATTCTAATCCAATTAGGGTTTTTAACCAATCTTGTGCATCCAATATGTGATTTTGTGTCATTTTGTGTCATTGGTTGAACATTTAGGTCATTTTCGTCCTCCCTAGGCTTATTCTAATCCAATTACGAGTTTTAACCAATCTTGTGCATCCAATATGTGATTTTGTGTCATTGGTTGAACATTTAGGTCGTATTCGTCCTCCCTAGGCCTATTATAATCCAATTAGGGTTTTTAACCAATCTTGTGCATCCAATATGTGATTTTGTGTCATTTTGTGTCATTGGTTGAACATTTAGGTCATTTTCGTCCTCCCTAGGCTTATTCTAATCCAATTAGGGTTTTTAACCAATCTTGTGCATCCAATATGTGATTTTGTGTCATTTTGTGTCATTGGTTGAACATTTAGGTCATTTTCGTCCTCCCTAGGCTTATTCTAATCATATTAGGGTTTTTAACCAATCTTGTGCATCCAATATGTGATTTTGAGTCATTTTTTGTCATCGGTTGAACATTTAGGTCATTTTCGTCCTCCCTAGGCTAATTCTAATCCAATTAGGGTTTTTAACCAATCTTGTGCATCCAATATGTGATTTTGTGTCATTTTGTGTCATTGGTTGAACATTTAGGTCATTTTTGTCCTCCCTAGGCTTATTCTAATCCAATTAGGGTTTTTAACCAATCTTTTGCATCCAATATGTGATTTTGTGTCATTGGTTGAACATTTAGGTCATTTTCGTCCTCCCTAGGTTTATTCTAATCCAATTAGGGTTTTTAACCAATCTTGTGCATCCAATATGTGATTTTGTGTCATTTTGTGTCATTGCTTGAACATTTAGGTCATTTTTGCCCTCCCTAGGCTTATTCTAATCCAATTAGGGTTTTTAACCAATCTTGTGCATCCAATATGTGATTTTGTGTCATTTTGTGTCATTGGTTGAACATTTAGGTCATTTTCGTCCTCCCTAGGCTTATTCTAATCCACTTAGGGTTTTTAACCAATCTTGTGCATCCAATATGTGATTTTGTGTCATTGGTACATTTAGGTCATTTTTGTCCTCCCTAGGCATTCCAATTAGGGTTTTTAACCAATCTTGTGCATCCAATATGTGATTTTGTGTCATTGGTTGAACATTTAGGTCATTTTCGTCCTCCCTAGGCTTATTCTAATCCAATTAGGGTTTTTAACCAATCTTGTGCATCCAATATCTGATTTTGTGTCATTGGTTGAACATTTACGTCATTTTCGTCCTCCCTAGGCTTATTCTAATCCAATTAGGGTTTTTAACCAATCTTGTGCATCCAATATGTGATTTTGTGTCATTTTGTGTCATTGGTTGAACATTTAGGTCATTTTCGTCCTCCCTAGGCTGATTCTAATCCAATTAGGGTTTTTAACCAATCTTGTGCATCCAATTTGTGATTTTGTGTCATTTTGTATCATTGGTTGAACATTTAGGTGATTTTCGTCATCCCTAGGCTTATTCTAATCCAATTAGTGTTTTTAACCAATCTTGTGCATCCAATATGTGATTTTGTGTCCTTTTGTGTCATTGGTTGAACATTTAGGTGATTTTCGTCCTCCCTAGGCTTATTCTAATCCAATTAGGGTTATTAACCAATCTTGTGCATCCAATATGTGATTTTGTGTCATATTGTGTCATTGGTTGAACATTTAGGTCATTTTCGTCCTCCCTAGGCTTATTCTAATCCAATTAGGGTTTTTAACCAATCTTGTGCATCCAATATGTGATTTTGTGTCATTTTGTGTCATTGGTTGAACATTTAGGTCATTCGTCCTCCCTAGGCTCTTTTTAATCCAATTAGGGTTTTTAACCAATCTTGTGCATACAATATGTGATTTTGTGTCATTGGTTGAACATTTAGGTCATTTTCGTCCTCCCTAGGCTTATTCTAATCCAATTAGGGTTTTTAACCAATCTTGTGCATCCAATATGTGATTTTCTGTCATTGGTTAAACATTTAGGTCATTTTCGTCCTCCCTAGGCTTATTCTAATCCAATTAGGGTTTTTAACCAATCTTGTGCATCCAATATGTGATTTTGTGTCATTTTGTGTCATTGGTTGAACATTTAGGTCATTTTCGTCCTCCCTAGGCTTATTCTAATCCAATTAGGGTTTTTAACCAATCTTGTGCATCCAATATGTGATTTTGTGTCATTTTGTGTCATTGGTTGAACATTTAGGTCATTTTCGTCCTCCCTAGGCTTATTCTAATCCAATTAGCGTTTTTAACATATCTTGTGCATCCAATATTTGATTTTGTGCCATTTTGTGTCATTGGTTGAACATTTAGGTCATTTACGTCCTTCGTAGGCTTATTCTAATCCAATTAGGGTTTTTAACCAATCTTGTGCATCCAATATGTGATTTTGTGTCATTTTGTGTCATTGGTTGAACATTTAGGTCATTTTCGTCCTCCCTAGGCTTATTCTAATCCAATTAGGGTATATAACCAATCTTGTGCATCCAATATGTGATTTTGTGTCATTGGTTGAACATTTAGGTCATTTTCGTCCTCCCTAGGCTTATTCTAATCCACTTAGGGTTTTTAACCAATCTTGTGCATCCAATATGTGATTTTGTGTCATTTTGTGTCAATGGTTGAACATTTACGTCATTTTCGTCCTCCCTAGGCTTATTCTAATCCAATTATGGTTTTTAACCAATCTTGTGCATCCAATATGTGATTTTGTGTCATTTTGTGTCATTCGTTGAACATTTAGGTCATTTTCGTCCTCCCTAGGCTTATTCTAATCCAATTAGGGTTTTTAACCAATCTTGTGCATCCAATATGTGATTTTGTGTCATTTTGTGTCATTGGTTGAACATTTAGGTCATTTTCGTCCTCCCTAGGCTTATTCTAATCCAATTAGGGTTTTTAACCAATCTTGTGCATCCTATATGTGATTTTGTATCATTGGTTGAACATTTAGGTCATTTTTGTCCTCCATAGGCTTATTCTAATCCAATTAGGGTTTTTAACCAATCTTGTGCATCCAATATGTGATTTTGTGTCATTGGTTGAACATTTAGGTCATTTTCGTCCTCCCTAGGCTTATTCTAATCCAATTAGGGTTTTTAACCAACCTTGTGCATCCAATATGTGATTTTGTGTCATTGGTTGAACATTTTTGTCATTTTCGTCCTCCCTAGGCTTATTCTAATCCAATTAGGGTTTTTAACCAATCTTGTGCATCCAATATGTGATTTTGTGTCATTTTGTGTCATTGGTTGAACATTTAGGTCATTTTCGTCCTCCCTAGGCTTATTCTAATCCAATTAGGGTTTTTAACCAATCTCGTGCATCCAATATGTGATTTTGTGTTATTGGTTGAACATTTAGGTCATTTTCGTCCTCCCTAGGCTTATTCTAATCCAATTAGGGTTTTTAACCAATCTTGTGCGTCCAATATGTGATTTTGTGTCATTTTGTGTCATTGGTTGAACATTTAGGTCATTTTCGTCCTCCCTAGGGTTATTCTAATCCAATTAGGGTTTTTAACCAATCTTGTGCATCCAATATGTGATTTTGTGGCATTGGTTGAACATTTAGGTCATTTTCCTCCTCCCTAGGCTTATTCTAATCCAATTAGGGTTTTTAACCAATCTTGTGCATCCAATATGTGATTTTGTGCCATTGGTTGAACATTTAGATCATTTTCGTCCTCCGTAGGCTTATTCTAATCCACTTAGGGTTTTTAACCAATCTTGTGCATCCAATACGTGATTTTGTATCATTTTGTGTCACTGGTTGAACATTTAGATCATTTTCGTCCTCCCTAGGCCTATTCTAATCCAATTAGGGTTTTTAACCAATCTTGTGCATCCAATATGTGATTTTGTGTCATTTTGTGTCAATGGTTGAACATTTACGTCATTTTCGTCCTCCCTAGGCTTATTCTAATCCAATTATGGTTTTTAACCAATCTTGTGCATCCAATATGTGATTTTGTGTCATTGGTTGAACATTTAGGTCATTTTCGTCCTCCCTAGGCTGATTCTAATCCAATTAGGGTTTTTAACCAATCTTGTGCATCCAATTTGTGATTTTGTGTCATTTTGTATCATTGGTTGAACATTTAGGTGATTTTCGTCATCCCCAGGCTTATTCTAATCCAATTAGTGTTTTTAACCAATCTTGTGCATCCAATATGTGATTTTGTGTCCTTTTGTGTCATTGGTTGAACATTTAGGTGATTTTCGTACTCCCTAGGCTTATTCTAATCCAATTAGGGTTATTAACCAATCTTGTGCATCCAATATGTGATTTTGTGTCATATTGTGTCATTGGTTGAACATTTAGGTCATTTTCGTCCTCCCTAGGCTTATTCTAATCCAATTAGGGTTTTTAACCAATCTTGTGCATCCAATATGTGATTTTGTGTCATTTTGTGTCATTGGTTGAACATTTAGGTCATATTCGTCCTCCCTAGGCTTATTCTAATCCGATTAGGGTTTTTAACCAATCTTGTGCTTCCAATATGTGATTTTGTGTCATTGGTTGAACATTTAGGTCATTTTTGTCCTCCCTAGGCTTATTCTAATCCAATTAGGGTTTTTAAGCAATCTTGTGCATCCAATATGTGATTTTGTGTCATTGGTTGAACATTTAGGGCATTTTCGTCCTCCCAAAGCTTATTCTAATCCAATTAGGGTTTTTAACCAATCTTGTGCATCCAATATGTGATTTTGTGTCATTGGTTGAACATTTAGGTCATTTTCGTCCTCCCTAGGCTTATTCTAATCCAATTAGGGTTTTTAACCAATCTTGTGCATCCAATATGTGAATTTGTGTCATTGGTTGAACATTTAGGTCATTTTGGTCCTCCCTAGGCTTATTCTAATCCAATTAGGGTTTTTAACCAATCTTGTGCATCCAATATGTGATTTTGTGTCATTGGTTGAACATTTAGATCATTTTCGTCCTCCCTAGGCTTATTCTAATCCAATTAGTGTTTTTAACCAATCTTGTGCATCCAATATGTGATTTTGTGTCATTTTGTGTCATTGGTTGAACATTTAGGTCATTTTCGTCCTCCCTAGGCTTATTCTAATCCACTTAGGGTTTTTAACCAATCTTGTGCATCCAATATGTGATTTTGTGTCATTTTGTGTCAATGGTTGAACATTTACGTAATTTTCGTCCTCCCTAGGCTTATTCTAATCCAATTATGGTTTTTAACCAATCTTGTGCATCCAATATGTGATTTTGTGTCATTGGTTGATCATTTAGGTCATTTTCGTCCTCCCTAGGCTGATTCTAATCCAATTAGGGTTTTTAACCAATCTTGTGCATCCAATATGTGATTTTGTGTCATTTTGTATCATTGGTTGAACATTTAGGTGATTTTCGTCATCCCCAGGCTTATTCTAATCCAATTAGTGTTTTTAACCAATCTTTTGCATCCAATATGTGATTTTGTGTCATTTTGTGTCAATGGTTGAACATTTACGTCATTTTCGTCCTCACTAGGCTTATTCTAATCCAATTAGGGTTTTTAACCAATCTTGTGCATCCAATATGTGATTTTGTGTCATTTTGTGTCATTGGATGAACATTTAGGTCATTTTCGTCCTCCCTAGGCTTATTCTAATCCACTTAGGGTTTTTAACCAATCTTGTGCATCCATAATGTGATTTTGTGTCATTTTGTGTCAATGGTTGAACATTTACGTCATTTTCGTCCTCCCTAGGCTTATTCTAATCCAATTATGGCTTTTAACCAATCTTGTGCATCCAATATGTGATTTTGTGTCAT
>JBBPBQ010000009.1:1607301-1629602 GCA_037974755.1 Cicer yamashitae | reverse complement strand
ATTTTGTGTCATTGGTTGAACATTTAGGTCATTTTCGTCCTCCCTAGGCTTATTCTAATCCAATTAGGGTTTTTAACCAATCTTGTGAATCCAATATGTGATTTTGTGTCATTCGTTGAACATTTAGGTCATTTTCGTCCTCCCTAGGCTTATTCTAATCGAATTAGGGTTTTTAACCAATCTTGTGCATCCAATACGTGATTTTGTATCATTTTGTGTCATTTGTTGCACATTTAGGTCATTTTCGTCCTCCGTAGGCTTATTCTACTCCAATTAGGGTTTTTAACCAATCTTGTGCATCCAATATGTGATTTTCTGTCATTTTGTGTCATTGGTGGGACATTTAGGTCATTTTCGTTCTCCATAGGCTTATTCTAATCCAATTAGGGTTTATAACCAATCTTGTGCATCCAATATGTGATTTTGTGTCATTGGTTGAACATTTAGGTCATTTTCGTCCTCCCTAGGCTTATTCTAATCCAATTAGGGTTTTTAACCAATCTTGTGCATCCAATATGTGATTTTGTGTCATTGGTTGAACATTTAGGTCATTTTCGTGCTCCCTCGGCTTATTCTAATCCAATTAGGGTTTTTAACCAATCTTGTGCATCCAATATGTGATTTTGTGTCATTTTGTGTCATTGGTTGAACATTTAGGTCATTTTCGTCCTTCCTAGGCTTATTCTAATCCAATTAGGGTTTTTAACCAATCTTGTGCATCCAATATGTGATTTTGTATCATTTTGTGTCATTGGTTGAACATTTAGGTGATTTTCGTACTCCCTAGGCTTATTCTAATCCAATTAGGTTTTTTAACCAATCTTGTGCCTCCAATATGTGATTTTGTGTCATTGGTTGAACATTTAGGTCATTTTCGTCCTCCCTAGGCTTATTCTAATCCAATTAGGGTTTTTAACCAATCTTGTGCATCCAATATGTGATTTTGTGTCATTTTGTGTCATTGGTTGAACATTTAGGTCATTTTCGTCCTCCCTAGGCTTATTCTAATCCAAATAAGGTTTTTAACCGATCTTGTGCATCCAATATGTGATTTTGTGTCATTGGTTGAACATTTAGGTCATTTTCGTGCTCCCTAGGCTTATTTTAATCCAAATAGGGTTTTTAACGAATCTTGTGCATCCAATATGTTATTTTGTGTCATTTTGTGTCATTGGTTGAACATTTAGGTCATTTTCGTCCTCCCTAGGCTTATTCTAATTCAAATAGGGTTTTTAACCAATCTTGTGCATCCAATATGTGATTTTGTGTCATTTTGTGTCATTGGTGATTATTTAGGTGATTTTCGTACTCCCTAGGCTTATTCTAATCCAATTAGGGTTTTTACCAATCTTGTGCATCCAATGTTATTTTGTGTCATTTTGTGTCATTGGTTGAACATTTAGGTCATTTTCGTCCTCCCTAGGCTTATTCTAATCCAATTAGGGTTTTTAACCAATCTTGTGCATCCAATATGTGATTTTGTGTCATTTTGTGTCATTGGTTGAACATTTAGGTCATTTTCGTCCTCCATAGGCTAATTCTAACCCAATTAGGGTTTTTAACCAATCTTGTGCATCCAATATGTGATTTTGTGTCATTCGTTGAACATTTAGGTCATTTTCGTCCTCCCTAGGCTTATTCTAATCCAATTAGGGTTTTTAACCAATCTTGTGCATCCAATATGTGATTTTGTGTCATTTTGTGTCATTGGTTGAACATTTAGGTCATTTTCGTCCTCCCTAGGCATATTCTAATCCAATTAGGGTTTTTAACCAATCTTGTGCATCCAATATGTGATTTTTTGTCATTGGTTGAACATTTAGGTCATTTTCGTCCTCCCTAGGCTTATTCTAATCCATTTAGGGTTTTTAACCAATCTTGTGCATCCAATATGTGATTTTTTGTCATTTTGTGTCATTTGTTGAACATTTAGGTCATTTTCGTCCTCCGTAGGCTTATTCTAATCCAATTAGGGTTTTTAACCAATCTTGTGCATCCAATATGTGATTTTGTGTCATTGGTTGAACATTTAGGTCATTTTCGTCCTCCCTAAGCTTATTCTAATCCAATTAGGGTTTTTAACCAATCTTGTGCATCCAATATGTGATTTTGTGTCATTTTGTGTCATTGGATGAATATTTAGGTCATTTTCGTCCTCCCTAGGCTTATTCTAATCCAATTAGGGTTTTTAACCAATCTTGTGCATCCAATATGTGATTTTGTGTCATTTTGTGTCATTGGTTGAACATTTAGGTCATTTTCGTCCTCCCTAGGCTTATTCTAATCCAATTAGGATTTTTAACCAATCTTGTGCATCCAATATGTGACTTTGTGTTATTTTGTGTAATTGGTTGAAAATTTAGGTCATTTTCGTCGTCCCTAGGCTTATTCTAATCCAATTAGGGTTTTAAACCAATCTTGTGCATTCAATATGTGATTTTGTGTCATTGGTTGAACATTTAGGTCATTTTCGTCCTCCCTAGGCTTATTCTAATCCAATTAGGGTTTTTAACAAATCTTGTGCATCCAATATGTGATTTTTTGTCATTTTGTGTCATTGGTTGAACATTTAGGTCATTTTCGTCCTCCCTAGGCTTATTCTAATCCAATTAGGGTTTTT
Source organism: Cicer yamashitae (assembly GCA_037974755.1). Classification (NCBI taxonomy): domain Eukaryota; kingdom Viridiplantae; phylum Streptophyta; class Magnoliopsida; order Fabales; family Fabaceae; genus Cicer; species Cicer yamashitae. The sequence continues at coordinate 1,626,982 of JBBPBQ010000009.1, read as the reverse complement.
AACCAATCTTGTGCATCCAATATGTGATTTTGTGTCATTTTGTGTCATTGGTTGAACATTTAGGTCATTTTCGTCCTCCCTAGGCTTATTCTAATCCAATTAGGGTTTTAAACCAATCTTGTGCATCCAATATGTGATTTTGTGTCATTGGTTGAACATTTAGATCTCTTTCGTCCTCCCTAGGCTTATTCTAATACAACTAATGTTTTTAATTAATCTTGTGCATCCAATATGTGATTTTGTGTCATTGGTTGAACATTTAGGTCATTTTCGTCCTCCCTAGGCTTATTCTAATCCAATTAGGGTTTTTAACCAATCTTGTGCATCCAATATGTGATTTTGTGTCATTGGTTGAACATTTAGGTCTCTTTCGTCCTCCCTAGGCTTATTCTAATACAACTAATGTTTTTAATTAATCTTGTGCATCCAATATGTGATTTTGTGTCATTAGTTGAACATTTAGGTCGTTTTCGTCCTCCTAGGCTTATTCTGATCCAATTAGGGTTTTTAACCAATCTTGTGCATCCAATATGTGATTTGGTGTCATTTTGTGTCATTGGTTGAACATTTAGGTCTTTTTCGTCCTCCCTAGGCTTATTCTAATCCAATTAGGGTTTTTAACCAATCTTGTGCATCCAATATGTGATTTTGTGTCATTTTGTGTCATTGGTTGAACATTTAGGTCATTTTCGTCCTCCCTAGGCTTATTCTAATCGAATTAGGGTTTTTTAACCAATCTTGTGCATCCAATATGTGATTTTGTGTCATTTTGTGTCATTGGTTGAACATTTAGGTCATTTTCGTCCTCCCTAGGCTTATTCTAAACCAATTAGGGTTTTTAACCAATCTTATGCATCCAATATGTGATTTTGTGTCATTTTGTGTCATTGGTTGAACATTTAGGTCATTTTCGTCCTCCCTAGACTTATTCTAAACCAATTAGGGTTTTTAACCAATCTTGTGCATCCAATATGTGATTTTGTGTCATTTTGTGTCATTGGTAGAACATTTAGGTCATTTTCGTCCTCCCTAGGCTTATTCTAATCCAATTAGGGTTTTTAACCAATCTTGTGCATCCAATATGTGATTTTGTGTCATTTTGTGTCATTGGTTGAACATTTAGGTCATTTTCGTCCTCCCTAGGCTTAGTCTAATCCAATTAGGGTTTTTAACCAATCTTGTGCATCCAATATGTGATTTTGTGTCATTGGTTGAACATTTAGGTCATTTTCGTCCTCCCTAGGCTTATTCTAATCCAATTAGGGTTTTTAACCAATCTTGTGCATCCAATATGTGATTTTGTGTCATTTTGTGTCATTGGTTGAACATTTAGGTCATTTTCGTCCTCCCTAGGCTTATTTTAATCCAATTAGGGTTTTTAACCAATCTTGTGCATCCAATATGTGATTTTGTATCATTTTGTGTCATTGGTTGAACATTTAGGTCATTTTCGTCCTCCCTAGGCTTATTCTAATCCAATTAGGGTTTTTAACCAATCTTGTGCATCCAATATGTGATTTTGTATCATTTTGTGTCATTGGTTGAACATTTACGTCATTTTCGTCCTCCCTAGGCTTATTCTAATCCAATTAGGGTTTTTAACCAATCTTGTGCATCCAGTATGTGATTTTGTGTCATCGATTCAACATTTAGGTCATTTTCGTCCTCCCTAGGCTTATTCTAATCCAATTTGGGTTTTTAACCAATCTTGTGCATCCAATATGTGATTTTGTGTCATTTTGTGTCGTTGGTTGAACATATAGATCATTTTCATCCTCCATAGGCTTATTCTAATCCAATTAGGGTTTTTAACCAATCTTGTGCATCCAATATGTGATTTTGTGTCATTGGTTGAACATTTAGGTCATTTTCGTCCTCCCTAGGCTTATTCTAATCCAATTACGGTTTTTAACCAATCATGTGCATCCAATAAGTACATTTGTGTCATCGGATTAAAATTTAGGTCATTTTCGTCCTCCCTAGGCTTATTCTAATCCAATTAGGGTTTTTAACCAATCTTGTGCATCCAATATGTGATTTTGTGTCATTTTGTGTCATTGGTTGAACATTTAGGTCATTTTCGTCCTCCCTAGGCTTATTCTAATCCAATTAGGGTTTTTAACCAATCTCGTGCATCCAATATGTGATTTTGTGTTATTGGTTGAACATTTAGGTCATTTTCGTCCTCCCTAGGCTTATTCTAATCCAATTAGGGTTTTTAACCAATCTTGTGCATCCAATATGTGATTTTGTGTCATTCGTTGAACATTTAGGTCATTTTCGTCCACCCTAGGCTTATTCTAATCCAATTAGGGTTTTTAACCAATCTTGTGCATCCAATATGTGATTTTGTGTCATTTTGTGTCATTTGTTGAACATTTAGGTCATTTTCGTCCTCCGTAGGCTTATTCTAATCCAATTAGGGTTTTTAACCAATCTTGTGCATCCAATATGTGATTTTCTCTCATTTTGTGTCATTGGTTGAACATTTAGGTCATTTTCGTCCTCCCTAGGCTTATTCTAATCCAATTAGGGTTTTTAACCAATCTTGTGCATCCAATATGTGATTTTGTGTCATTCGTTGAACATTTAGGTCATTTTCGTCCTCCCTAGGCTTATTCTAATCCAATTAGGGTTTTTAACCAATCTTGTGCATCCAATATGTGATTTTGTGTCATTTTGTGTCGTTGGTTGAACATATAGTTCATTTTCGTCCTCCATAGGCTTATTCTAATCCAATTAGGGTTTTTAACCAATCTTGTGCATCCAATATGTGATTTTGTGTCATTGGTTGAACACTTAGGTCATTTTCGTCCTCCCTAGGCTTATTCTAATCCAATTAGGGTTTTTAACCAATCTTGTGCATCCAATATGTGATTTTGTATCAATTTGTGTCATCGGTTGAACATTTAGGTCATTTTCGTCCTCCCTAGGCTTATTCTAATCCAATTAGGGTTTTTAACCAATCTTGTGCACCCAGTATGTGATTTTGAGTCATTTTGTGTCATCGATTGAACATTTAGGTCATTTTCGTCCTCCCTAGGCTTATTCTAATCCAATTAGGGTTTTTAAAAAATCTTGTGCATCCAATATGTGATTTTCTGTCATTTTGTGTCATTGGTTGAACATTTAGGTCATTTTCGTCCTCCCTAGGCTTATTCTAATCCAATTAAGGTTTTTAACCAATCTTGTGCATCCAATATGTGATTTTGTGTCATTTTGTGTCATCGGTTGAACATTTAGGTCATTTTCGTCCTCCCTAGGCTTATTCTAATCCAATTAGGGTTTTCAACCAATCTTGTGCATCCAATATGTGATTTTCTGTCATTGGTTGAACATTTAGGTCATTTTCGTCCTCCCTAGGCTTATTCTAATCCAATTAGGGTTTTTAACCAATCTTGTGCATCCAATATGTGATTTTGTATCATTTTGTGTCATCGGTTGAACATTTAGGTCATTTTCGTCCTCCCTAGGCTTATTCTAATCCAATTAGGGTTTTTAACCAATCGTTTGCATCCAGTATGTGATTTTGAGTCATTTTCTGTCATCGATTGAACATTTAGGTCATTTTCGTCCTCCCTAGGCTTATTCTAATCCAATTAGGGTTTTTAACCAATCTTGTGCATCCAGTATGTGATTTTGAGTCATTTTGTGTCATCGATTGAACATTTAGGTCATTTTCGTCCTCCCTAGGCTTATTCTAATCCAATTAGGATTTTTAAAAAATCTTGTGCATCTATTATGTGATTTTGTGTCATTTTGTGTCGTTGGTTGAACATATAGATCATTTTCGTCCTCCATAGGCTTATTCTAATCCAATTAGGGTTTTTAACCAATCTTGTGCACCAATATGTGATTTTGTGTCATTGGTTGAACATTTAGGTCATTTTCGTCCTCCCTAGGCTTATTCTAATCCAATTAGGGTTTTTAACCAATCTTGTGCATCCAATATGTGATTTTGTGTCATTCGTTGAACATTTAGGTCATTTTCGTCCTCCCTAGGCTTATTCTAATCCAATTAGGGTTTTTAACCAATCTTGTGCATCCAATATGTGATTTTGTGTCATTTTGTGTCATTGGTTGAACATTTAGGTCATTTTCGTCCTCCCTAGGGTTATTCTATTCCAATTAGGGTTTTTAACCAATCTTGTGCATCCAATATGTGATTTTGTGTCATTGGTTGAACATTTAGGTCATTTTCGTCCTCCCTAGGCTTATTCTAATCCAATTAGGGTTTTTAACCAATCTTGTGCATCCAATATGTGATTTTGTGTCATTGGTTGAACATTTAGGTCAGTTTCGTCCTCCCTAGGCTTATTCTAATCCAATTAGGGTTTTTAACCAATCTTGTGCATCCTAAATGTGATTTTGTATCATTTTGTGTAATTTGGTTGAACATTTAGGTCATTTTCGTCCTCCCTAGGCTTATTCTAATCCAATTAGGGTTTTTAACCAATCTTGTGCATCCAATATGTGATTTTGTGTCATTTTGTGTCATTGGTTGAACATTTAGGTCATTTTCGTCCTCCCTAGGCTTATTCTTATCCAATTAGGGTTTTTAACCAATCTTGTGCATCCAATATGTGATTTTGTGTCATTTAGTGTCATTGGTTGAACATTTAGGTCATTTTCGTCCTCCCTAGGCTTATTCTAATCCAATTAGGGTTTTTAACCAATCTTGTGCATCCAATATGTGATTTTGTGTCATTTTGTGTCATTGGTTGAACATTTAGGTCATTTTCGTCCTCCCTAGGCTTATTCTAATCCAATTAAGGTTTTTAACCAATCTTGTGCATCCAATATGTGATTTTGTGTCATTGGTTGAACATTTAGGTCATTATCGTCCTCCCTAGGCTTAATCTAATCCAATTAGGGTTTTTAACCAATCTTGTGCATCCAATATGTCATTTAGTGTCATTGGTTGAACATTTAGGTCATTTTCGTCCTCCCTTGGGTTATTCTTATCCAATTATGGTTTTTAACAAATCTTGTGCATCCAATATGTGATTTTGTGTCATTTTGTATCATTGGTTGAACATTTAGGTCATTTTCGTCCTCCCTAGGCTTATTCTAATCCAATTAGGGTTTTTAACCAATCTTGTGCATCCAATATGTGATTTTGTGTCATTTTGTGTCATTGGTTGAACATTTAGGTCATTTTCGTCCTCCCTAGGCTTATTCTAATCCACTTAGGGTTTTTAACCAATCTTGTGCGTCCAATATGTGATTTTGTGTCATTTTGTGTCAATGGTTGAACATTTACGTCATTTTCGTCCTCCCTAGGCTTATTCTAATCCAATTAGGGTTTTTAACCAATCTTGTGCGTCCAATATGTGATTTTGTGTCATTTTGTGTCATTGGTTGAACATTTAGGTCATTTTCGTCCTCCCTAGGGTTATTCTAATCCAATTAGGGTTTTTAACCAATCTTGTGCATCCAATATGTGATTTTGTGGCATTGGTTGAACATTTAGGTCATTTTCCTCCTCCCTAGGCTTATTCTAATCCAATTAGGGTTTTTAACCAATCTTGTGCATCCAATATGTGATTTTGTGCCATTGGTTGAACATTTAGATCATTTTCGTCCTCCGTAGGCTTATTCTAATCCACTTAGGGTTTTTAACCAATCTTGTGCATCCAATACGTGATTTTGTATCATTTTGTGTCACTGGTTGAACATTTAGATCATTTTCGTCCTCCCTAGGCCTATTCTAATCCAATTAGGGTTTTTAACCAATCTTGTGCATCCAATATGTGATTTTGTGTCATTTTGTGTCAATGGTTGAACATTTACGTCATTTTCGTCCTCCCTAGGCTTATTCTATTCCAATTATGGTTTTTAACCAATCTTGTGCATCCAATATGTGATTTTGTGTCATTTTGTGTCATTCGTTGAACATTTAGGTCATTTTCGTCCTCCCTAGGCTTATTCTAATCCAATTAGGGTTTTTAACCAATCTTGTGCATCCAATATGTGATTTTGTGTCATTTTGTGTCATTGGTTGAACATTTAGGTCATTTTCGTCCTCCCTAGGCCTATTCTAATCTAATTAAGGTCTTTAACCAATCTTGTGCATCCAATATGTGATTTTGTGTCATTGGTTGAACATTTAGGTCATTTTCGTCCTCCCTAGGCTTATTCTAATCCAATTAGGGTTTTTAACCAATCTTGTGCATCCAATATGTGATTTTGTGTCATTTTGTGTCATTGGTTGAACATTTAGGTCATTTTCGTCCTCCCTTGGCTTATTCTTATCCAATTAAGGTTCTTAACCAATCTTGTGCATCCAATGTGTGATTTTGTGTCATTTTGGGTCATTGGTTGAACATTTAGGTCATTTTCGTCCTCCCTAGGCTTATTCTAATCCAATTAGGGTTTTTAACAAATGTTGTGCATTCAATATGTGATTTTGTGTCATTTTGTGTCATTGGTTGAACATTAAGGTCATTTTCGTCCTCCCTAGGCTTATTCTAATCCAATTAGGGTTTTTAACCAATCTTGTGCATCCAATATGTGATTTTGTGTCATTGGTTGAACATTTAGGTCATTTTCGTCCTCCCTAGGCTTATTCTAATCCAATTAGGGTTTTTAACCAATCTTGTGCACCCAATATGTGATTTTGTGTCATTGGTTGAACATTTAGGTCATTTTCGTCCTCCCTAGGCTTATTCTAATCCAATTAGGGTTTTTAACCAATCTTGTGCATCCAATATGTGATTTTGTGTCATTGGTTGAACATTTAGGTCATTTTCGTCCTCCCTAGGCTTATTCTAATCCAATTAGGGTTTTTAACCAATCTTGTGCATCCAATATGTGATTTTGTGTCATTTTGTGTCATCGGTTCAACATTTAGGTCATTTTCGTCCTCCCTAGGCTTATTCTAATCCAATTAGGGTTTTTAACCAATCTTGTGCATCCAATATGTGATTTTGTGTCATTTTGTGTCATTTGTTGAACATTTAGGTCATTTTGTCCTCCGTAGGCTTATTCTAATCCAATTAGGGTTTTTAACCAATCTTGTGCATCCAATATGTGATTTTGTGTCATTCGTTGAGCATTTAGGTCATTTTCGTCCTCCCTAGGCTTATTCTAATCCAATTAGGGTTTTTAACAATTCTTGTGCATCCAATATGTGATTTTCTGTCATTTTGTGTCATTGGTTGAACATTTAGGTCATTTTCGTCCTCCCTAGGCTTATTCTAATCCAATTAGGGTTTTTAACCAATCTTGTGCATCCAATATGTGATTTTGTATCATTTTGTGTCATTGGTTGAACATTTACGTCATTTTCGTCCTCCCTAGGCTTATTCTAATCCAATTAGGGTTTTTAACCAATCTTGTGCATCCAGTATGTGATTTTGTGTCATCGATTCAACATTTAGGTCATTTTCGTCCTCCCTAGGCTTATTCTAATCCAATTTGGGTTTTTAACCAATCTTGTGCATCCAATATGTGATTTTGTGTCATTTTGTGTCGTTGGTTGAACATATAGATCATTTTCATCCTCCATAGGCTTATTCTAATCCAATTAGGGTTTTTAACCAATCTTGTGCATCCAATATGTGATTTTGTGTCATTGGTTGAACATTTAGGTCATTTTCGTCCTCCCTAGGCTTATTCTAATCCAATTAGGGTTTTTAACCAATCTTGTGCATCCAATATGTGATTTTCTGTCTTTTTGTGTCATTGGTTGAAGATTTAGGTCATTTTCGTCCTCCCTAGGCTTATTCTAATCCAATTATGGTTTTTAACCAATCTTGTGCATCCAATATGTGATTTTGTGTCATTTTGTGTGATTGGTTGAACATTTAGGTCATTTTCGTCCTCCCTAGGCTTATTCTAATCCAATTAGGGTTTTTAACCAATCTTGTGCATCCAATATGTGATTTTGTGTCATTGGTTGAACATTTAGGTCATTTTCGTCCTCCCTAGGCTTATTCTAATCCAATTAGGGTTTTTAACCAATCTTGTGCATCCAATATGTGATTTTGTGTCATTTTGTGATAAGGATCTCAAGAGCATGAAGATGATCCATATTTTTAATAAATTAGGATGAACTTTATTTATTTTCATTTGGTTTGTAATAATTCTTAGTTTGCTTTAATTTGGAATTCTAATAGTTTTAATATAGACTTAGTTGATGTTATATGTAAGTGAAGATACTTTGCTTCCTTACATTTAGTTTATTTTTATAAAAAAAAAAAATGATGTAAGCCCAATTTGGGCCTAGAGAATGGTGTCACTTATGACCCATTTAGGTTTAGAGATAATTTTACTATAACTATGATTTTGTAACCTTATTGAAGGGATTTTTTTTGGAATGAATTAATAATTTCTCTAATGAGATTTGTGAGTGAGTTAGGTCTCCTCTTTGAGTTCTTGGATTAGAACTTGTTTGAGTCTTATCAATGGCTTCCTTACCATTGTGGCGATTCTTCATTGGCTTATCAATCATCCTTGATTGTGGCGCCTTCTTCATCTTCTCAACCTAATCCATATTTTGTTTCTTTATAATTTTCGGTTTCCTTTACATCAAACCCTAATTCACAAATTGTGCCAATTTTCGTGTTCAATAACCTGCAATCATATCTCGAGTTCTACAAACTTGTTTTCGGCGATTCAACATCCTAACTTGCGTTTCAGAACGTCATCTTTCACCTCGTTTTGGAATCGGCCGATTCTGAGTTTCGCAGCTCCGTTTATTCCGTTATCCAGCAATACGCGGTTTTGGATCCAATTTGTAAGTTTCCAACCTAGAACGATCCTTATAGTGATTCATGAGAAATAGGATCATATCATTTTGTGTCATTGGTTGAACATTTAGGTCATTTTCGTCCTCCATAGGCTTATTCTAATCCAATTAGGGTTTTTAACCAATCTTGTGCATCCAATATGTGATTTTGTGTCATTGGTTGAACATTTAGGTCATTTTCGTCCTCCCTAGGCTTATTCTAATCCAATTAGGGTTTTTAACCAATCTTGTGCATCCAATATGTGATTTTGTGTCATTTTGTGTCATTGGTTCAACATTTAGGTCATTTTCGTCCTCCTTAGGCTTATTCTAATCCAATTAGGGTTTTTAACCAATCTTGTGCATCCAATATGTGATTTTGCTTCATTGGTTGAACATTTAGGTCATTTTCGTCCTCCCTAGGCTTATTCTAATCCAATTAGGGTTTTTAATTAATCTTGTGCATCCAATATGTGATTTTGTGTCATTGGTTGAACATTTAGGTCATTTTCGTCCTCCCTAGGCTTATTCTAATCCAATTAGGGTTTTTAACCAATCTTGTGCATCCAATATGTGATTTTGTGTCATTCGTTGATCATTTAGGTCATTTTCGTCCTCCCTAGGCTTATTCTAATCCAATTAGGGTTTTTAACCAATCTTGTGCATCCAATATGTGATTTTGTGTCATTGGTTGAACATTTAGGTCATTTTCGTCCTCCCTAGGCTTATTCTAATCCAATTAGGGTTTTTAACCAATCTTGTGCATCCAATATGTGATTTTATGTCATTGGTTGAACATTTAGGTCATTTTCGTCCTCCCTAGGCGTATTCTAATCCAATTAGGGTTTTTAACCAATCTTGTGCATCCAATATGTGATTTTGTGTCATTGGTTGAACATTTAGGTCATTTTCGTCCTCCCTAGGCTTATTCTAATCCAATTAGGGTTTTTAACCAATCTTGTGCATCCAATATGTGATTTTGTGTCATTGGTTGAACATTTAGGTCATTTTCGTCCTCCCTAGGCTTATTTTAATCCGATTAGGGTTTTTAACCAATCTTGTGCAACCAATATGTGATTTTGTGTCATTGGTTGAACATTTAGGTCATTTTCGTCCTCCCTAGGCTTATTCTAATCCAATTAGGGTTTTTAACCAATCTTGTGCATCCAATATGTGATTCTGTGTCATTTTGTGTCATTGGTTGACATTTAGGTCATTTTCGTCCTCCCTAGGCTTATTCTAATCCAATTAGGGTATTTAACCAATCTTGTGCATCCAATATGTGATTTTGTGTCATTAGTTGAACATTTAGGTCATTTTCGTCCTCCCTATGCCTATTCTAATCCAACTAGAGTTTTTAACCAATCTTGTGCATCCATTATGTGATTTTGTGTCATTGGTTGAACATTTAGGTCACTTTCGTCCTCCTTAGGCTTATTCTAATCCAATTAGGGTTTTTAACCAATCTTGTGCATCCAATATGTGATTTTGTGTCATTGGTTGAACATTTAGGTCATTTTCGTCCTCCCTAGGCTTATTCTAATCCAATTAGGGTTTTTAACCAATCTTGTGCATCCAATATGTGATTTTGTGTCATTGGTTGAACATTTAGGTCATTTTCGTCCCCCCTAGGCTTATTCTAATCCAATTAGGGTTTTTAACCAATCTTGTGCATCCAATATGTGATTTTGTGTCATTGGTTGAACATTTAGGTCATTTTCGTCCTCCCTAGGCTTATTCTAATCCAATTAGGGTTTTTAACCAATCTTGTGCATCCAATATGTGATTTTGTGTCATTGGTTGAACATTTAGGTCATTTTCGTCCTCCCTAGGCTTATTCTAATCCAATTAGGGTTTTTAACCAATCTTGTGCATCCAATATGTGATTTTTTGTCATTGGTTGAATATTTAGGTCATTTTTGTCCTCCCTAGACTTATTCTAATCCAATTAGGGTTTTTAACCAATCTTGTGCATCCAATATGTGATTTTGTGTCATTTTGTGTCATTTGTTGAACATTTAGGTCATTTTCGTCCTCCGTAGGCTTATTCTAATCCAATTAGGGTTTTTAACCAATCTTGTGCATCCAATATGTGATTTTCTATCATTTTGTGTCATTGGTTGAACATTTAGGTCATTTTCGTCCTCCTTAGGATTATTATAATCCAATTAGGGTTTTTAACCAATCTTGTGCATCCAATATGTGATTTTGTGTCATTAGTTGAACACTTAGGTCATTTTCGTCCTCCCTAGGCTTATTCTAATCCAATTAGGGTTTTTAACCAATCTTGTGCATCCAATATGTGATTTTGTATCATTTTGTGTCATTGGTTGAACATTTACGTCATTTTCGTCCTCCCTAGGCTTATTCTAATCCAATTAGGGTTTTTAACCAATCTTGTGCATCCAATATGTGATTTTCTGTCATTTTGTGTCATTGGTTGGACATTTAGGTCATTTTCGTCCTCCATAGGCTTATTCTAATCCAATTAGGGTTTATAACCAATCTTGTGCATCCAATATGTGATTTTGTGTCATTGGTTGAACATTTAGGTCATTTTCGTCCTCCCTAGGCTTATTCTAATCCAATTAGGGTTTTTAACCAATCTTGTGCATCCAGTATGTGATTTTGAGTCATTTTGTGTCATCGATTGAACATTTAGGTCATTTTCGTCCTCCCTAGGCTTATTCTAATCCAATTAGGATTTTTAAAAAATCTTGTGCATCTATTATGTGATTTTGTGTCATTTTGTGTCGTTGGTTGAACATATAGATCATTTTCGTCCTCCATAGGCTTATTCTAATCCAATTAGGGTTTTTAACCAATCTTGTGCACCAATATGTGATTTTGTGTCATTGGTTGAACATTTAGGTCATTTTCGTCCTCCCTAGGCTTATTCTAATCCAATTAGGGTTTTTAACCAATCTTGTGCATCCAATATGTGATTTTGTGTCATTCGTTGAACATTTAGGTCATTTTCGTCCTCCCTAGGCTTATTCTAATCCAATTAGGGTTTTTAACCAATCTTGTGCATCCAATATGTGATTTTGTGTCATTTTGTGTCATTGGTTGAACATTTAGGTCATTTTCGTCCTCCCTAGGCTTATTCTAACCGAATTAGGGTTTTTAACAGATCTTGTGCATCCAATACGTGATTTTGTGTCATTTTGTGTCATTTGTTGCACATTTAGGTCATTTTCGTCCTCCGTAGGCTTATTCTACTCCAATTAGGGTTTTTAACCAATCTTGTGCATCCAATATGGGATTTTCTGTCATTTTGTGTCATTGGTTGGACATTTAGGTCATTTTCGTCCTCCATAGGCTTATTCTAATCCAATTAGGGTTTATAACCAATCTTGTGCATCCAATATGTGATTTTGTGTCATTGGTTGAACATTTAGGTCATTTTCGTCCTCCCTAGGCTTATTCTAATCCAATTAGGGTTTTTAACCAATCTTGTGCATCCAATATGTGATTTTGTGTCATTGGTTGAATATTTAGGTCATTTTTGTCCTCCCTAGGCTTATTCTACTCCAATTACGGTTTTTAACCAATCTTGTGCATCCAATATGTGATTTTGTGTCATTTTGTGTCATTTGTTGAACATTTAGGTCATTTTCGTCCTCCCTAGGCTTATTCTAATCCAATTAGGGTTTTTAACCAATCTTGTGCATCCAATATGTGATTTTGTGTCATTGGTTGAACATTTAGGTCATTTTCGTCCTCCCTAGGCTTATTCTAATCCAATTAGAGTTTTTAACCAATCTTGAGCATCCAATATGTGATTTTGTGTCATTTTGTGTCATTGGTTGAACATTTAGGTCATTTTCGTCCTCCCTAGGCTTATTCTAATCCAATTAGGATTTTTAACCAATCTTGTGCGTCCAATATGTGATTTTGTGTCATTTTGTGTCATTGGTTGAACATTTAGTTCATTTTCGTTCTCCCTAGGCTTATTCTAATCCAATTAGGGTTTTTAACCAATCTTGAGCATCCAATATGTGATTTTGTGTCATTTTGTGTCATTGGTTGAACATTTAGGTCATTTTCGTCCTCCCTAGGCTTATTCTAATCCAATTAGGATTTTTAACCAATCTTGTGCGTCCAATATGTGATTTTGTGTCATTTTGTGTCATTGGTTGTACATTTAGGTCATTTTCGTCCTCCCTAGGCTTATTCTAATCCAATTAGGGTTTTTAACCAATCTTGTGCATCCAATATGTGATTTTGTGTCATTGGTTGAACATTTAGGTCATTTTCGTCCTCCCTAGGCTTATTCTAATCCAATTAGGGTTTTTAACCAATCTTGTGCATCCAATATGTGATTTTGTGTCATTGGTTGAATATTTAGGTCATTTTTGTCCTCCCTAGGCTTATTCTAATCCAATTAGGGTTTTTAACCAATCTTGTGCATCCAATATGTGATTTTGTGTCACTTTGTGTCATTTGTTGAACATTTAGGTCATTTTCGTCCTCCGTAGGCTTATTCTAATCCAGTTAGGGTTTTTAACCAATCTTGTGCATCCAATATGTAATTTTCTGTCATTTTGTGTCATTGGTTGAACATTTAGGTCATTTTCGTCCTCCCTAGGATTATTATAATCCAATTAGGGTTTTTAACCAATCTTGTGCATCCAATATGTGATTTTGTGTCATTTTGTGTCATTGGTTGAACATTTAGGTCATTTTCGTCCTCCCTAGGCTTATTCTAATCCAATTAGAGTTTTTAACCAATCCTGTGCATCCAATATGTGATTTTGTGTCATTGGTTGAACATTTAGGTCATTTTCGTCCTCCCTAGGCTTATTCTAATCCAATTAGGGTTTTTAACCAATCTTGTGCATCCAATATGTGATTTTGTGTCATTGGTTGAACATTTAGGTCATTTTCGTCCTCCCTAGGCTTATTCTAATCCAATTAGGGTTTTTAACCAATCTTGTGCATCCAATATGTGATTTTGTCTCATTGCTTGAACATTTAGATCATTTTCGTCCTCCCTAGGCTTATTCTAATCCAATTAGGGTTTTTAACCAATCTTGTGCATCCAATATGTGATTTTGTGCATTTTGTGTCATTGGTTGAACATTTAGGTCATTTTGGTCCTCCCTAGGCTTATTCTAATCCAATTAGATTTTTAACCAATCTTGTGCATCCAATATGTGATTTTGTGTCATTGGTTGAACATTTAGGTCATTTTCGTCCTCCCTAGGCTTATTCTAATCCAATTAGGGTTTTTAACCAATCTTGTGCATCCAATATGTGATTTTGTGTCATTGGTTGAACATTTAGGTCATTTTCGTCCTCCCTAGGCTTATTCTAATCCAATTAGGGTTTTTAACCAATCTTGTGCATCCAATATGTGATTTTGTGTCATTGGTTGAATATTTAGGTCATTTTCGTCCTCCCTAGGCTTATTCTAATCCAATTAGGGTTTTTAACCAATCTTGTGCACCCAATATGTGATTTTGTGTCATTTTGTGTCATTGGTTGAACATTTAGTTCATTTTTGTCCTCCCTAGGCTTATTCTAATCCAATTAGGGTTTTTAACCAATCTTGTGCATATAATAAGTGATTTTGTGTCATTGGTAATCCAATTAGGTCATTTTCGTCCTCGCTAGGCTTATTCTAATCCAATTAGGGTTTTTAACCAATCTTGTGCATCTAATATGTGATTTTGTGTCATTTTGTGTCATTGGTTGAAAATTTAGGTTATTTTCGTCCTCCCTAGGCTTATTCTAATCCAATTAGGGTTTTTAACCAATCTTGTGCATCCAATATGTGATTTTGTGTCATTGGTTGCACATTTAGGTCATTTTCGTCCTCCCTAGGCTTATTCTAATCCAATTAGGGTTTTTAACCAATCTTGTGCATCCAATATGTGATTTTGTGTCATTGGTTGAACATTTAGGTCATTTTCGTCCTCCCTAGGCTTATTCTAACCAATTAGGGTTTTTAACCAATATTATGCATCCAATATGTGATTTTTTGTCATTTTGTGTCATTGGTTGAACATTTAGGTCATTTTCGTCCTCCCAAGGCTTATTCTAATCCAATTAGGGTTTTTAACCAATCTTGTGCATCCAATATGTGATTTTGTGTCATTGGTTGAACATTTATGTCATTTTCGTCCTCCCTAGGCTTATTCTAATCCAATTAGGGTATTTAACCAATCTTGTGCATCCAATATGTGATTTTGTGTCATTGGTTGCACATTTAGGTCATTTTCGTCCTCCCTAGGCTTATTCTAATCCAATTAGGGTTTTTAACCAATCTTGTGCATCCAATATGTGATTTTGTGTCATTGGTTGAACATTTAGGTCATTTTCGTCCTCCCTAGGCTTATTCTCATCCAATTAGGGTTTTTAACCAATCTTGTGAATCCAATATGTGATTTTGTGTCATTGGTTGCACATTTAGGTCATTTTCGTCCTCCCTTGGCTTATTCTAATCCAATTAGGGTTTTTAACCAATCTTGTGCATCCAATATGTGATTTTGAGTCATTGGTTGAACATTTAGGTCATTTTCGTCTTCCCTAGGCTTATTCTAATCCAATTAGGGTTTTTAACCAATCTTGTGAATCCAATATGTGATTTTGTGTCATTGGTTGCACATTTAGGTCATTTTCGTCCTCCCTAGGCTTATTCTAATCCAATTAGGGTTTTTAACCAATCTTGTGCATATAATAAGTGATTTTGTGTCATTGGTTGCACATTTAGGTCATTTTCGTACTCGCTAGGCTTCTTCTAATCCAATTAGGGTTTTTAACCAATCTTGTGCATCCAATATGTGATTTTGTGTCATTGGTTGAACATTTAGGTCATTTTCGTCCTCCCTAGGCTTATTCTAATCCAATTAGGGTTTTTAACCAATCTTGTGCAACCAATATGTGATTTTGTGTAATTTTATGTCATTGGTTGAACATTTAGGTCATTTTCGTCCTCCCTAGGGTTATTCTAATCCAATTAGGGTTTTTAACCAATCTTGTGCATCCAATATGTGATTTTCTGTCATTTTGTGTCATTGGTTGAACATTTAGGTCATTTTCGTCCTCCCTAGGCTTATTCTAATCCAATTAGGGTTTTTAACCAATCTTGTGCATCCAATATGTGATTTTCTGTCATTTTGTGTCATTGGTTGGACATTTAGGTCATTTTCGTCCTCCATAGGCTTATTCTAATCCAATTAGGGTTTATAACCAATCTTGTGCATCCAATATGTGATTTTGTGTCATTGGTTGAACATTTAGGTCATTTTCGTCCTCCCTAGGCTTATTCTAATCCAATTAGGGTTTTTAACCAATCTTGTGCATCCAGTATGTGATTTTGTGTCATTTTGTGTCGTTGGTTGAACATATAGATCATTTTCGTCCTGCATAGGCTTATTCTAATCCAATTAGGGTTTTTAACCAATCTTGTGCATCCAATATGTGATTTTGTGTCATTGGTTGAACATTTAGGTCATTTTCGTCCTCCCTAGGCTTATTCTAATCCAATTAGGGTTTTTAACCAATCTTGTGCATCCAATATGTGATTTTTTGTCATTGGTTGAATATTTAGGTCATTTTTGTCCTCCCTAGGCTTATTCTAATCCAATTAGGGTTTTTAACCAATCTTGTGCATCCAATATGTGATTTTGTGTCATTGGTTGAACATTTAGGTCATTTTCGTCCTCCCTAGGCTTATTCTAATCCAATTAGGGTTTTTAACCAATCTTGTGCATCCAATATGTGATTTTGTGTCATTGGTTGAACATTTAGGTCATTTTCGTCCTCCCTAGGCTTATTCTAATCCAATTAGGGTTTTTAACCAATCTTGTGCATCCAATATGTGATTTTGTACCATTGGTTGAACATTTAGGTCATTTTCGTCCTCCCTAGCCTTATTCTAATCCAATTATGGTTTTTAACCAATCTTGTGCATCCAATATGTGATTTTGTGTCATTTTGGGTCATTGGTTTAACATATAGGTCATTTTCGTCCTCCCTAGGCTTATTCTAATCCAATTAGGGTTTTTAACCAATCTTGTGCATCCAATATGTGATTTTGTGTCATTGGTTGAACATTTAGGTCATTTTCGTCCTCCCTAGGCTTATTCTAATCCAATTAGGGTTTTTAACCAATCTTGTGCATCCAATATGTGATTTTGTGTCATTGGTTGAACATTAAGGTCATTTTCGTCCTCCCTAGGGTTATTCTAATCCAATTAGGGTTTTTAACCAATCTTGTGCATCCAATATGTGATTTTGTGTCATTGGTTGAACATTTAGGTCATTTTCGTCCTCCCTAGGCTTATTCTAATCCAATTAGGGTTTTTAACCAATCTTGTGCATCCAATATGTGATTTTGTGTCATTGGTTGAATATTTAGGTCATTTTTGTCCTCCCTAGGCTTATTCTAATCCAATTAGGGTTTTTAACCAATCTTGTGCATCCAATATGTGATTTTCTGTCATTTTGTGTCATTTGTTGAACATTTAGGTCATTTTCGTCCTCCGTAGGCTTATTCTAATCCAATTAGGGTTTTTAACCAATCTTGTGCATCCAATATGTGATTTTGTGTCATTTTGTGTCATTGGTTGAACATTTAGGTCATTTTCGTCCTCCCTAGGATTATTATAATCCAATTAGGGTTTTTAACCAATCTTGTGCATCCAATATGTGATTTTGTGTCATTGGTTGAACATTTAGGTCATTTTCGTCCTCCGTAGGCTTATTCTAATCCAATTAGGGTTTTTAACCAATCTTGTGCATCCAATATGTGATTTTGTGTCATTCGTTGAACATTTAGGTCATTTTCGTCCTCCCTATGCTTATTCTAATCCAATTAGGGTTTTTAACCAATCTTGTGCATCCAATATGTGATTTTGTGTCATTGGTTGAATATTTAGGTCATTTTTGTCCTCCCTAGGCTTATTCTAATCCAATTAGGGTTTTTAACCAATCTTGTGCATCCAATATGTGATTTGGTGATTGGTTGAACATTTAGGTCATTTTCGTCCTCCCTAGGCTTATTCTAATCCAATTAGGGTTTTAAACCAATCTTGTGCATCCAATATGTGATTTTGTGTCATTTTGTGTCATTGGTTGAACATTTAGGTAATTTTCGTCCTCCCTAGGCTTATTCTAATCCAATTAGGGTTTTTAACCAATCTTGTGCATCCAATAAGTGATTTTGTGTCATTTTGTGTCATTGGTTGAACATTTAGGTCATTTTCATCCTCCCTAAGCTTATTCTAATCCAATTAGGGTTTTTAACCAATCTTGTGCATCCAATATGTGATTTTGTGTCATTGGTTGAACATTTAGGTCATTTTCGTCCTCCCTAGGCTTATTCTAATCCAATTAGGGTTTTTAACCAATCTTGTGCATCCAATATGTGATTTTGTGTCATTGGTTGAATATTTAGGTAATTTTCGTCCTCCTTAGGCTTATTCCAATCCAATTAGGGTTTTTAACCAATCTTGTGCATCCAATATGTGATTCTGTGTCATTTTGTGTCATTGGTTGACATTTAGGTCATTTTCGT
Source organism: Cicer yamashitae (assembly GCA_037974755.1). Taxonomy (NCBI): domain Eukaryota; kingdom Viridiplantae; phylum Streptophyta; class Magnoliopsida; order Fabales; family Fabaceae; genus Cicer; species Cicer yamashitae. The sequence goes on along the minus strand of JBBPBQ010000009.1, from coordinate 1,608,725 downwards.
CCTCCCTAGGCTTATTCTAATCCAATTAGGGTATTTAACCAATCTTGTGCATCCAATATGTGATTTTGTGTCATTAGTTGAACATTTAGGTCATTTTCGTCCTCCCTATGCCTATTCTAATCCAACTAGAGTTTTTAACCAATCTTGTGCATCCATTATGTGATTTTGTGTCATTGGTTGAACATTTAGGTCACTTTCGTCCTCCTTAGGCTTATTCTAATCCAATTAGGGTTTTTAACCAATCTTGTGCATCCAATATGTGATTTTGTGTCATTGGTTGAACATTTAGGTCATTTTCGTCCTCCCTAGGCTTATTCTAATCCAATTAGGGTTTTTAACCAATCTTGTGCATCCAATATGTGATTTTGTGTCATTGGTTGAACATTTAGGTCATTTTCGTCCCCCCTAGGCTTATTCTAATCCAATTAGGGTTTTTAACCAATCTTGTGCATCCAATATGTGATTTTGTGTCATTGGTTGAACATTTAGGTCATTTTCGTCCTCCCTAGGCTTATTCTAATCCAATTAGGGTTTTTAACCAATCTTGTGCATCCAATATGTGATTTTGTGTCATTGGTTGAACATTTAGGTCATTTTCGTCCTCCCTAGGCTTATTCTAATCCAATTAGGGTTTTTAACCAATCTTGTGCAACCAATATGTGATTTTGTGTAATTTTGTGTCATTGGTTGAACATTTAGGTCATTTTCGTCCTCCCTAGGGTTATTCTAATCCAATTAGGGTTTTTAACCAATCTTGTGCATCCAATATGTGATTTTGTGTCATTGGTTGAACATTTAGGTCATTTTCGTCCTCCCTAGGCTTATTCTAATCCAATTAGGGTTTTTAACCAATCTTGTGCATCCAATATGTGAATTTGTGTCATTTTGTGTCATCGGTTGAACATTTAGGTAATTTTCGTCCTCCCTAGGCTTATTCGAATCCAATTAGGGTTTTTAACCAATCTTGTGCATCCAATATGTGATTTTGTGTCATTTTGTGTCATTTGTTGAACATTTAGGTCATTTTCTCCTCCGTAGGCTTATTGTAATCCAATTAGGGTTTTTAACCAATCTTGTGAATCCAATATGTGATTTTGTGTCATTCGTTGAGCATTTAGGTCATTTTCGTCCTCCCTAGGCTTATTCTAATCCAATTAGGGTTTTTAACCATTCTTGTGCATCCAATATGTGATTTTGTGTCATTTTGTGTCATTGGTTGAACATTTAGGTCATTTTCGTCCTCCCTAGGCTTATTCTAATCCAATTAGGGTTTTTAACCAATCTTGTGCATCCAATATGTGAATTTGTGTCATTTTGTGTCATCGGTTGAACATTTAGGTAATTTTCGTCCTCCCTAGGCTTATTCGAATCCAATTAGGGTTTTTAACCAATCTTGTGCATCCAATATGTGATTTTGTGTCATT
>JBBPBQ010000009.1:1514464-1594398 GCA_037974755.1 Cicer yamashitae | reverse complement strand
AAGTCATTTTCGTCTTCCCTAGGCTTATTCTAATCCAATTAGGGTTTTTAACCAATCTTGTGCATCCAATAAGTGATTTTGTGTCATTGGTTGAACATTTAGGTCATTTTCGTCCTCCCTAGGCTTATTCTAATCCAATTAGGTTTTTTAACCAATCTTGAGAATCCAATAAGTGATTTTGTGTCATTGGTTGAACATTTAGGTTATTTTCGTCCTTCCTAGGCTTATTCTAATCCAATTAGGTTTTTTAACCAATCTTGTGCATCCAATAAATGATTTTGTTTCATTGGTTGAACATTTAGGTCATTTTCGTCCTCGCTAGGCTTATTCTAATCCAATTAGGGTTTTTAACCAATCTTGTGCATTTAATGTGTGATTTTGTGTCATTTTGGGTCATTGGTTGAACATTTAAGTCATTTTCGTCCTCCCTAGGCTTATTCTAATCCAATTAGGGTTTTTAACAAATCTTGTGCATCCAATATGTGATTTTGTGTTCTTGGTTGCACATTTAGGTCATTTTCGTCCTCGCTAGGCATATTCTAATCCAATTAGGGTTTTTAACGAATCTTGTGCATTTCATATGTGATTTTGTGACATTTTGGGTCATTGGTTGAACATTTAAGTCATTTTCGTCCTCCCTAGGCTTATTCTAATCCAATTAGGGTTTTTAACCAATCTTGTGCATCCAATATGTGATTTTGTGTTCTTGGTTGCACATTTAGGTCATTTTCGTCCTCGCTAGGGTTATTATAATCGAATTAGGGTTTTTAACCAATCTTGTGCATCCAATAAGTGATTTTGTGTCATTGGTTGAACATTTAGGTCATTTTCGTCCTCGCTAGGCTTATTCTAATCCAATTAGGGTTTTTAACCAATCTTGTGCATTTAATATGTGATTTTGTGTCATTTTGGGTCATTGGTTGAACATTTAAGTCATTTTCGTCCTCCCTAGGCTTATTCTAATCCAATTAGGGTTTTTAACCAATCTTGTGCATCCAATATGTGATTTTGTGTTCTTGGTTGCTTATTTAGGTCATTTTCGTCCTCGCTAGGCTTATTATAATCCAATTTGGGTTTTAAACCAATCTTGTGCATCCAATAAGTAATTTTGTGTCATTGGTTTAACATTTAGGTCATTTTCGTCCTCTCTAAGCTTATTCTAATCCAATTAGGTTTTTTAACCAATCTTGTGCATCCAATAAGTGATTTTGTGTCATTGGTTGAACATTTAGGTCATTTTCGTCCTCGCTAGGCTTATTCTAATCCAATTAGGGTTTTTAACCAATCTTGTGCATTTAATATGTGATTTTGTGTCATTTTGGGTCATTGGTTGAACATTTAAGTCATTTTCGTCCTCCCTAGGCTTATTGTAATCCAATTAGGGTTTTTAACCAATCTTGTGCATCCAATAAGTGATTTTGTGTCATTGGTTGCATATTTAGGTCATTTTTGTCCTCCCTAAGCTTATTCTAATCCAAGTAGGGTTTTTTACCAATCTTGTGCATCCAATATGTGATTTGGTGTCATTTTGTGTCATTGGTTGAACATTTAGGTCATTTTCGTCCTCCCTCAGCTTATTCTAATCCAATTAGGTTTTTTAACCAATCTTGTGCATCCAATAAGTGATTTAGTGTTATTGGTTGAACATTTAGGTCATATTCGTCCTCGCTAGGCTTATTCTAATCCAATTAGGGTTTTTAACCAATCTTGTGCATTTAATATGTGATTTTGTGTCATTTTGGGTCATTGGTTGAACATTTAAGTCATTTTCGTCCTCCCTAGGCTTATTCTAATCCAATTAGGGTTTTTAACCAATCTTGTGCATCCAATATGTGATTTTGTATCATTGGTTGAACATTTAGGTCATTTTCGTCCTTCCTAAGCTTATTCTAATCCAATTAGGTTTTTTAACCAATCTTGTGCATCCAATAAGTGATTTTGTGTCATTGGTTGAACATTTAGGTCATTTTCGTCCTCGCTAGGCTTATTCGAATCCAATTAGAGTTTTTAACCAATCTTGTGCATTAAATATGTGATTTTGTGTCATTTTGGGTCATTGGTTAAACATTTAACTCATTTTCGTCCTCCCTAGGCTTATTCTAATCCAATTAGGGTTTTTAACCAATCTTGTGCATCCAATATGTGGTTTTGTGTTCTTGGTTGCACATTTAGGTCATTTTCGTCCTCGCTAGGCTTATTATAATCCAATTAGGGTTTTTAACCAATCTTGTGCATCCAATAAGTGATTTTGTGTCATTGGTTGAACATTTAGGTCATTTTCGTCCTCCCTAGGCTTATTCTAATCCAATTAGGTTTTTTCACCAATCTTGTGCATCCAATAAGTGATTTTGTGTCATTGGTTGAACATTTAGGTCATTTTCGTCCTCGCTAGGCTTATTCTAATCCAATTAGGGTTTTTAACCAATCTTGTGCATTTAATATGTGATTTTGTGTCATTTTGGGTCATTGGTTGAACATTTAAGTCATTTTCGTCCTCCCTAGGCTTATTCTAATCGAATTAGGGTTTTTCACCAATCTTGTGCATCCAATATGTGATTTTGTGTTCTTGGTTGCACATTTAGGTCATTTTCGTCCTCGCTAGGCATATTCTAATCCAATTAGGGTTTTTAACCAATCTTGTGCATTTAATATGTGATTTTGTGTCATTTTGGGTCATTGGTTGAACATTTAAGTCATTTTCGTCCTCCCTAGGCTTATTCTAATCCAATTAGGGTTTTTAACAAATCTTGTGCATCCAATATGTGATTTTGTGTTCTTGGTTGCACATTTAGGTCATTTTCGTCCTCGCTAGGCTTATTATAATTGAATTAGGGTTTTTAACCAATCTTGTGCATCCAATAAGTGATTTTGTGTCATTGGTTGAACATTTAGGTTATTTTCGTCCTCCCTAGGCTTATTCTAATCCAATTAGGGTTTTTAACCAATCTTGTGCATCCAAAATGTGATTTTGTGTCATTGGTTGAACATTTAGGTCATTTTCGTCCTCCCTAGGCTTATTCTAATCCAATTAGGGTTTTTAACCAATCTTGTGCATCCAATATGTGATTTTGTGTCATTGGTTGAACATTTAGGTCATTTTCGTCGTCCCTAGGCTTATTCTAATCCAATTAGGATTTTAAACCAATCTTGTGCATCCAATATGTGATTTTGTGTCATTTTGTGTCATTGGTTGAACATTTAGGTCATTTTCGTCCTCCCTAGGCTTATTCTAATCCAATTAGGGTTTTTAACCAATCTTGTGCATCCAATATAAGATTTTGTGTCATTGGTTGAACATTTAGGCCATCTTCGCCTTGCTAGGCTTATTCTAATCCAATTAGGGTTTTTAACCAATCTTGTGCATCCAATATGTGATTTTGTGTCATTTTGTGTCATTGGTTGAACATTTAGGTCATTTTCGTCCTCCCTAGGCTTATTCTAATCCAATTAGGGTTTTTAACCAATCTTGTGCATCCAATATGTGATTTTGTGTCATTTTCTGTCATTTTGTGTCATATGTAATCCAATTAGGTCATTTTCGTCCTCCCTAGACTTATTCTAATCCAATTAGGGTTTTTAACCAATCTTGTGCATCCAATATGTGATTTTGTGTCATTTTGTGTCATTGGTTGAACATTTAGGTCATTTTCGTCCTCCCTAGGCTTATTCTAATCCAATTAGGGTTTTTAACCAATCTTGTGCATCCAATATGTGATTTTGTATCATTGGTTGAACATTTAGGTCATTTTCGTCATCCCTTGGCTTATTCTAATCCAATTAAGGTTCTTAACCAATCTTGTGCATCCAATGTGTGATTTTGTGTCATTGGTTGAACATTTAGGTCATTTTCGTCCTCCCTAGGCTCTTTTTAATCCTATTAGGGTTTTTAACCAATCTTGTGCATCCAATATGTGATTTTGTGTCATTGGTTAAACATTTAGGTCATTTTCGTCCTCCTTATGCTTATTCTAATCCAATTATGGTTTTTAACCAATCTTGTGCATCCAATATGTGATTTTGTGTCATTTTGTGTCATTGGTTGAACATTTAGGTCATTTTCGTCCTCCCTAGGCTTATTCTAATCCAATTAGGGTTTTTAACCAATCTTGTGCATCCAATATGTGATTTTGTACCATTGGTTGAACATTTATGTCATTTTCGTCCTCCCTAGCCTTATTCTAATTCAATTAGGGTTTTTAACCAATCTTGTGCATCCAATATTTGATTTTGTGTCATTGGTTGAACATTTAGGTCATTTTGGTCCTCACTAGGCTCGTTTTAATCCAATTAGGGTTTTTAACCAATCTTGTGCATCCAATATGTGATTTTGTGTCATTTTGTGTCATTGGTTGAACATTTAGGTCATTTTCGTCCTCCCTAGGCTTATTCTAATCCAATTAGGGTTTTTAACCAATCTTGTGCATCCAATATGTGATTTGGTGTCATTTTGTGTCATTGGTTGAACATTTAGGTCATTTTCGTCCTCTCTAAGCTTATTCTAATCCAATTAGGTTTTTTAACCAATCTTGTGCATCCAATAAGTGATTTTGTTTCATTGGTTGAACATTTAGGTCATTTTCGTCCTCGCTAGGCTTATTCTAATCCAATTAGGGTTTTTAACCAATCTTGTGCATTTAATATGTGATTTTGTGTCATTTTGGGTCATTGGTTGAACATTTAAGTCATTTTCGTCCTCCTTAGGCTTATTCTAATCCAATTAGGGTTTTTAACCAATCTTGTGCATCCAATATGTGATGTTGTGTTCTTGGTTGCACATTTAGGTCATGTTTGTCCACACTAGGCTTATTATAATCCAATTAGGGTTTTTAACCAATCTTGTGCATCCAATAAGTGATTTTGTGTCATTGGTTGAACATTTAGGTCATTTTCGTCCTCCCTAGGCTTATTCTAATCAAATTAGGTTTTTTAACCAATCTTGTGCATCCAATAAGTGATTTTGTTTCATTGGTTGAACATTTAGGTCATTTTCGTCCTCGCTAGGCTTATTCTAATCCAATTAGGGTTTTTAACCAATCTTGTGCATTTAATATATGATTTTGTGTCATTATGGGTCATTGGTTGAACATTTAACTCATTTTCGTCCTCCCTAGGCTCATTCTAATCCAATTAGGGTTTTTAACCAATCTTGTGCATCCAATATGTGATGTTGTGTTCTTGGTTGCACATTTAGGTCATTTTTGTCCTCACTAGGCTTATTATAATCCAATTAGGGTTTTTAACCAATCTTGTGCATCCAATAAGTGATTTTGTGTCATTGGTTGAACATTTAGGTCATTTTCGTCCTCCCTAGGCTTATTCTAATGAAATTATGTTTTTTAACCAATCTTGTGCATCCAATAAGTGATTTTGTTTCATTGGTTGAACATTTAGGTCATTTTCGTCCTCGCTAGGCTTATTCTAATCCAATTAGGGTTTTTAACCAATCTTGTGCATTTAATATGTGATTTTGTGTCATTTTGGGTCATTGGTTGAACATTTAAGTCATTTTCGTCCTCCCTAGGCTTATTCTAATCGAATTAGGGTTTTTAACCAATCTTGTGCATCCAATATGTGATTTTGTGTTCTTGGTTGCACATTTAGGTCATTTTCGTCCTCGCTAGGCATATTCTAATCCAATTAGGGTTTTTAACGAATCTTGTGCATTTCATATGTGATTTTGTGACATTTTGGGTCATTGGTTGAACATTTAAGTCATTTTCGTCCTCCCTAGTCTTATTCTAATCCAATTAGGGTTTTTAACCAATCTTGTGCATCCAATATGTGATTTTGTGTTCTTGGTTGCACATTTAGGTCATTTTCGTCCTCGCTAGGGTTATTATAATCGAATTAGGGTTTTTAACCAATCTTGTGCATCCAATAAGTGATTTTGTGTCATTGGTTGAACATTTAGGTCATTTTCGTCCTCGCTAGGCTTATTCTAATCCAATTAGGGTTTTTAACCAATCTTGTGCATTTAATATGTGATTTTGTGTCATTTTGGGTCATTGGTTGAACATTTAAGTCATTTTCGTCCTCCCTAGGCTTATTCTAATCCAATTAGGGTTTTTAACCAATCTTGTGCATCCAATATGTGATTTTGTGTTCTTGGTTGCTTATTTAGGTCATTTTCGTCCTCGCTAGGCTTATTATAATCCAATTAGGGTTTTCAACCAATCTTGTGCATCCAATAAGTAATTTTGTGTCATTGGTTTAACATTTAGGTCATTTTCGTCCTCTCTAAGCTTATTCTAATCCAATTAGGTTTTTTAACCAATCTTGTGCATCCAATAAGTGATTTTGTGTCATTGGTTGAACATTTAGGTCATTTTCGTCCTCGCTAGGCTTATTCTAATCCAATTAGGGTTTTTAACCAATCTTGTGCATTTAATATGTGATTTTGTGTCATTTTGGGTCATTGGTTGAACATTTAAGTCATTTTCGTCCTCCCTAGGCTTATTGTAATCCAATTAGGGTTTTTAACCAATCTTGTGCATCCAATAAGTGATTTTGTGTCATTGGTTGCATATTTAGGTCATTTTTGTCCTCCCTAAGCTTATTCTAATCCAAGTAGGGTTTTTTACCAATCTTGTGCATCCAATATGTGATTTGGTGTCATTTTGTGTCATTGGTTGAACATTTAGGTCATTTTCGTCCTCCCTCAGCTTATTCTAATCCAATTAGGTTTTTTAACCAATCTTGTGCATCCAATAAGTGATTTAGTGTTATTGGTTGAACATTTAGGTCATATTCGTCCTCGCTAGGCTTATTCTAATCCAATTAGGGTTTTTAACCAATCTTGTGCATTTAATATGTGATTTTGTGTCATTTTGGGTCATTGGTTGAACATTTAAGTCATTTTCGTCCTCCCTAGGCTTATTCTAATCCAATTAGGGTTTTTAACCAATCTTGTGCATCCAATATGTGATTTTGTATCATTGGTTGAACATTTAGGTCATTTTCGTCCTTCCTAAGCTTATTCTAATCCAATTAGGTTTTTTAACCAATCTTGTGCATCCAATAAGTGATTTTGTGTCATTGGTTGAACATTTAGGTCATTTTCGTCCTCGCTAGGCTTATTCGAATCCAATTAGAGTTTTTAACCAATCTTGTGCATTAAATATGTGATTTTGTGTCATTTTGGGTCATTGGTTAAACATTTAACTCATTTTCGTCCTCCCTAGGCTTATTCTAATCCAATTAGGGTTTTTAACCAATCTTGTGCATCCAATATGTGGTTTTGTGTTCTTGGTTGCACATTTAGGTCATTTTCGTCCTCGCTAGGCTTATTATAATCCAATTAGGGTTTTTAACCAATCTTGTGCATCCAATAAGTGATTTTGTGTCATTGGTTGAACATTTAGGTCATTTTCGTCCTCCCTAGGCTTATTCTAATCCAATTAGGTTTTTTCACCAATCTTGTGCATCCAATAAGTGATTTTGTGTCATTGGTTGAACATTTAGGTCATTTTCGTCCTCGCTAGGCTTATTCTAATCCAATTAGGGTTTTTAACCAATCTTGTGCATTTAATATGTGATTTTGTGTCATTTTGGGTCATTGGTTGAACATTTAAGTCATTTTCGTCCTCCCTAGGCTTATTCTAATCGAATTAGGGTTTTTCACCAATCTTGTGCATCCAATATGTGATTTTGTGTTCTTGGTTGCACATTTAGGTCATTTTCGTCCTCGCTAGGCATATTCTAATCCAATTAGGGTTTTTAACCAATCTTGTGCATTTAATATGTGATTTTGTGTCATTTTGGGTCATTGGTTGAACATTTAAGTCATTTTCGTCCTCCCTAGGCTTATTCTAATCCAATTAGGGTTTTTAACCAATCTTGTGCATCAAATATGTGATTTTGTGTCATTGGTTGCACATTTAGGTCATTTTCGTCCTCCCTAGGCTTATTCTAATCCAATTAGGGTTTTTAACCAATCTTGTGCATCCAATATGTGATTTTGTGTCATTTTGTGTCATTGGTTGAACATTTATGTCATTTTCGTCCTCCCTAGACTTATTCTAATCCAATTAGGGTCTTTAACCAATCTTGTGCATCCAATATGTGATTTTGTGTCATTTTGTGTCATTGGTTGAACATTTAGGTCATTTTCGTCCTCCCTAGGCTTATTCTAATCCAATTAGGGTTTTTAACCAATCTTGTGCATCCAATATGTGATTTTGAGTTATTGGTTTAACATTTAGGTCATTTTCGTCCTCCCTAGGCTTATTCTAATCCAATTATGGTTTTTAACCAATCTTGTGCATCCAATATGTGATTTTGTGTCATTTTGTGTCATTGGTTGAACATTTAGGTCATTTTCGTCCTCCCTAGGCTTATTCTAATCCAATTAGGGTTTTTAACCAATCTTGTGCATCCAATAAGTGATTTTGTGTCATTGGTTGAACATTTAGGTCGTTTTCGTCCTCCCTAGGCTTATTCTAATTTAATTAGGGTTTTTAACCAATCTTGTGCATCCAATAAGTGATTTTGTGTCATTGGTTGAACATTTAGGTCATTTTCGTCCTCCCTAGGCTTATTCTAATCCAATTAGGTTTTTTAACCAATCTTGTGCATCCAATAAGTGATTTTGTGTCATTGGGTGAACATTTAGGTCATTTTCGTCCTCGCTAGGCTTATTCTAATCCAAATAGGGTTTTTAACCAATCTATTGCATTTAATATGTGATTTTGTGTCATTTTGGGTCATTGGTTAAACATTTAAGTCATTTTCGTCCTCCCTAGGCTTATTCTAATCCAATTAGGGTTTTTAACCAATCTTGTGCATCCAATATGTGGTTTTGTGTTCTTGGTTGCACATTTAGGTCATTTTCGTCCTCGCTAGGCTTATTATAATCCAATTAGGGTTTTTAACCAATCTTGTGCATCCAATAAGTGATTTTGTGTCATTGGTTGAACATTTAGGTCATTTTCTTCCTCGCTAGGCTTATTCTAATCCAATTAGGGTTTTTAACCAATCTTGTGCATCCAATAAGTGATTTTGTGTCATTGGTTGAACATTTAGGTCATTTTCGTCCTCGCTAGGCTTATTCTAATCCAATTAGGGTTTTTAACCAATCTTGTGCATTTAATATGTGATTTTGTGTCATTTTGGGTCATTGGTTGAACATTTAAGTCATTTTTGTCCTCCCTAGGCTTATTCTAATCAAATTAGGGTTTTTAACCAATCTTGTGCATCCAATATGTGATTTTGTGTCATTGGTTGAACATTTAGGTCATTTTCGTCCTCCCTAAGCTTATTCTAATCCAATTAGGTTTTTTAACCAATCTTGTGCATCCAATAAGTGATTTTGTGTCATTGGTTGAACATTTAGGTCATTTTCGTCCTCGCTAGGCATATTCTAATCCAATTAGGGTTTTTAACCAATCTTCTGCATTTCATATGTGATTTTGTGTCATTTTGGGTCATTGGTTGAACATTTAAGTCATTTTCGTCCTCCCTAGGGTTATTCTAATCCAATTAGGGTTTTTAACCAATCTTGTGCATCTAATAAGTGATTTTGTGTCATTGGTTGCACATTTAGGTCATTTTCGTCCTCCCTAAGCTTATTCTAATCCAAGTAGGGTTTTTTACCAATCTTGTGCATCCAATATGTGATTTGGTGTCATTTTGTGTCATTGGTTGAACATTTAGGTCATTTTCGTCCTCCCTAGGCTTATTCTAATCCAATTAGGTTTTTTAACCAATCTTGTGCATCCAATATGTGATTTTGTGTTCTTGGTTGCACATTTAGGTCATTTTCGTCCTCGCTAGGCATATTCTAATCCAATTAGGGTTTTTAACCAATCTTGTGCATTTAATATGTGATTTTGTGTCATTTTGGGTCATTGGTTGAACATTTAAGTCATTTTCGTCCTCCCTAGGCTTATTCTAAACCAATTAGGGTTTTTAACCAATCTTGTGCATCCAATAAGTGATTTTGTGTCATTGGTTGCACATTTAGGTGATTTTCGTTCTCCCTAAGCTTATTCTAATCCAAGTAGGGTTTTTTACCAATCTTGTGCATCCAATATATGATTTGGTGTCATTTTGTGTCATTGGTTGAACATTTAGGTCATTTTCGTCCTCCCTAAGCTTATTCTAATCCAATTAGGGTTCTTAACCAATCTTTTGCATATAATAAGTGATTTTGTGTCATTGGTTGAACATTTAGGTCATTTTCGTCCTCGCTAGGCTTATTCTAATCCAATTAGGGTTTTTAACCAATCTTGTGCATTTAATATGTGATTTTGTGTCATTTTGGGTCATTGGTTGAACATTTAAGTCATTTTCGTCCTCCCTAGGCTTATTCTAATCCAATTAGGGTTTTTAACCAATCTTGTGCATCCAATAAGTGATTTTGTGTCATTGGTTGCACATTTAGGTGATTTTCGTCCACCCTAAGCTTATTCTAATCGAAGTAGGGTTTTTTACCCATCTTGTGCATCCAATATGTGATTTGGTGTCATTTTGTGTCATTGGTTGAACATTTAGGTCATTTTCGTCCTCCCTCAGCTAATTCTAATCCAATTAGGGTTCTTAACCAATCTTTTGCATATAATAAGTGATTTTGTGTCATTGGTTGAACATTTAGGTCATTTTCATCCTCGCTAGGCTTATTCTAATCCAATTAGGGTTTTTAACCAATCTTGTGCATTTAATATGTGATTTTGTGTCATTTTGGGTCATTGGTTGAACATTTAAGTCATTTTCGTCCTCCCTAGGCTTATTCTAATCCAATTAGGGTTTTTAACCAATCTTGTGCATCCAATATGTGATTTTGTGTTCCTTGTTGCACATTTAGGTCATTTTCGTCCTCGCTAGGTTTATTATAATCCAATTAGGGTTTTTAACCAATCTTGTGCATCCAATAAGTGATTTTGTGTCATTGGTTGAACATTTAGGTCATTTTCGTCCTCCCTAGGCTTATTCTAATCCAATTAGGTTTTTTAACCAATCTTGTGCATCCAATAAGTGATTTTGTGTCATTGGTTGAACATTTAAGTCATTTTCGTCCTCGCTAGGCTTATTCTAATCCAATTAGGGTGTTTAACCAATCTTGTGCATTTAATATGTGATTTTGTGTCATTTTGGGTCATTGGTTGAACATTTAAGTCATTTTCGTCCTCCCTAGGCTTATTCTAATCCAATTAGGGTTTTTAACCAATCTTGTGCATCCAATATGTGATTTTGTGTTCTTGGTTGCACATTTAGGTCATTTTCGTCCTCGCTAGGCTTATTATAATCCAATTAGGGTTTTTAACCAATCTTGTGCATCCAATAAGTGATTTTGTGTCATTGGTTTAACATTTAGGTCATTTTCGTCCTCTCTAAGCTTATTCTAATCCAATTAGGTTTTTTAACCAATCTTGTGCATCCAATAAGTGATTTTGTGTCATTGGTTGAACATTTAGGTCATTTTCGTCCTCGCTAGGCTTATTCTAATCCAATTAGGGTTTTTAACCAATCTTGTGCATTTAATATGTGATTTTGTGTCATTTTGGGTCATTGGTTGAACATTTAAGTCATTTTCGTCCTCCCTAGGCTTATTGTAATCCAATTAGGGTTTTTAACCAATCTTGTGCATCCAATAAGTGATTTTGTGTCATTGGTTGCATATTTAGGTCATTTTTGTCCTCCCTAAGCTTATTCTAATCCAAGTAGGGTTTTTTACCAATCTTGTGCATCCAATATGTGATTTGGTGTCATTTTGTGTCATTGGTTGAACATTTAGGTCATTTTCGTCCTCTCTAAGCTTATTCTAATCCAATTAGGTTTTTTAACCAATCTTGTGCATCCAATAAGTGATTTTGTGTCATTGGTTGAACATTTAGGTCATTTTCGTCCTCGCTAGGCTTATTCTAATCCAAATAGGGTTTTTAACCAATCTTGTGCATTTAATATGTGATTTTGTGTCATTTTGGGTCATTGGTTGAACATTTAAGTCATTTTCGTCCTCCCTAGGCTTATTCTAATCCAATTAGGGTTTTTAACCAATCTTGTGCATCCAATATGTGATTTTGTGTTCTTGGTTGCTCATTTAGGTCATTTTCGTCCTCGCTAGGCTTATTATAATCCAATTAGGGTTTTTAACCAATCTTGTGCATCCAATAAGTGATTTTGTGTCATTGGTTGAACATTTAGGTCATTTTCGTCCTCGCTAGGCTTATTCTAATCCAATTAGGGTTTTTAACCAATCTTGTGCATCCAATATGTGATTTTGTGTCATTGGTTGAACATTTAGGTCATTTTTGTCCTCCCTAGAATTATTCTAATCCAATTAGGGTTTTTAACCAATCTTGTGCATCCAATATGTGATTTTGTGTCATTTTGTGTCATTGGTTGAACATTTAGGTCATTTTCGTCCTCCCTAGGCTTATTCTAATCCAATTAGGGTTTTTAACCAATCTTGTGCATCCAATATGTGATTTTGTGTCATTTTCTGTCATTTTGTGTCATATGTAATCCAATTAGGTCATTTTCGTCCTCCCTAGACTTATTCTAATCCAATTAGGGTTTTTAACCAATCTTGTGCATCCAATATGTGATTTTGTGTCATTTTGTGTCATTGGTTGAACATTTAGGTCATTTTCGTCCTCCCTAGGCTTATTCTAATCCAATTAGGGTTTTTAACCAATCTTCTGCATCCAGTATGTGATTTTTTGTCATTTTGTGTCATTGGTTGAACATTTAGATCATTTTTTCCTGCCTAGGCTTATTCTAATCCAATTAGGGTTTTTAACCAATCTTGTGCATCCAATATGTGATTTTGTGTCATTGGTTGAACATTTAGGTCATTTTCGTCCTCCCTAGGCTTATTCTAATCCAATTAGGGTTTTTAACCAATCTTGTGCATCCAATATGTGATTTTGTGTCATTTTGTGTCATTGCTTGAACATTTAGGTCATTTTCGCCCTCCCTAAGCTTATTCTAATCCAATTAGGGTTTTTAACCAATCTTGTGCATCCAATATGTGATTTTGTGTCATTGGTTGAACATTTAGGTCATTTTCGTCCTCCCTAGGCTTATTCTAATCCAATTAGGGTTTTTAACCAATCTTGTGCATCCAATATGTGATTTTGTGTCATTGGTTGAACAGTTAGGTCCTTTTCGTCCTCCCTAGACTTATTCTAATCCAATTAGGGTTTTTAACCAATCTTGTGCATCCAATATGTGATTTTGTGTCATTTTGTGTCATTGGTTCAACATTTAGGTCATTTTCGTCCTCCCTAGACTTATTCTAATCCAATTAGGGTTTTTAACCAATCTTGTGCATCCAATATGTGATTTTGTGTCATTTTGTGTCATTGGTTGAACATTTAGGTCATTTTCGTCCTCCCTAGGCTTATTCTAATCCAATTAGGGTTTTTAACCAATCTTGTGCATCCAATATATGATTTTCTGTCATTTTGTGTCATTGGTTGAACATTTAGGTCATTTTTGTCCTCCCTAGGCTTATTCTAATCCAATTAGGGTTTTTAACCAATCTTGTGCATCCAATATGTGATTTTGTGTCATTGGTTGAACATTTAGGTCATTTTTGTCCTCCCTAGGCATATTCTAATCCAATTAGGGTTTTTAACCAATCTTGTGCATCCAATATGTGATTTTGTGTCATTGGTTGAACATTTAGGTCATTTTCGTCCTCGCTAGGCTTATTCTAATCCAATTAGGGTTTTTAACCAATCTTGTGCATTTAATATGTGATTTTGTGTCATTTTGGGTCATTGGTTGAACATTTAAGTCATTTTCGTCCTCCCTAGGCTTATTCTAATCCAATTAGGGTTTTTAACCAATCTTGTGCATCCAATATGTGATTTTGTGTTCTTGGTTGCTTATTTAGGTCATTTTCGTCCTCGCTAGGCTTATTATAATCCAATTTGGGTTTTAAACCAATCTTGTGCATCCAATAAGTAATTTTGTGTCATTGGTTTAACATTTAGGTCATTTTCGTCCTCTCTAAGCTTATTCTAATCCAATTAGGTTTTTTAACCAATCTTGTGCATCCAATAAGTGATTTTGTGTCATTGGTTGAACATTTAGGTCATTTTCGTCCTCGCTAGGCTTATTCTAATCCAATTAGGGTTTTTAACCAATCTTGTGCATTTAATATGTGATTTTGTGTCATTTTGGGTCATTGGTTGAACATTTAAGTCATTTTCGTCCTCCCTAGGCTTATTCTAATCCAATTAGGGTTTTTAACCAATCTTGTGCATCCAATAAGTGATTTTGTGCCATTGGTTGAACATTTAGGTCATTTTCGTCCTCGCTAGGCTTATCCTAATCCAATTAGGGTTTTTAACCAATCTTGTGCATCAAATATGTGATTTTGTGTTCTTGGTTGCACATTTAGGTCATTTTCGTCCTCGCTAGGCTTATTATAATCCAATTAGGGTTTTTAACCAATCTTGTGCATCCAATAAGTGATTTTGTGTCATTGGTTGAACATTTAGGTCATTTTCGTCCTCCCTAGGCTTATTCTAATCCAATTAGGTTTTTTAACCAATCTTGTGCATCCAATAAGTGATTTTGTGTCATTGGGTGAACATTTAGGTCATTTTCGTCCTCGCTAGGCTTATTCGAATCCAATTAGAGTTTTTAACCAATCTTGTGCATTAAATATGTGATTTTGTGTCATTTTGGGTCATTGGTTAAACATTTAACTCATTTTCGTCCTCCCTAGGCTTATTCTAATCCAATTAGGGTTTTTAACCAATCTTGTGCATCCAATATGTGGTTTTGTGTTCTTGGTTGCACATTTAGGTCATTTTCGTCCTCGCTAGGCTTATTATAATCCAATTAGGGTTTTTAACCAATCATGTGCATCCAATAAGTGATTTTGTGTCATTGGTTGAACATTTAGGTCATTTTCGTCCTCCCTAGGCTTATTCTAATCCAATTAGGTTTTTTAACCAATCTTGTGCATCCAATAAGTGATTTTGTGTCATTGGGTGAACATTTAGGTCATTTTCGTCCTCGCTAGGCTTATTCTAATCCAAATAGGGTTTTTAACCAATCTATTGCATTTAATATGTGATTTTGTGTCATTTTGGGTCATTGGTTGAACATTTAAGTCATTTTCGTCCTCCCTAGGCTTATTCTAATCCAATTAGGGTTTTTAACCAATCTTGTGCATCCAATAAGTGATTTTGTGTCATTGGTTGCACATTTAGGTGATTTTCGTCCACCCTAAGCTTATTCTAATCGAAGTAGGGTTTTTTACGAATCTTGTGCATCCAATATGTGATTTGGTGTCATTTTGTGTCATTGGTTGAACATTTAGGTCATTTTCGTCCTCCCTCAGCTTATTCTAATCCAATTAGGGTTCTTAACCAATCTTTTGCATATAATAAATGATTTTGTGTCATTGGTTGAACATTTAGGTCATTTTCATCCTCGCTAGGCTTATTCTAATCCAATTAGGGTTTTTAACCAATCTTGTGCATTTAATATATGATTTTGTGTCATTATGGGTCATTGGTTGAACATTTAACTCATTTTCGTCCTCCCTAGGCTCATTCTAATCCAATTAGGGTTTTTAACCAATCTTGTGCATCCAATATGTGATGTTGTGTTCTTGGTTGCACATTTAGGTCATTTTTGTCCTCACTAGGCTTATTATAATCCAATTAGGGTTTTTAACCAATCTTGTGCATCCAATAAGTGATTTTGTGTCATTGGATCAACATTTAGGTCATTTTCGTCCTCCCTAGGCTTATTCTAATCAAATTAGGTTTTTTAACCAATCTTGTGCATCCAATAAGTGATTTTGTTTCATTGGTTGAACATTTAGGTCATTTTCGTCCTCGCTAGGCTTATTCTAATCCAATTAGGGTTTTTAACCAATCTTGTGCATTTAATATGTGATTTTGTGTCATTTTGGGTCATTGGTTGATCATTTAAGTCATTTTCGTCCTCCCTAGGCTTATTATGATCCAATTAGGGTTTTTAACCAATCTTGTGCATCCAATAAGTGATTTTGTGTCATTGGTTTAACATTTAGGTCATTTTCGTCCTCTATAAGCTTATTCTAATCCAATTAGGTTTTTTAACCAATCTTGTGCATCCAATAAGTGATTTTGTGTCATTGGTTGAACATTTAGGTCATTTTCGTCCTCGCTAGGCTTATTCTAATCCAATTAGGGTTTTTAACCAATCTTGTGCATTTAATATGTGATTTTGTGTCATTTTGGGTCATTGGTTGAACATTTAAGTCATTTTCGTCCTCCCTAGGCTTATTGTAATCCAATTAGGGTTTTTAACCAATCTTGTGCATCCAATAAGTGATTTTGTGTCATTGGTTGCATATTTAGGTCATTTTTGTCCTCCCTAAGCTTATTCTAATCCAAGTAGGGTTTTTTACCAATCTTGTGCATCCAATATGTGATTTGGTGTCATTTTGTGTCATTGGTTGAACATTTAGGTCATTTTCGTCCTCTCTAAGCTTATTCTAATCCAATTAGGTTTTTTAACCAATCTTGTGCATCCAATAAGTGATTTTGTGTCATTGGTTGAACATTTAGGTCATTTTCGTCCTCGCTAGGCTTATTCTAATCCAAATAGGGTTTTTAACCAATCTTGTGCATTTAATATGTGATTTTGTGTCATTTTGGGTCATTGGTTGAACATTTAAGTCATTTTCGTCCTCCCTAGGCTTATTCTAATCCAATTAGGGTTTTTAACCAATCTTGTGCATCCAATATGTGATTTTGTGTTCTTGGTTGCACATTTAGGTCATTTTCGTCCTCGCTAGGCTTATTATAATCCAATTAGGGTTTTTAACCAATCTTGTGCATCCAATAAGTGATTTTGTGTCATTGGTTTAACATTTAGGTCATTTTCGTCCTCTCTAAGCTTATTCTAATCCAATTAGGTTTTTTAACCAATCTTGTGCATCCAATAAGTGATTTTGTGTCATTGGTTGAACATTTAGGTCATTTTCGTCCTCGCTAGGCTTATTCTAATCCAATTAGGGTTTTTAACAAATCTTGTGCATTTAATATGTGATTTTGTGTCATTGGTTGAACATTTAAGTCATTTTCGTCCTCCCTAGGCTTATTCTAATCCAATTAGGGTTTTTAACAAATCTTGTGCATCCTATAAGTGATTTTGTGTCATTGGTTGCACATTTAGGTCATTTTCGTCCTCCCTAAGCTTATTCTAATCCAAGTAAGGTTTTTTACCAATCTTGTGCATCCAATATGTGATTTGGTGTCATTTTGTGTCATTGGTTGAACATTTAAGTCATTTTCGTCCTCCCTAGGCTTATTCTAATCCAATTAGGGTTTTTAACCAATCTTGTGCATCCAATAAGTGATTTTGTGTCATTGGTTGCACATTTAGGTGATTTTTGTCCTCCCTAAGCTTATTCTAATCCAAGTAGGGTTTTTTACTAATCTTGTGCATCCAATATGTGATTTGGTGTCATTTTGTGTCATTGGTTGAACATTTAGGTCATTTTCGTCCTCCCTAAGCTTATTCTAATCCAATTAGGTTTTTTAACCAATCTTGTGCCTTGAATAAGTGATTTTGTGTCATTGGTTGCACATTTAGGTCATTTTCGTCCTCCCTAGGCTTATTCTAATCCAATTAGGGTTTTTAAACAATCTTGTGCATTTAATATGTAATTTTGTGTCATTTTGGGTCATTGGTTGAACATTTAAGTCGTTTTCGTCCTCCCTAGGCTTATTCTAATCCAATTTGGTTTTTTAACCAATCTTGTGCATCCAATAAGTGATTTTGTGTCATTGGTTGAAAATTTAGGTCATTTTCGTCCTCGCTAGGCATATTCTAATGTAATTAGGGTATTTAACCAATCTTGTGCATTTAATATGTGATTTTGTGTCATTTTGGGTGATTGGTTGAACATTTAAGTCATTTTCGTCCTCCCTAGGCTTATTCTAATCCAATTAGGGTTTTTAACCAATCTTGTGCATCCAATATGTGATTTTGTGTTCTTGGTTGCACATTTAGGTCATTTTCGTCCTCGCTAGGCTTATTCTAATCCAATTAGGGTTTTTAACCAATCTTGTGCATCCAATAAGTGATTTTGTGTCATTGGTTGAACATTAAGGTAATTTTCGTCCTCACTAGGCTTATTCTAATCCAATTAGGGTTTTTAACCAATCTTGTGCATCCAATAAGTGATTTTGTGTCATTGGTTGAACATTTAGGTCATTTTCGTCCTCCCTAGGCTTATTCTAATCCAATTAGGTTTTTTAACCAATCTTGTGCATCCAATAAGTGATTTTGTGTCATTGGTTGAACATTTAGGTCATTTTCGTCCTCGCTAGGCTTATTCTAATCCAATTAGGGGTTTTAACCAATCTTGTGCATTTAATATGTGATTTTGTGTCATTTTGGGTCATTGGTTAAACATTTAAGTCATTTTCGTCCTCCCTAGGCTTATTCTAATCCAATTAGGGTTTTTAACCAATCTTGTGCATCCAATATGTGGTTTTGTGTTCTTGGTTGCACATTTAGGTCATTTTCGTCCTCGCTAGGCTTATTATAATCCAATTAGGGTTTTTAACCAATCTTGTGCATCCAATAAGTGATTTTGTGTCATTGGTTGAACATTTAGGTCATTTTCGTTCTCCCTAGGCTTATTCTAATCCAATTAGGTTTTTTAACCAATCTTGTGCATCCAATAAGTGATTTTGTGTCATTGGGTGAACATTTAGGTCATTTTCGTCCTCGCTAGGCTTATTCTAATCCAAATAGGGTTTTTAACCAATCTATTGCATTTAATATGTGATTTTGTGTCATTTTGGGTCATTGGTTGAACATTTAAGTCATTTTCGTCCTCCCTAGGCTTATTCTAATCCAATTAGGGTTTTTAACCAATCTTGTGCATCCAATAAGTGATTTTGTGTCATTGGTTGCACATTTAGGTCATTTTTGTCCTCCCTAAGCTTATTCTAATCCAAGTAGGGTTTTTTACCAATCTTGTGCATCCAATATGTGATTTGGTGTCATTTTGTGTCATTGGTTGAACATTTAGGTCATTTTCGTCCTCTCTAAGGTTATTCTAATCCAATTAGGTTTTTTAACCAATCTTGTGCATCCAATAAGTGATTTTGTGTCATTGGTTGAACATTTAGGTCATTTTCATCCTCGCTAGGCTTATTCTAATCCAATTAGGGTTTTTAACCAATCTTGTGCATTTAATATGTGATTTTGTGTCATTTTGGGTCATTGGTTGAACATTTAAGTCATTTTCGTCCTCCCTAGGCTTATTCTAATCCAATTAGGGTTTTTAACCAATCTTGTGCATCCAATAAGTGATTTTGTGTCATTGGTTGAACATTTAGGTCATTTTCGTCCTCCCTAGGCCTATTCTAATCCAATTAGGGTTTTTAACTAATCTTGTGCATTTAATAAGTGATTTTGTGTCATTTGTTGAACATTTAGGTCATTTTTCGTCATCCTTCGACTTATTCTAATCCAATTAGGGTTTTTAACCAATCTTGTGCATCCAATAAGTGATTTTGTGTCATTGGTTGAACATTTAGGTCATTTTCGTCCTCCCTTGGCCTATTCTAATCCAATTAGGGTTTTTAACCAATCTTGTGCATCCAATATGTGATTTTGTGTCATTGGTTGAACATTTAGGTCATTTTTGTCATCCTTCGACTTATTCTAATCCAATTAGGGTTTTTAACCAATCTTGTGCATCCAATAAGTGATTTTGTGTCATTGGTTGAACATTTAGGTCATTTTCGTCCTCCCTAGGCTTATTCTAATCCAATTAGGGTTTTTAACCAATCTTCTGCATCCAATAAGTGATTTTGTGTCATTGGTTGAACATTTATGTCATTTTCGTCCTCGCTAGGCTTATTCTAATCCAATTAGGGTTTTTAACCAATCTTGTGCATTTAATATGTGATTTTGTGTCATTTTGGGTCATTGGTTGAACATTTAAGTCATTTTCGTCCTCCCTAGGCTTATTCTAATCCAATTAGGGTTTTTAACCAATCTTGTGCATCCAATAAGTGATTTTGTGTCATTGGTTGCACATTTAGGTGATTTTCGTCCTCCCTAAGCTTATTCTAATCGAAGTAGGGTTTTTTACCAATCATGTGCATCCAATATGTGATTTGGTGTCATTTTGTGTCATTGGTTGAACATTTAGGTCATTTTCGTCCTCCCTCAGCTTATTCTAATCCAATTCGGGTTCTTAACCAATCTTTTGTATATAATAAGTGATTTTGTGTCATTGGTTGAACATTTAGGTCATTTTCGTCCTCGCTAGGCTTATTCTAATCCAATTAGGGTTTTTAACCAATCTTGTGCATTTAATATGTGATTTTGTGTCATTTTGGGTCATTGGTTGAACATTTAAGTCATTTTCGTCCTCCCTAGGCTTATTCTAATCCAATTAGGGTTTTTAACCAATCTTGTGCATCCAATATGTGATTTTGTGTTCTTGGTTGCACATTTAGGTCATTTTCGTCCTCGCTAGGCTTATTATAATCCAATTAGGGTTTTTAACCAATCTTGTGCATCCAATAAGTGATTTTGTGTCATTGGTTGAATATTTAGGTCATTTTCGTCCTCGCTAGGCTTATTCTAATCCAATTAGGGTTTTTAACCAATCTTGTGCATTTAATATGTGATTTTGTGTCATTTTGGGTCATTGGTTGAACATTTAAGTCATTTTCGTCCTCCCTAGGCTTATTCTAATCGAATTAGGGTTTTTCACCAATCTTGTGCATCCAATATGTGATTTTGTGTTCTTGGTTGCACATTTAGGTCATTTTCGTCCTCGCTAGGCATATTCTAATCCAATTAGGGTTTTTAACCAATCTTGTGCATTTAATATGTGATTTTGTGTCATTTTGGGTCATTGGTTGAACATTTAAGTCATTTTCGTCCTCCCTAGGCTTATTCTAATCCAATTAGGGTTTTTAACCAATCTTGTGCATCCAATATGTGATTTTGTGTTCTTGGTTGCATATTTAGGTCCTTTTCGTCCTCGCTAGGCTTATTATAATCCAATTAGGGTTTTTAACCAATCTTGTGCATCCAATAAGTGATTTTATGTCATTGGTTGAACATTTAGGTCATTTTCGTCCTCGCTAGGCTTATTCTAATCCAATTAGGGTTTTTAACCAATCTTGTGCATTTAATATGTGATTTTGTGTCATTTTGGGTCATTGGTTGAACATTTAAGTCATTTTCGTCCTCCCTAGGTTTATTCTAATCGAATTAGGGTTTTTAACCAATCTTGTGCATCCAATATGTGATTTTGTGTCATTGGTTGAACATTTAGGTTATTTTCGTCCTCCCTAGGCTTATTCTAATCCAATTAGGGTTTTTAACCAATCTTGTGCATCCAATATGTGCTTTTGTGTCATTTTGTGTAATTGGTTGAACATTTAGGTCATTTTCGTCCTCCCTAGGCTTATTCTAATCCAATTAGGGTTTTTAACCAATCTTGTGCATCCAATATGTGATTTTGTGTCATTGGTTGCACATTTAGGTCATTTTCGTCCTCGCTAGGCTTATTCTAATCCAATTAGGGTTTTTAACCAATCTTGTGCATCCAATAAGTGATTTTGTGTCATTGGTTGAACATTTAGGTAATTTTCGTCCTCGCTAGGCTTATTCTAATCCAATTAGGGTTTTTAACCAATCTTGTGCATCCAATAAGTGATTTTGTGTCTTTGGTTGAACATTTAGGTCATTTTCGTCCGCGCTAGGCTTATTCTAATCCAATTAGGGTTTTTAACCAATCTTGTGCATTTAATATGTGATTTTGTGTCATTTTGGGTCATTGGTTGAACATTTAAGTCATTTTCGTCCTCCCTAGGCTTATTCTAATCCAATTAGGGTTTTTAACCAATCTTGTGCATCCAATAAGTGATTTTGTGTCATTGGTTGCACATTTAGGTCATTTTCGTCCTCCCTAAGCTTATTCTAATCCAAGTAGGGTTTTTTACCAATCTTGTGCATCCAATATGTGATTTGGTGTCATTTTGTGTCATTGGTTGAACATTTAAGTCATTTTCGTCCTCCCTAGGCTTATTCTAATCCAATTAGGGTTTTTAACCAATCTTGTGCATCCAATAAGTGATTTTGCGTCATTGGTTGCACATTTAGGTGATTTTTGTCCTCCCTAAGCTTATTCAAATCCAAGTAGGGTTTTTTTACCAATCTTGTGCATCCAATATGTGATTTGGTGTCATTTTGTGTCATTGGTTGAACATTTAGGTCATTTTCGTCCTCGCTAAGCTTATTTTAATCCAATTAGGGTTCTTAACCAATCTTTTGCATATAATAAGTGATTTTGTGTCATTGGTTGAACATTTAGGTCATTTTCGTCCTCGCTAGGCTTATTCTAATCCAATTAGGGTTTTTAACCAATCTTGTGCATTTAATATGTGATTTTGTGTCATCTTAGGTCATTGGTTGAACAGTTAAGTCGTTTTCGTCCTCCCTAGGCTTATTCTAACCCAATTAGGTTTTTTAACAAATCTTGTGCATCCAATAAGTGATTTTGTGTCATTGGTTGAACATTTAGGTCATTTTCGTCCTCGCTAGGCATATTCTAATCCAATTAGGGTTTTTAACAAATCTTGTGCATTTAATATGTGATTTTGTGTCATTTTGGGTCATTGGTTAAACATTTAAATCATTTTCGTCCTCCCTAGGCTTATTCTAATCCAATTAGGGTTTTATCCAATCTTGTGCATCCAATAAGTGATTTTGTGTCATTGGTTGCACATTTAGGTGATTTTTGTCCTCCCTAAGCTTATTCTAATCCAAGTAGGGTTTTTACCAATCTTGTGCATCGAATATGTGATTTGGTGTCATTTTGTGTCATTGGTTGAACATTTAGGTCATTTTCGTCCTCCCTAAGCTTATTCTAATCCAATTAGGTTTTTTAACCAATCTTGTGCATCCAATAAGTGATTTTGTGTCATTGGTTGCACATTTAGGTCATTTTCGTCCTCCCTAGGCTTATTCTAATCCAATTAGGGTTTTTAAACAATCTTGTGCATTTAATATGTAATTTTGTGTCATTTTGGGTCATTGGTTGAACATTTAAGTCGTTTTCGTCCTCCCTAGGCTTATTCTAATCCAATTAGGTTTTTTAACCAATCTTGTGCATCCAATAAGTGATTTTGTGTCATTGGTTGAAAATTTAGATCATTTTCGTCCTCGCTAGGCATATTCTAATGTAATTAGGGTATTTAACCAATCTTGTGCATTTAATATGTGATTTTGTGTCATTTTGGGTCATTGGTTGAACATTTAAGTCATTTTCGTCCTCCCTAGGCTTATTCTAATCCAATTAGGGTTTTTAACCAATCTTGTGCATCCAATATGTGATTTTGTGTTCTTGGTTGCACATTTAGGTCATTTTCGTCCTCGCTAGGCTTATTATAATCCAATTAGGGTTTTTAACCAATCTTGTGCATCCAATATGTGATTTGGTGTCATTTTGTGTCATTGGTTGAACATTTAGGTCATTTTCGTCTTCCCTCAGCTTATTCTAATCCAATTAGGGTTCTTAACCAATCTTTTGCATATAATAAGTGATTTTGTTTCGTTGGTTGATCATTTAGGTCATTTTCGTCTTCGCTAGGCTTATTCTAATCCAATTAGGGTTTTTAACCAATCTTGTGCATTTAATATGTGATTTTGTGTCATTTTGGGTCATTGGTTGAACATTTAAATCATTTTCGTCCTCCCTAGGCTTATTCTAATCCAATTAGGGTTTTTAACCAATCTTGTGCATCCAATATGTGATTTTTTGTCATTGGTTGAACATTTAGGTCATTTTCGTCCTCCCTAAGCTTATTCTAATCCAATTAGGTTTTTTAACCAATCTTGTGCATCCAATAAGTGATTTTGTGTCATTGGTTGAACATTTAGGTCATTTTTGTCCTCGCTAATTAGGGTTTTTAACCAATCTTGTGCATTTAATATGTGATTTTGTGTCATTTTGGGTCATTGGTTGAACATTTAAGTCATTTTCGTCCTCCCTAGGCTTATTCTAATCCAATTAGGGTTTTTAACCAATCTTGTGCATCCAATATGTGATTTTGTGTTCTTGGTTGCATATTTAGGTCCTTTTCGTCCTCGCTAGGCTTATTATAATCCAATTAGGGTTTTTAACCAATCTTGTGCATCCAATAAGTGATTTTGTGTCATTGGTTGAACATTTAGGTCATTTTCGTCCTCGCTAGGCTTATTCTAATCCAATAAGGGTTTTTAGCCAATCTTTTGCATTTAATATGTGATTTTGTGTCATTTTGGGTCATTGGTTGAACATTTAAGTCATTTTCGTCCTCCCTAGGCTTATTCTAATCGAATTAGGGTTTTTAACCAATCTTGTGCATCCAATATGTGATTTTGTGTTCTTGGTTGCACATTTAGGTCATTTTCGTCCTCGCTAGGCATATTCTAATCCAATTAGGGTTTTTAACGAATCTTGTGCATTTCATATGTGATTTTGTGACATTTTGGGTCATTGGTTGAACATTTAAGTCATTTTCGTCCTCCCTAGGCTTATTCTAATCCAATTAGGGTTTTTAACCAATCTTGTGCATCCAATATGTGATTTTGTGTTCTTGGTTGCACATTTAGGTCATTTTCGTCCTCGCTAGGGTTATTATAATCGAATTAGGGTTTTTAACCAATCTTGTGCATCCAATAAGTGATTTTGTGTCATTGGTTGAACATTTAGGTCATTTTCGTCCTCGCTAGGCTTATTCTAATCCAATTAGGGTTTTTAACCAATCTTGTGCATTTAATATGTGATTTTGTGTCATTTTGGGTCATTGGTTGAACATTTAGGTCATTTTCGTCCTCGCTAGGCTTATTCTAATCCAAGTAGGGTTTTTTACCAATCTTGTGCATCCAATATGTGATTTGGTGTCATTTTGTGTCATTGGTTGAACATTTAGGTCATTTTCGTCCTCCCTAAACTTATTCTAATCCAATTAGGTTTTTTAACCAATCTTGTGCATCCAATAAGTGACTTTTTGTCATTGGTTGAACATTTAGGTCATTTTCGTCCTCGCTAGGCTTATTCTAATCCAATTAGGGTTTTTAACCAATCTTGTGCATTTAATATGTGATTTTGTGTCATTTTGGGTCATTGGTTGAACATTTAAGTCATTTTCGTCCTCCCTAGGCTTATTCTAATCCAATTAGGGTTTTTAACCAATCTTGTGCATCCAATATGTGATTTTGTGTCTAGGTTGCACATTTAGGTCATTTTCGTCCTCGCTAGGCTTATTATAATCCAATTAGGGTTTTTAACCAATCTTGTGCATCCAATAAGTGATTTTGTGTCATTGGTTGAACATTTAGGTCATTTTCGTCCTCCCTAGGCTTATTCTAATCCAATTAGGTTTTTTATCCAATCTTGTGCGTCCAATAAGTGATTTTGTGTCATTGGTTGAACATTTAGGTCATTTTCGTCCTCGCTAGGCTTATTCTAATCCAATTAGGGTTTTTAACCAATCTTTTGCATTTAATATGTGATTTTATGTCATTTTGGGTCATTGGTTGAACATTTAAGTCATTTTCGTCCTCCCTAGGTTTATTCTAATCCAATTACGGTTTTTAACCAATCTTGTGCATCAAATATGTGATTTTGTGTTCTTGGTTGCACATTTAGGTCATTTTCGTCCTCGCTAGGCTTATTATAATCCAATTAGGGTTTTTAACCAATCTTGTGCATCCAATAAGTGATTTTGTGTCATTGGTTGAACATTTAGGTCATTTTCGTCCTCGCTACGCTTATTCTAACCCAATTAGGGTTTTTACCAAATCTTGTGCATCCAATAAGTGATTTTGTGTCATTGGTTGAACATTTAGGTCATTTTCGTCCTCCCTAGGCTTATTCTAATCCAATTAGGTTTTTTAACCAATCTTGTGCGTCCAATAAGTGATTTTGTGTCATTGGTTGAACATTTAGGTCATTTTCGTCCTCGCTAGGCTTATTCTAATCCAATTAGGGTTTTTAACCAATCTTGTGCATTTAATATGTGATTTTGTGTCATTTTGGGTCATTGGTTGAACATTTAAGTCATTTTCGTCCTCCCTAGGCTTATTCTTATCCAATTAGGGTTTTTAACCAATCTTGTGCATCCAATATGTGATTTTGTGTCTAGGTTGCACATTTAGGTCATTTTCGTCCTCGCTAGGCTTATTATAATCCAATTAGGGTTTTTAACCAATCTTGTGCATCCAATAAGTGATTTTGTGTCATTGGTTGAATATTTAGGTCATTTTCGTCCTCCCTAGGCATATTCTAATCCAATTAGGTTTTTTATCCAATCTTGTGCGTCCAATAAGTGATTTTGTGTCATTGGTTGAACATTTAGGTCATTTTCGTCCTCGCTAGGCTTATTCTAATCCAATTAGGGTTTTTAACCAATCTTTTGCATTTAATATGTGATTTTGTGTCATTTTGGGTCATTGGTTGAACATTTAAGTCATTTTCGTCCTCCCTTGGCTTATTCTAATCAAATAAGGGTTTTTAACAAATCTTGTGCATCCAATATGTGATTTTGTGTTCTTGGTTGCACATTTAGGTCATTTTCGTCCTCGCTAGGCATATTCTAATCCAATTATGGTTTTTAACCAATCTTGTGCATTTAATATGTGATTTTGTGTCATTTTGGGTCATTGGTTGAACATTTAAGTCATTTTCGTCCTCCCTAGGCTTATTCTAATCCAATTAGGGTTTTTAACCAATCTTGTGCATCCAATAAGTGATTTTGTGTCATTGGTTGCACATTTAGGTGATTTTCGTCCACCCTAAGCTTATTCTAATCGAAGTAGGGTTTTTTACCAATCTTGTGCATCCAATATGTGATTTGGTGTCATTTTGTGTCATTGGTTGAACATTTAGGTCATTTTCGTCCTCCCTCAGCTTATTCTAATCCAATTAGGGTTCTTAACCAATCTTTTGCATATAATAAGTGATTTTGTGTCATTGGTTGAACATTTAGGTCATTTTCGTCCTCGCTAGGCTTATTCTAATCCAATTAGGGTTTTTAACCAATCTTGTGCATTTAATATATGATTTTGTGTCATTATGGGTCATTGGTTGAACATTTAAGTCATTTTCGTCCTCCCTAGGCTCATTCTAATCCAATTAGGGTTTTTAACCAATCTTGTGCATCCAATATGTGATGTTGTGTTCTTGGTTGCACATTTAGGTCATTTTTGTCCTCACTAGGCTTATTATAATCCAATTAGGGTTTTTAACCAATCTTGTGCATCCAATAAGTGATTTTGTGTCATTGGATGAACATTTAGGTCATTTTCGTCCTCCCTAGGCTTATTCTAATCAAATTAGGTTTTTTAACCAATCTTGTGCATCCAGTAAGTGATTTTGTTTCATTGGTTGAACATTTAGGTCATTTTCGTCCTCGCTAGGCTTATTCTAATCCAATTAGGGTTTTTAACCAATCTTGTGCATTTAATATGTGATTTTGTGTCATTTTGGGTCATTGGTTGAACATTTAAGTCATTTTCGTCCTCCCTAGGCTTATTCTAATCCAATTAGGGTTTTTAACCAATCTTGTGCATCCAATATGTGATGTTGTGTTCTTGGTTGCACATTTAGGTCATTTTTGTCCTCACTAGGCTTATTATAATCCAATTAGGGTTTTTAACCAATCTTGTGCATCCAATAAGTGATTTTGTGTCATTGGTTGAACATTTAGGTCATTTTCGTCCTCCCTAGGCTTATTCTAATGAAATTATGTTTTTTAACCAATCTTGTGCATCCAATAAGTGATTTTGTTTCATTGGTTGAACATTTAGGTCATTTTCGTCCTCGCTAGGCTTATTCTAATCCAATTAGGGTTTTTAACCAATCTTGTGCATTTAATATGTGATTTTGTGTCATTTTGGGTCATTGGTTGAACATTTAAGTCATTTTCGTCCTCCTTAGGCTTATTCTAATCCAATTAGGGTTTTTAACCAATCTTGTGCATCCAATATGTGATGTTGTGTTCTTGGTTGCACATTTAGGTCATTTTTGTCCTCCCTAAGCTTATTCTAATCCAAGTAGGGTTTTTTACCAATCTTGTGCATCCAATATGTGATTTGGTGTCATTTTGTGTCATTGGTTGAACATTTAGGTCATTTTCGTCCTCCCTCAGCTTATTCTAATCCAATTAGGGTTCTTAACCAATCTTTTGCATATAATAAGTGATTTTGTGTCATTGGTTGAACATTTAGGTCATTTTCGTCCTCGCTAGGCTT
Organism: Cicer yamashitae; assembly: GCA_037974755.1. Lineage (NCBI taxonomy): Eukaryota > Viridiplantae > Streptophyta > Magnoliopsida > Fabales > Fabaceae > Cicer > Cicer yamashitae. Next base: position 1,566,162 of record JBBPBQ010000009.1, on the reverse strand, counting down.
ATTCTAATCCAATTAGGGTTTTTAACCAATCTTGTGCATTTAATATGTGATTTTGTGTCATTTTGGGTCATTGGTTGAACATTTAAGTCATTTTCGTCCTCCCTAGGCTTATTCTAATCCAATTAGGGTTTTTAACCAATCTTGTGCATCCAATATGTGATTTTGTGTTCTTGGTTGCTTATTTAGGTCATTTTCGTCCTCGCTAGGCTTATTATAATCCAATTTGGGTTTTAAACCAATCTTGTGCATCCAATAAGTAATTTTGTGTCATTGGTTTAACATTTAGGTCATTTTCGTCCTCTCTAAGCTTATTCTAATCCAATTAGGTTTTTTAACCAATCTTGTGCATCCAATAAGTGATTTTGTGTCATTGGTTGAACATTTAGGTCATTTTCGTCCTCGCTAGGCTTATTCTAATCCAATTAGGGTTTTTAACCAATCTTGTGCATTTAATATGTGATTTTGTGTCATTTTGGGTCATTGGTTGAACATTTAGGTCATTTTCGTCCTCCCTAAGCTTATTCTAATCCAATTAGGTTTTTTTAACCCATCTTGTGCATCCAATAAGTGACTTTTCGTCATTGGTTGAACATTTAGGTCATTTTCTTCCTCGCTAGGCTTATTCTAATCCAAGTAGGGTTTTTTACCAATCTTGTGCATCCAATATGTGATTTGATGTCATTTTGTGTCATTGGTTGAACATTTAGGTCATTTTCGTCCTCCCTGATCTTATTCTAATCCAATTCTGGTTCTTAACCAATCTTTTGCATATAATAAGTGATTTTGTGTCATTGGTTGAACATTTAGGTCATTTTCGTCCTCGCTAGGCTTATTCTAATCCAATTAGGGTTTTTAACCAATCTTTTGCATTTAATATGTGATTTTGTGTCATTTTGGGTTATTGGTTGAACATTTAAGTCATTTTCGTCCTCCCTTGGCTTATTCTAATCAAATAAGGGTTTTTAACAAATCTTGTGCATCCAATATGTGATTTTGTGTTCTTGGTTGCACATTTAGGTCATTTTCGTCCTCGCTAGGCATATTCTAATCCAATTATGGTTTTTAACCAATCTTGTGCATTTAATATGTGATTTTGTGTCATTTTGGGTCATTGGTTGAACATTTAAGTCATTTTCGTCCTCCCTAGGCTTATTCTAATCCAATTAGGGTTTTTAACCAATCTTGTGCATCCAATAAGTGATTTTGTGTCATTGGTTGCACATTTAGGTGATTTTCGTCCACCCTAAGCTTATTCTAATCGAAGTAGGGTTTTTTACCAATCTTGTGCATCCAATATGTGATTTGGTGTCATTTTGTGTCATTGGTTGAACATTTAGGTCATTTTCGTCCTCCCTCAGCTTATTCTAATCCAATTAGGGTTCTTAACCAATCTTTTGCATATAATAAGTGATTTTGTGTCATTGGTTGAACATTTAGGTCATTTTCATCCTCGCTAGGCTTATTCTAATCCAATTAGGGTTTTTAACCAATCTTGTGCATTTAATATATGATTTTGTGTCATTATGGGTCATTGGTTGAACATTTAACTCATTTTCGTCCTCCCTAGGCTCATTCTAATCCAATTAGGGTTTTTAACCAATCTTGTGCATCCAATATGTGATGTTGTGTTCTTGGTTGCACATTTAGGTCATTTTTGTCCTCACTAGGCTTATTATAATCCAATTAGGGTTTTTAACCAATCTTGTGCATCCAATAAGTGATTTTGTGTCATTGGATGAACATTTAGGTCATTTTCGTCCTCCCTAGGCTTATTCTAATCAAATTAGGTTTTTTAACCAATCTTGTGCATCCAATAAGTGATTTTGTTTCATTGGTTGAACATTTAGGTCATTTTCGTCCTCGCTAGGCTTATTCTAATCCAATTAGGGTTTTTAACCAATCTTGTGCATTTAATATGTGATTTTGTGTCATTTTGGGTCATTGGTTGAACATTTAAGTCATTTTCGTCCTCCCTAGGCTTATTCTAATCCAATTAGGGTTTTTAACCAATCTTGTGCATCCAATATGTGATTTTGTATCATTGGTTGAACATTTAGGTCATTTTCGTCCTTCCTAAGCTTATTCTAATCCAATTAGGTTTTTTAACCAATCTTGTGCATCCAATAAGTGATTTTGTGTCATTGGTTAAACATTTAGGTCATTTTCGTCCTCGCTAGGCTTATTCGAATCCAATTAGAGTTTTTAACCAATCTTGTGCATTAAATATGTGATTTTGTGTCATTTTGGGTCATTGGTTAAACATTTAACTCATTTTCGTCCTCCCTAGGCTTATTCTAATCCAATTAGGGTTTTTAACCAATCTTGTGCATCCAATATGTGGTTTTGTGTTCTTGGTTGCACATTTAGGTCATTTTCGTCCTCGCTAGGCTTATTATAATCCAATTAGGGTTTTTAACCAATCTTGTGCATCCAATAAGTGATTTTGTGTCATTGGTTGAACATTTAGGTCATTTTCGTTCTCCCTAGGCTTATTCTAATCCAATTAGGTTTTTTAACCAATCTTGTGCATCCAATAAGTGATTTTGTGTCATTGGGTGAACATTTAGGTCATTTTCGTCCTCGCTAGGCTTATTCTAATCCAAATAGGGTTTTTAACCAATCTATTGCATTTAATATGTGATTTTGTGTCATTTTGGGTCATTGGTTGAACATTTAAGTCATTTTCGTCCTCCCTAGGCTTATTCTAATCCAATTAGGGTTTTTAACCAATCTTGTGCATCCAATAAGTGATTTTGTGTCATTGGTTGCACATTTAGGTCATTTTTGTCCTCCCTAAGCTTATTCTAATCCAAGTAGGGTTTTTTACCAATCTTGTGCATCCAATATGTGATTTGGTGTCATTTTGTGTCATTGGTTGAACATTTAGGTCATTTTCGTCCTCTCTAAGGTTATTCTAATCCAATTAGGTTTTTTAACCAATCTTGTGCATCCAATAAGTGATTTTGTGTCATTGGTTGAACATTTAGGTCATTTTCATCCTCGCTAGGCTTATTCTAATCCAATTAGGGTTTTTAACCAATCTTGTGCATTTAATATGTGATTTTGTGTCATTTTGGGTCATTGGTTGAACATTTAAGTCATTTTCGTCCTCCCTAGGCTTATTCTAATCGAATTAGGGTTTTTAACCAATCTTGTGCATCTAATATGTGATTTTGTGTCATTTGTTGAACATTTAGGTCATTTTCGTCCTCCCTAGGCTTATTCTAATCCAATTAGGGTTTTTAACCAATCTTGTGCATCCAATATGTGATTTTGTGTCATTTTGTGTCATTGGTTGAACATTTAGGTCATTTTCGTCCTCCCTAGGCTTATTCTAATCCATTTAGGGTTTTTAACCAATCTTGTGCATCCAATATGTGATTGTGTCATTGGTTGCACATTTAGGTGATTATCGTCCTCCCTAAGCTTATTCTAATCGAAGTAGGGTTTTTTACCAATCTTATGCATCCAATATGTGATTTGGTGTCATTTTGTGTCATTGGTTGAACATTTAGGTCATTTTCGTCCACCCTCAGCTTATTCTAATCCAATTAGGGTTCTTAACCAATCTTTTACATATAATAAGTGATTTTGTTTCATTGGTTGAACATTTAGGTCATTTTCGTCTTCGCTAGGCTTATTCTAATCCAATTAGGGTTTTTAACCAATCTTGTGCATTTAATATGTGATTTTGTGTCATTTTGGGTCATTGGTTGAACATTTAAATCATTTTCGTCCTCCCTAGGCTTATTCTAATCCAATTAGGGTTTTTAACCAATCTTGTGCATCCAATATGTGATTTTTTGTCATTGGTTGAACATTTAGGTCATTTTCGTCCTCCCTAAGCTTATTCTAATCCAATTAGGTTTTTTAACCAATCTTGTGCATCCAATAAGTGATTTTGTGTCATTGGTTGAACATTTAGGTCATTTTTGTCCTCGCTAATTAGGGTTTTTAACCAATCTTGTGCATTTAATATGTGATTTTGTGTCATTTTGGGTCATTGGTTGAACATTTAAGTCATTTTCGTCCTCCCTAGGCTTATTCTAATCCAATTAGGGTTTTTAACCAATCTTGTGCATCCAATATGTGATTTTGTGTTCTTGGTTGCACATTTAGGTCATTTTCGTCCTCGCTAGGCTTATTATAATCCAATTAGGGTTTTTAACCAATCTTGTGCATCCAATAAGTGATTTTGTGTCATTGGTTGAATATTTAGGTCATTTTCGTCCTCGCTAGGCTTATTCTAATCCAATTAGGGTTTTTAACCAATCTTGTGCATTTAATATGTGATTTTGTGTCATTTTGGGTCATTGGTTGAACATTTAAGTCATTTTCGTCCTCCCTAGGCTTATTCTAATCGAATTAGGGTTTTTAACCAATCTTGTGCATCCAATATGTGATTTTGTGTCATTGGTTGAACATTTAGGTCATTTTCGTCCTCCCTAGGCTTATTCTAATCCAATTAGGTTTTTTAACCAATCTTGTGCATCCAATAAGTGATTTTGTGTCATTGGGTGAACATTTAGGTCATTTTCGTCCTCGCTAGGCTTATTCTAATCCAAATAGGGTTTTTAACCAATCTATTGCATTTAATATGTGATTTTGTGTCATTTTGGGTCATTGGTTGAACATTTAAGTCATTTTCGTCCTCCCTAGGCTTATTCTAATCCAATTAGGGTTTTTAACCAATCTTGTGCATCCAATAAGTGATTTTGTGTCATTGGTTGCACATTTAGGTCATTTTTGTCCTCCCTAAGCTTATTCTAATCCAAGTAGGGTTTTTTACCAATCTTGTGCATCCAATATGTGATTTGGTGTCATTTTGTGTCATTGGTTGAACATTTAGGTCATTTTCGTCCTCTCTAAGGTTATTCTAATCCAATTAGGTTTTTTAACCAATCTTGTGCATCCAATAAGTGATTTTGTGTCATTGGTTGAACATTTAGGTCATTTTCATCCTCGCTAGGCTTATTCTAATCCAATTAGGGTTTTTAACCAATCTTGTGCATTTAATATGTGATTTTGTGTCATTTTGGGTCATTGGTTGAACATTTAAGTCATTTTCGTCCTCCCTAGGCTTATTCTAATCGAATTAGGGTTTTTAACCAATCTTGTGCATCTAATATGTGATTTTGTGGCATTTGTTGAACATTTAGGTCATTTTCGTCCTCCCTAGGCTTATTCTAATCCAATTAGGGTTTTTAACCAATCTTGTGCATCCAATATGTGATTTTGTGTCATTTTGTATCATTGGTTTAACATTTAGGTCATTTTCGTCCTCCCTAGGCTTATTCTAATCCATTTAGGGTTTTTAACCAATCTTGTGCATCCAATATGTGATTGTGTCATTGGTTGCACATTTAGGTGATTTTCGTCCTCCCTAAGCTTATTCTAATCGAAGTAGGGTTTTTTACCAATCTTATGCATCCAATATGTGATTTGGTGTCATTTTGTGTCATTGGTTGAACATTTAGGTCATTTTCGTCCACCCTCAGCTTATTCTAATCCAATTAGGGTTCTTAACCAATCTTTTACATATAATAAGTGATTTTGTTTCATTGGTTGAACATTTAGGTCATTTTCGTCTTCGCTAGGCTTATTCTAATCCAATTAGGGTTTTTAACCAATCTTGTGCATTTAATATGTGATTTTGTGTCATTTTGGGTCATTGGTTGAACATTTAAATCATTTTCGTCCTCCCTAGGCTTATTCTAATCCAATTAGGGTTTTTAACCAATCTTGTGCATCCAATATGTGATTTTTTGTCATTGGTTGAACATTTAGGTCATTTTCGTCCTCCCTAAGCTTATTCTAATCCAATTAGGTTTTTTAACCAATCTTGTGCATCCAATAAGTGATTTTGTGTCATTGGTTGAACATTTAGGTCATTTTTGTCCTCGCTAATTAGGGTTTTTAACCAATCTTGTGCATTTAATATGTGATTTTGTGTCATTTTGGGTCATTGGTTGAACATTTAAGTCATTTTCGTCCTCCCTAGGCTTATTCTAATCCAATTAGGGTTTTTAACCAATCTTGTGCATCCAATATGTGATTTTGTGTTCTTGGTTGCTCATTTAGGTCATTTTCGTCCTCGCTAGGCTTATTATAATCCAATTAGGGTTTTTAACCAATCTTGTGCATCCAATAAGTGATTTTGTGTCATTGGTTGAACATTTAGGTCATTTTCGTCCTCGCTAGGCTTATTCTAATCCAATTAGGGTTTTTAACCAATCTTGTGCATCCAATATGTGATTTTGTGTCATTGGTTGAACATTTAGGTCATATTCGTCCTCCCTAGGCTTATTCTAATCCAATTAGGGTTTTTAACCAATCTTGTGCATCCAATATGTGATTTTGTGTCATTGGTTGAACATTTAGGTCATTTTTGTCCTCCCTAGGCTTATTCTAATCCAGTTAGGGTTTTTAACCAATCTTGTGCATCCAATATGTGATTTTGTGTCATTTTGTGTCATTGGTTGAACATTTAGGTCATTTTCGTCCTCCCTAGGCTTATTCTAATCCATTTAGGGTTTTTAACCAATCTTGTGCATCCAATATGTGATTGTGTCATTGGTTGCACATTTAGGTGATTTTCGTCCTCCCTAAGCTTATTCTAATCGAAGTAGGGTTTTTTACCAATCTTATGCATCCAATATGTGATTTGGTGTCATTTTGTGTCATTGGTTGAACATTTAGGTCATTTTCGTCCACCCTCAGCTTATTCTAATCCAATTAGGGTTCTTAACCAATCTTTTACATATAATAAGTGATTTTGTTTCATTGGTTGAACATTTAGGTCATTTTCGTCTTCGCTAGGCTTATTCTAATCCAATTAGGGTTTTTAACCAATCTTGTGCATTTAATATGTGATTTTGTGTCATTTTGGGTCATTGGTTGAACATTTAAATCATTTTCGTCCTCCCTAGGCTTATTCTAATCCAATTAGGGTTTTTAACCAATCTTATGCATCCAGTATGTGATTTTTTGTCATTGGTTGAACATTTAGGTCATTTTCGTCCTCCCTAAGCTTATTCTAATCCAATTATGTTATTTAACCAATCTTGTGCATCCAATAAGTGATTTTGTGTCATTGGTTGAACATTTAGGTCATTTTCGTCCTCGCTAATTAGGGTTTTTAACCAATCTTGTGCATTTAATATGTGATTTTGTGTCATTTTGGGTCATTGGTTGAACATTTAAGTCATTTTCGTCCTCCCTAGGCTTATTCTAATCCAATTAGGGTTTTTAACCAATCTTGTGCATCCAATATGTGATTTTGTGTTCTTGGTTGCACATTTAGGTCATTTTCGTCCTCGCTAGGCTTATTATAATCCAATTAGGGTTTTTAACCAATCTTGTGCATCCAATAAGTGATTTTGTGTCATTGGTTGAATATTTAGGTCATTTTCGTCCTCGCTAGGCTTATTCTAATCCAATTAGGGTTTTTAACCAATCTTGTGCATTTAATATGTGATTTTGTGTCATTTTGGGTCATTGGTTGAACATTTAAGTCATTTTCGTCCTCCCTAGGCTTATTCTAATCCAATTAGGGTTTTTAACCAATCTTGTGCATCCAATATGTGATGTTGTGTTCTTGGTTGCACATTTAGGTCATTTTTGTCCTCACTAGGCTTATTATAATCCAATTAGGGTTTTTAACCAATCTTGTGCATCCAATAAGTGATTTTGTGTCATTGGTTGAACATTTAGGTCATTTTCGTCCTCCCTAGGCTTATTCTAATCCAATTAGGTTTTTTAACCAATCTTGTGCATCCAATAAGTGATTTTGTGTCATTGGTTGAACATTTAGGTCATTTTCGTCCTCGCTAGGCTTATTCTAATCCAATTAGGGTTTTTAACCAATCTTGTGCATTTAATATGTGATTTTGTGTCATTTTGGGTCATTGGTTGAACATTTAAGTCATTTTCGTCCTCCCTAGGCTTATTCTAATCCAATTAGGGTTTTTAACCAATCTTGTGCATCCAATATGTGATTTTGTGTTCTTGGTTGCTTATTTAGGTCATTTTCGTCCTCGCTAGGCTTATTATAATCCAATTAGGGTTTTAAACCAATCTTGTGCATCCAATAAGTAATTTTGTGTCATTGGTTTAACATTTAGGTCATTTTCGTCCTCTCTAAGCTTATTCTAATCCAATTAGGTTTTGTAACCAATCTTGTGCATCCAATAAGTGATTTTGTGTCATTGGTTGAACATTTAGGTCATTTTCGTCCTCGCTAGGCTTATTCTAATCCAATTAGGGTTTTTAACCAATCTTGTGCATTTAATATGTGATTTTGTGTCATTTTGGGTCATTGGTTGAACATTTAAGTCATTTTCGTCCTCCCTAGGCTTATTCTAATCCAATTAGGGTTTTTAACCAATCTTGTGCATCCAATATGTGATTTTGTTTTCTTGGTTGCACATTTAGGTCATTTTCGTCCTCGCTAGGCATATTCTAATCCAATTAGGGTTTTTAACGAATCTTGTGCATTTAATATGTGATTTTGTGTCATTTTGGGTCATTGGTTGAACATTTAAGTCATTTTCGTCCTCCCTAGGCTTATTCTAATCCAATTAGGGTTTTTAACCAATCTTGTGCATCCAATAAGTGATTTTGTGTCATTGGTTGAACATTTAGGTCATTTTCGTCCTCGCTAGACTTATTCTAATCTAATTAGGGTTTTTAACCAATCTTGTGCATCCAATAAGTGATTTTGTGTCATTGGTTGAACATTTAGGTCATTTTCGTCCTCCCTAGGCTTATTCTAATCCAATTAGGTTTTTTAACCAATCTTGTGCATCCAATAAGTGATTTTGTGTCATTGGTTGAACATTTAGCTCATTTTCGTCCTCGCTAGGCTTATTCTAATCCAATTAGGGTTTTTAACCAATCTTGTGCATTTAATATGTGATTTTGTGTCATTTTGGGTCATTGGTTGAACATTTAAGTCATTTTCGTCCTCCCTAGGCTTATTCTAATCCAATTAGGGTTTTTAACCAATCTTGTGCATCCAATAAGTGATTTTGTGTCATTGGTTGCATATTTAGGTCATTTTTGTCCTCCCTAAGCTTATTCTAATCCAAGTAGGGTTTTTTACCAATCTTGTGCATCCAATATGTGATTTGGTGTCATTTTGTGTCATTGGTTGAACATTTAGGTCATTTTCGTCCTCTCTAAGCTTATTCTAATCCAATTAGGTTTTTTAACCAATCTTGTGCATCCAATAAGTGATTTTGTGTCATTGGTTGAACATTTAGGTCATTTTCGTCCTCGCTAGGCTTATTCTAATCCAATTAGGGTTTTTAACCAATCTTGTGCATTTAATATGTGATTTTGTGTCATTTTGGGTCATTGCTTGAACATTTAAGTCATTTTCGTCCTCCCTAGGCTTATTCTAATCCAATTAGGGTTTTTAACCAATCTTGTGCATCCAATATGTGATTTTGTGTTCTTGGTTGCACATTTAGGTCATTTTCGTCCTCGCTAGGCTTATTATAATCCAATTAGGGTTTTTAACCAATCTTGTGCATCCAATAAGTGATTTTGTGTCATTGGTTGAACATTTAGGTCATTTTCGTACTCGCTAGGCTTATTCTAATCCAATTATGGTTTTTAACCAATCTTGTGCATCCAATAAGTGATTTTGTGTCATTGGTTGCACATTTAGGTCATTTTCGTCCTCCCTAGGCTTATTCTAATCCAATTAGGTTTTTTAACCAATCTTGTGCATTCAATAAGTGATTTTGTGTCATCGGTTGAACATTTAGGTTATTTTCGTCCTCGCTAGGCATATTCTAATCCAATTAGGGTTTTTAACCAATCTTGTGCATTTAATATGTGATTTTGTGTCATTTTGGGTCATTGGTTGAACATTTAAGTCATTTTCGTCCTCCCTAGGCTTATTCTAATCCAATTAGGATTTTTAACCAATCTTGTGCATCCAATAAGTGATTTTGTGTCATTGGTTGCACATTTAGGTGATTTTCGTCCTACCTAAGCTTATTCTAATCCAAGTAGGGTTTTTTACAAATCTTGGGCATCCAATATGTGATTTGGTGTCATTTTGTGTCATTGGTTGAACATTTAGGTCATTTTCGTCCTCCCTAAGCTTAATCTAATCCAATTAGGGTTCTTAACCAATCTTTTGCATATAATAAGTGATTTTGTGTCATTGGTTGAACATTTAGGTCATTTTCGTCCTCGCTAGGCTTATTCTAATCCAATTAGGGTTTTTAACCAATCTTGTGCATCCAATAAGTGATTTTGTGTCATTGGTTGAACATTTAGGTCATTTTTGTCCTCGCTAGGCTTATTCTAATCCAATTAGGGTTTTTAACCAATCTTGTGCATCCAATAAGTGATTTTGTGTCATTGGTTGAACATTTAGGTCATTTTCGTCCTCCCTAGGCTTATTCTAATCCAATTAGGTTTTTTAACCAATCTTGTGCATCCAATAAGTGATTTTGTGTCATTGGGTGAACATTTAGGTCATTTTCGTCCTCGCTAGGCTTATTCTAATCCAAATAGGGTTTTTAACCAATCTTGTGCATCCAATATGTGATTTGGTGTCATTTTGTGTCATTGGTTGAACATTTAGGTCATTTTCGTCCACCCTCAGCTTATTCTAATCCAATTAGGGTTCTTAACCAATCTTTTGCATATAATAAGTGATTTTGTTTCATTGGTTGAACATTTAGGTCATTTTCGTCTTCGCTAGGCTTATTCTAATCCAATTAGGGTTTTTAACCAATCTTGTGCATTTAATATGTGATTTTGTGTCATTTTGGGTCATTGGTTGAACATTTAAATCATTTTCGTCCTCCCTAGGCTTATTTTAATCCAATTAGGGTTTTTAACCAATCTTGTGCATCCAATAAGTGATTTTGTGTCATTGGTTGAACATTTAGGTCATTTTCGTCCTCCCTAGGCTTATTCTAATCCAATTAGGTTTTTTAACCAATCTTGTGCATCCAATAAGTGATTTTGTGTCATTGGGTGAACATTTAGGTCATTTTCGTCCTCGCTAGGCTTATTCGAATCCAATTAGAGTTTTTAACCAATCTTGTGCATTAAATATGTGATTTTGTGTCATTTTGGGTCATTGGTTAAACATTTAACTCATTTTCGTCCTCCCTAGGCTTATTCTAATCCAATTAGGGTTTTTAACCAATCTTGTGCATCCAATATGTGGTTTTGTGTTCTTGGTTGCACATTTAGGTCATTTTCGTCCTCGCTAGGCTTATTATAATCCAATTAGGGTTTTTAACCAATCATGTGCATCCAATAAGTGATTTTGTGTCATTGGTTGAACATTTAGGTCATTTTCGTCCTCCCTAGGCTTATTCTAATCCAATTAGGTTTTTTAACCAATCTTGTGCATCCAATAAGTGATTTTGTGTCATTGGGTGAACATTTAGGTCATTTTCGTCCTCGCTAGGCTTATTCTAATCCAAATAGGGTTTTTAACCAATCTATTGCATTTAATATGTGATTTTGTGTCATTTTGGGTCATTGGTTGAACATTTAAGTCATTTTCGTCCTCCCTAGGCTTATTCTAATCCAATTAGGGTTTTTAACCAATCTTGTGCATCCAATAAGTGATTTTGTGTCATTGGTTGCACATTTAGGTCATTTTTGTCCTCCCTAAGCTTATTCTAATCCAAGTAGGGTTTTTTACCAATCTTGTGCATCCAATATGTGATTTGGTGTCATTTTGTGTCATTGGTTGAACATTTAGGTCATTTTCGTCCTCTCTAAGGTTATTCTAATCCAATTAGGTTTTTTAACCAATCTTGTGCATCCAATAAGTGATTTTGTGTCATTGGTTGAACATTTAGGTCATTTTCATCCTCGCTAGGCTTATTCTAATCCAATTAGGGTTTTTAACCAATCTTGTGCATTTAATATGTGATTTTGTGTCATTTTGGGTCATTGGTTGAACATTTAAGTCATTTTCGTCCTCCCTAGGCTTATTCTAATCGAATTAGGGTTTTTAACCAATCTTGTGCATCTAATATGTGATTTTGTGTCATTTGTTGAACATTTAGGTCATTTTCGTCCTCCCTAGGCTTATTCTAATCCAATTAGGGTTTTTAACCAATCTTGTGCATCCAATATGTGATTTTGTGTCATTTTGTGTCATTGGTTGAACATTTAGGTCATTTTCGTCCTCCCTAGGCTTATTCTAATCCATTTAGGGTTTTTAACCAATCTTGTGCATCCAATATGTGATTGTGTCATTGGTTGCACATTTAGGTGATTATCGTCCTCCCTAAGCTTATTCTAATCGAAGTAGGGTTTTTTACCAATCTTATGCATCCAATATGTGATTTGGTGTCATTTTGTGTCATTGGTTGAACATTTAGGTCATTTTCGTCCACCCTCAGCTTATTCTAATCCAATTAGGGTTCTTAACCAATCTTTTACATATAATAAGTGATTTTGTTTCATTGGTTGAACATTTAGGTCATTTTCGTCTTCGCTAGGCTTATTCTAATCCAATTAGGGTTTTTAACCAATCTTGTGCATTTAATATGTGATTTTGTGTCATTTTGGGTCATTGGTTGAACATTTAAATCATTTTCGTCCTCCCTAGGCTTATTCTAATCCAATTAGGGTTTTTAACCAATCTTGTGCATCCAATATGTGATTTTTTGTCATTGGTTGAACATTTAGGTCATTTTCGTCCTCCCTAAGCTTATTCTAATCCAATTAGGTTTTTTAACCAATCTTGTGCATCCAATAAGTGATTTTGTGTCATTGGTTGAACATTTAGGTCATTTTTGTCCTCGCTAATTAGGGTTTTTAACCAATCTTGTGCATTTAATATGTGATTTTGTGTCATTTTGGGTCATTGGTTGAACATTTAAGTCATTTTCGTCCTCCCTAGGCTTATTCTAATCCAATTAGGGTTTTTAACCAATCTTGTGCATCCAATATGTGATTTTGTGTTCTTGGTTGCACATTTAGGTCATTTTCGTCCTCGCTAGGCTTATTATAATCCAATTAGGGTTTTTAACCAATCTTGTGCATCCAATAAGTGATTTTGTGTCATTGGTTGAATATTTAGGTCATTTTCGTCCTCGCTAGGCTTATTCTAATCCAATTAGGGTTTTTAACCAATCTTGTGCATTTAATATGTGATTTTGTGTCATTTTGGGTCATTGGTTGAACATTTAAGTCATTTTCGTCCTCCCTAGGCTTATTCTAATCGAATTAGGGTTTTTAACCAATCTTGTGCATCCAATATGTGATTTTGTGTCATTGGTTGAACATTTAGGTCATTTTCGTCCTCCCTAGGCTTATTCTAATCCAATTAGGTTTTTTAACCAATCTTGTGCATCCAATAAGTGATTTTGTGTCATTGGGTGAACATTTAGGTCATTTTCGTCCTCGCTAGGCTTATTCTAATCCAAATAGGGTTTTTAACCAATCTATTGCATTTAATATGTGATTTTGTGTCATTTTGGGTCATTGGTTGAACATTTAAGTCATTTTCGTCCTCCCTAGGCTTATTCTAATCCAATTAGGGTTTTTAACCAATCTTGTGCATCCAATAAGTGATTTTGTGTCATTGGTTGCACATTTAGGTCATTTTTGTCCTCCCTAAGCTTATTCTAATCCAAGTAGGGTTTTTTACCAATCTTGTGCATCCAATATGTGATTTGGTGTCATTTTGTGTCATTGGTTGAACATTTAGGTCATTTTCGTCCTCTCTAAGGTTATTCTAATCCAATTAGGTTTTTTAACCAATCTTGTGCATCCAATAAGTGATTTTGTGTCATTGGTTGAACATTTAGGTCATTTTCATCCTCGCTAGGCTTATTCTAATCCAATTAGGGTTTTTAACCAATCTTGTGCATTTAATATGTGATTTTGTGTCATTTTGGGTCATTGGTTGAACATTTAAGTCATTTTCGTCCTCCCTAGGCTTATTCTAATCGAATTAGGGTTTTTAACCAATCTTGTGCATCTAATATGTGATTTTGTGGCATTTGTTGAACATTTAGGTCATTTTCGTCCTCCCTAGGCTTATTCTAATCCAATTAGGGTTTTTAACCAATCTTGTGCATCCAATATGTGATTTTGTGTCATTTTGTATCATTGGTTTAACATTTAGGTCATTTTCGTCCTCCCTAGGCTTATTCTAATCCATTTAGGGTTTTTAACCAATCTTGTGCATCCAATATGTGATTGTGTCATTGGTTGCACATTTAGGTGATTTTCGTCCTCCCTAAGCTTATTCTAATCGAAGTAGGGTTTTTTACCAATCTTATGCATCCAATATGTGATTTGGTGTCATTTTGTGTCATTGGTTGAACATTTAGGTCATTTTCGTCCACCCTCAGCTTATTCTAATCCAATTAGGGTTCTTAACCAATCTTTTACATATAATAAGTGATTTTGTTTCATTGGTTGAACATTTAGGTCATTTTCGTCTTCGCTAGGCTTATTCTAATCCAATTAGGGTTTTTAACCAATCTTGTGCATTTAATATGTGATTTTGTGTCATTTTGGGTCATTGGTTGAACATTTAAATCATTTTCGTCCTCCCTAGGCTTATTCTAATCCAATTAGGGTTTTTAACCAATCTTGTGCATCCAATATGTGATTTTTTGTCATTGGTTGAACATTTAGGTCATTTTCGTCCTCCCTAAGCTTATTCTAATCCAATTAGGTTTTTTAACCAATCTTGTGCATCCAATAAGTGATTTTGTGTCATTGGTTGAACATTTAGGTCATTTTTGTCCTCGCTAATTAGGGTTTTTAACCAATCTTGTGCATTTAATATGTGATTTTGTGTCATTTTGGGTCATTGGTTGAACATTTAAGTCATTTTCGTCCTCCCTAGGCTTATTCTAATCCAATTAGGGTTTTTAACCAATCTTGTGCATCCAATATGTGATTTTGTGTTCTTGGTTGCACATTTAGGTCATTTTCGTCCTCGCTAGGCTTATTATAATCCAATTAGGGTTTTTAACCAATCTTGTGCATCCAATAAGTGATTTTGTGTCATTGGTTTAACATTTAGGTCATTTTCGTCCTCTCTAAGCTTATTCTAATCCAATTAGGTTTTTTAACCAATCTTGTGCATCCAATAAGTGATTTTGTGTCATTGGTTGAACATTTAGGTCATTTTCGTCCTCGCTAGGCTTATTCTAATCCAATTAGGGTTTTTAACCAATCTTGTGCATCCAATATGTGATTTTGTGTCATTGGTTGAACATTTAGGTCATTTTTGTCCTCCCTAGAATTATTCTAATCCAATTAGGGTTTTTAACCAATCTTGTGCATCCAATATGTGATTTTGTGTCATTTTGTGTCATTGGTTGAACATTTAGGTCATTTTCGTCCTCCCTAGGCTTATTCTAATCCAATTAGGGTTTTTAACCAATCTTGTGCATCCAATATGTGATTTTGTGTCATTTTGTGTCATTTAGGTCATTTTCGTCCTCCCTAGGCTTATTCTAATCCAATTAGGGTTTTTAACCAATCTTGTGCATCGAATATGTGATTTTGTGTCATTGGTTGAACATTTAGGTCATTTTTGTCCTCCCTAGGCTTATTCTAATCCAGTTAGGGTTTTTAACCAATCTTGTGCATCCAATATGTGATTTTGTGTCATTTTGTGTCATTGGTTGAACATTTAGGTCATTTTCGTCCTCCCTAGGCTTATTCTAATCCATTTAGGGTTTTTAACCAATCTTGTGCATCCAATATGTGATTGTGTCATTGGTTGCACATTTAGGTGATTTTCGTCCTCCCTAAGCTTATTCTAATCGAAGTAGGGTTTTTTACCAATCTTATGCATCCAATATGTGATTTGGTGTCATTTTGTGTCATTGGTTGAACATTTAGGTCATTTTCGTCCACCCTCAGCTTATTCTAATCCAATTAGGGTTCTTAACCAATCTTTTACATATAATAAGTGATTTTGTTTCATTGGTTGAACATTTAGGTCATTTTCGTCTTCGCTAGGCTTATTCTAATCCAATTAGGGTTTTTAACCAATCTTGTGCATTTAATATGTGATTTTGTGTCATTTTGGGTCATTGGTTGAACATTTAAATCATTTTCGTCCTCCCTAGGCTTATTCTAATCCAATTAGGGTTTTTAACCAATCTTATGCATCCAGTATGTGATTTTTTGTCATTGGTTGAACATTTAGGTCATTTTCGTCCTCCCTAAGCTTATTCTAATCCAATTATGTTATTTAACCAATCTTGTGCATCCAATAAGTGATTTTGTGTCATTGGTTGAACATTTAGGTCATTTTCGTCCTCGCTAATTAGGGTTTTTAACCAATCTTGTGCATTTAATATGTGATTTTGTGTCATTTTGGGTCATTGGTTGAACATTTAAGTCATTTTCGTCCTCCCTAGGCTTATTCTAATCCAATTAGGGTTTTTAACCAATCTTGTGCATCCAATATGTGATTTTGTGTTCTTGGTTGCACATTTAGGTCATTTTCGTCCTCGCTAGGCATATTCTAATCCAATTAGGGTTTTTAACCAATCTTGTGCATTTAATATGTGATTTTGTGTCATTTTGGGTCATTGGTTGAACATTTAAGTCATTTTCGTCCTCCCTAGGCTTATTCTAATCCAATTAGGGTTTTTAACCAATCTTGTGCATCCAATAAGTGATTTTGTGTCATTGGTTGCACATTTAGGTGATTTTCGTCCTCCCTAAGCTTATTCTAATCGAAGTAGGGTTTTTTACCAATCATGTGCATCCAATATGTGATTTGGTGTCATTTTGTGTCATTGGTTGAACATTTAGGTCATTTTCGTCCTCCCTCAGCTTATTCTAATCCAATTCGGGTTCTTAACCAATCTTTTGTATATAATAAGTGATTTTGTGTCATTGGTTGAACATTTAGGTCATTTTCGTCCTCGCTAGGCTTATTCTAATCCAATTAGGGTTTTTAACCAATCTTGTGCATTTAATATGTGATTTTGTGTCATTTTGGGTCATTGGTTGAACATTTAAGTCATTTTCGTCCTCCCTAGGCTTATTCTAATCCAATTAGGGTTTTTAACCAATCTTGTGCATCCAATATGTGATTTTGTGTCATTGGTTGAACATTTAGGTCATTTTCGTCCTTCCTAAGCTTATTCTAATCCAATTAGGTTTTTTAACCAATCTTGTGCATCCAATAAGTGATTTTGGGACATTGGTTGAACATTTAGGTCATTTTCGTCCTCGCTAGGCTTATTCGAATCCAATTAGAGTTTTTAACCAATCTTGTGCATTAAATATGTGATTTTGTGTCATTTTGGGTCATTGGTTAAACATTTAAGTCATTTTCGTCCTCCCTAGGCTTATTCTAATCCAATTAGGGTTTTTAACCAATCTTGTGCATCCAATATGTGGTTTTGTGTTCTTGGTTGCACATTTAGGTCATTTTCGTCCTCGCTAGGCTTATTATAATCCAATTAGGGTTTTTAACCAATCTTGTGCATCCAATAAGTGATTTTGTGTCATTGGTTGAACATTTAGGTCATTTTCGTCCTCGCTACGCTTATTCTAACCCAATTAGGGTTTTTACCAAATCTTGTGCATCCAATAAGTGATTTTGTGTCATTGGTTGAACATTTAGGTCATTTTCGTCCTCCCTAGGCTTATTCTAATCCAATTAGGTTTTTTAACCAATCTTGTGCGTCCAATAAGTGATTTTGTGTAATTGGTTGAACATTTAGGTCATTTTCGTCCTCGCTAGGCTTATTCTAATCCAATTAGGGTTTTTAACCAATCTTTTGCATTTAATATGTGATTTTGTGTCATTTTGGGTCATTGGTTGAACATTTAAGTCATTTTCGTCCTCCCTAGGCTTATTCTAATCCAATTAGGGTTTTTAACCAATCTTGTGCATCCAATAAGTGATTTTGTGTCATTGGTTGCACATTTAGGTGATTTTCGTCCACCCTAAGCTTATTCTAATCGAAGTAGGGTTTTTTACCAATCTTGTGCATCCAATATGTGATTTGGTGTCATTTTGTGTCATTGGTTGAACATTTAGGTCATTTTCGTCCTCCCTCAGCTTATTCTAATCCAATTAGGGTTCTTAACCAATCTTTTGCATATAATAAGTGATTTTGTGTCATTGGTTGAACATTTAGGTCAATTTCGTCCTCGCTAGGCTTATTCTAATCCCATTAGGGTTTTTAACCAATCTTGTGCATTTAATATATGATTTTGTGTCATTTTGGGTCATTGGTTGAACATTTAAGTCATTTTCGTCCTCCTTAGGCTTATTCTAATCCAATTAGGGTTTTTAACCAATCTTGTGCATCCAATATGTGATGTTGTGTTCTTGGTTGCACATTTAGGTCATTTTTGTCCTCACTAGGCTTATTATAATCCAATTAGGGTTTTTAACCAATCTTGTGCATCCAATAAGTGATTTTGTGTCATTGGTTGAACATTTAGGTCATTTTCGTCCTCCCTAGGCTTATTCTAATCAAATTAGGTTTTTTAACCAATCTTGTGCATCCAATAAGTGATTTTGTTTCATTGGTTGAACATTTAGGTCATTTTCGTCCTCGCTAGGCTTATTCTAATCCAATTAGGGTTTTTAACCAATCTTGTGCATTTAATATATGATTTTGTGTCATTATGGGTCATTGGTTGAACATTTAACTCATTTTCGTCCTCCCTAGGCTCATTCTAATCCAATTAGGGTTTTTAACCAATCTTGTGCATCCAATATGTGATGTTGTGTTCTTGGTTGCACATTTAGGTCATTTTTGTCCTCACTAGGCTTATTATAATCCAATTAGGGTTTTTAACCAATCTTGTGCATCCAATAAGTGATTTTGTGTCATTGGTTGAACATTTAGGTCATTTTCGTCCTCCCTAGGCTTATTCTAATGAAATTATGTTTTTTAACCAATCTTGTGCATCCAATAAGTGATTTTGTTTCATTGGTTGAACATTTAGGTCATTTTCGTCCTCGCTAGGCTTATTCTAATCCAATTAGGGTTTTTAACCAATCTTGTGCATTTAATATGTGATTTTGTGTCATTTTGGGTCATTGGTTGAACATTTAAGTCATTTTCGTCCTCCTTAGGCTTATTCTAATCCAATTAGGGTTTTTAACCAATCTTGTGCATCCAATATGTGATGTTGTGTTCTTGGTTGCACATTTAGGTCATTTTTGTCCTCACTAGGCTTATTATAATCCAATTAGGGTTTTTAACCAATCTTGTGCATCCAATAAGTGATTTTGTGTCATTGGTTGAACATTTAGGTCATTTTCGTCCTCCCTAGGCTTATTCTAATCCAATTAGGTTTTTTAACCAATCTTGTGCATCCAATAAGTGATTTTGTGTCATTGGTTGAACATTTAGGTCATTTTCGTCCTCGCTAGGCTTATTCTAATCGAAATAGGGTTTTTAACCAATCTTGTGCATTTAATATGTGATTTTGTGTCATTTTGGGTCATTGGTTGAACATTTAATTCATTTTCGTCCTCCCTATGCTTATTCTAATCCAATTTGGGTTTTTAACCAATCTTGTGCATCCAACATGTGATTTTGTGTTCTTGGTTGCACATTTAGGTGATTTTCGTCCTCGCTAGGCTTATTATCATCCAATTAGGGTTTTTAACCAATCTTGTGCATCCAATAAGTGATTTTGTGTCATTGGTTGAACATTTAGGTCATTTTCGTCCTCGCTAGGCTTATTCTAATCTAATTAGGGTTTTTAACCAATCTTGTGCATCCAATAAGTGATTTTGTGTCATTGGTTGAACATTTAGGTCATTTTCGTCCTCGCTAATTAGGGTTTTTAACCAATCTTGTGCATTTAATATGTGATTTTGTGTCATTTTGGGTCATTGGTTGAACATTTAAGTCATTTTCGTCCTCCCTAGGCTTATTCTAATCCAATTAGGGTTTTTAACCAATCTTGTGCATCCAATATGTGATTTTGTGTTCTTGGTTGCACATTTAGGTCATTTTCGTCCTCGCTAGGCTTATTATAATCCAATTAGGGTTTTTAACCAATCTTGTGCATCCAATAAGTGATTTTGTGTCATTGGTTGAATATTTAGGTCATTTTCGTCCTCGCTAGGCTTATTCTAATCCAATTAGGGTTTTTAACCAATCTTGTGCATTTAATATGTGATTTTGTGTCATTTTGGGTCATTGGTTGAACATTTAAGTCACTTTCGTCCTCCCTAGGCTTATTCTAATCGAATTAGGGTTTTTAACCAATCTTGTGCATCCAATATGTGATTTTGTGTTCTTGGTTGCACATTTAGGTCATTTTCGTCCTCGCTAGGGTTATTATAATCGAAATAGGGTTTTTAACCAATCTTGTGCATCCAATAAGTGATTTTGTGTCATTGGTTGAACATTTAGGTCATTTTCGTCCTCGCTAGGCTTATTCTAATCCAATTAGGGTTTTTAACCAATCTTGTGCATCCAATATGTGATTTTGTGTTCTTGGTTGCACATTTATGTCATTTTCGTCCTCCCTAGGCTTATTCTAATCGAATTAGGGTTTTTAACCAATCTTGTGCATCCAATATGTGATTTTGTGTTCTTGGTTGCACATTTAGTTCATTTTCGTCCTCGCTAGGCATATTCTAATCCAATTAGGGTTTTAGCGAATCTTGTGCATTTCATATGTGATTTTGTGACATTTTGGGTCATTGGTTGAACATTTAAGTCATTTTCGTCCTCGCTAGGCTTATTCTAATCCAATTAGGGTTTTTAACCAATCTTGTGCATCCAATATGTGATTTTGTGTTCTTGGTTGCACATTTATGTCATTTTCGTCCTCGCTAGGGTTATTATAATCGAATTAGGGTTTTTAACCAATCTTGTGCATCCAATAAGTGATTTTGTGTCATTGGTTGAACATTTAGGTCATTTTCGTCCTCGCTAGGCTTATTCTAATCCAATTAGGGTTTTTAACCAATCTTGTGCATCCAATATGTGATTTTGTGTTCTTGGTTGCACATTTAGGTCATTTTCGTCGTCGCTACGCTTATTCTAATCCAATTAGGGTTTTTGACCAATCTTGTGCATCCAATAAGTAATTTTGTGTCATTGGTTGAACATTTAGGTCATTTTCGTCCTCGCTAGGCTTATTCTAATCCAATTAAGGTTTTTAACCAATCTTGTGCATCCAATATGTGATTTTGTGTCATTTTGTGTCATTGGTTGAACATTTAGGTCATTTTCGTCCTCCCTAGGCTTATTCTAATCCAATTAGGGTTCTTAACCAATCTTGTGCATCCAATATGTGATTTTGTGTTCTTGGTTGCACATTTAGGTCATTTTCGTCCTCGCTAGGCTTATTCTAATCCAATTAGGGTTTTTAACCAATCTTGTGCATCCAATAAGTGATTTTGTGTCATTGGTTGAACATTAAGGTAATTTTCGTCCTCGCTAGGCTTATTCTAATCCAATTAGGGTTTTTAACCAATCTTGTGCATCCAATAAGTGATTTTGTGTCATTGGTTGAACATTTAGGTCATTTTCGTCCTCCCTAGGCTTATTCTAATCCAATTAGGTTTTTTAACCAATCTTGTGCATCCAATAAGTGATTTTGTGTCATTGGTTGAATATTTAGGTCATTTTCGTCCTCGCTAGGCTTATTCTAATCCAATTAGGGTTTTTAACCAATCTTGTGCATTTAATATGTGATTTTGTGTCATTTTGGGTCATTGGTTGAACATTTAAGTCATTTTCGTCCTCCCTAGGCTTATTCTAATCGAATTAGGGTTTTTCACCAATCTTGTGCATCCAATATGTGATTTTGTGTTCTTGGTTGCACATTTAGGTCATTTTCGTCCTCGCTAGGCATATTCTAATCCAATTAGGGTTTTTAACCAATCTTGTGCATTTAATATGTGATTTTGTGTCATTTTGGGTCATTGGTTGAACATTTAAGTCATTTTCGTCCTCCCTAGGCTTATTCTAATCCAATTAGGGTTTTTAACCAATCTTGTGCATCCAATATGTGATTTTGTGTTCTTGGTTGCATATTTAGGTCCTTTTCGTCCTCGCTAGGCTTATTATAATCCAATTAGGGTTTTTAACCAATCTTGTGCATCCAATAAGTGATTTTATGTCATTGGTTGAACATTTAGGTCATTTTCGTCCTCGCTAGGCTTATTCTAATCCAATTAGGGTTTTTAACCAATCTTGTGCATTTAATATGTGATTTTGTGTCATTTTGGGTCATTGGTTGAACATTTAAGTCATTTTCGTCCTCCCTAGGCTTATTCTAATCCAATTAGGGTTTTTAACCAATCTTGTGCATCCAATATGTGATTTTATGTTCCTTGTTGCACATTTAGGTCATTTTCGTCCTCGCTAGGTTTATTATAATCCAATTAGGGTTTTTAACCAATCTTGTGCATCCAATAAGTGATTTTGTGTCATTGGTTGAACATTTAGGTCATTTTCGTCCTCCCTAGGCTTATTCTAATCCAATTAGGTTTTTTAACCAATCTTGTGCATCCAATAAGTGATTTTGTGTCATTGGTTGAAAATTTAGATCATTTTCGTCCTCGCTAGGCATATTCTAATGTAATTAGGGTATTTAACCAATCTTGTGCATTTAATATGTGATTTTGTGTCATTTTGGGTCATTGGTTGAACATTTAAGTCATTTTCGTCCTCCCTAGGCTTATTCTAATCCAATTAGGGTTTTTAACCAATCTTGTGCATCCAATATGTGATTTTGTGTTCTTGGTTGCACATTTAGGTCATTTTCGTCCTCGCTAGGCTTATTATAATCCAATTAGGGTTTTTAACCAATCTTGTGCATCCAATAAGTGATTTTGTGTCATTGGTTGAACATTTAGGTAATTTTCGTCCTCGCTAGGCTTATTCTAATCCAATTAGGGTTTTTAACCAATCTTGTGCATCCAATAAGTGATTTTGTGTCTTTGGTTGAACATTTAGGTCATTTTCGTCCGCGCTAGGCTTATTCTAATCCAATTAGGGTTTTTAACCAATCTTGTGCATTTAATATGTGATTTTGTGTCATTTTGGGTCATTGGTTGAACATTTAAGTCATTTTCGTCCTCCCTAGGCTTATTCTAATCCAATTAGGGTTTTTAACCAATCTTGTGCATCCAATAAGTGATTTTGTGTCATTGGTTGCACATTTAGGTCATTTTCGTCCTCCCTAAGCTTATTCTAATCCAAGTAGGGTTTTTTACCAATCTTGTGCATCCAATATGTGATTTGGTGTCATTTTGTGTCATTGGTTCAACATTTAAGTCATTTTCGTCCTCCCTAGGCTTATTCTAATCCAATTAGGGTTTTTAACCAATCTTGTGCAGCCAATAAGTGATTTTGTGTCATTGGTTGAAAATTTAGGTCATTTTCGTCCTCGCTAGGCATATTCTAATGTAATTAGGGTATTTAACCAATCTTGTGCATTTAATATGTGATTTTGTGTCATTTTGGGTCATTGGTTGAACATTTAAGTCATTTTCGTCCTCCCTAGGCTTATTCTAATCCAATTAGGGTTTTTAACCAATCTTGTGCATCCAATATGTGATTTTGTGTTCTTGGTTGCATATTTAGGTCCTTTTCGTCCTCGCTAGGCTTATTATAATCCAATTAGGGTTTTTAACCAATCTTGTGCATCCAATAAGTGATTTTGTGTCATTGGTTGAACATTTAGGTCATTTTCGTCCTCGCTAGGCTTATTCTAATCCAATAAGGGTTTTTAGCCAATCTTTTGCATTTAATATGTGATTTTGTGTCATTTTGGGTCATTGGTTGAACATTTAAGTCATTTTCGTCCTCCCTAGGCTTATTCTAATCGAATTAGGGTTTTTAACCAATCTTGTGCATCCAATATGTGATTTTGTGTTCTTGGTTGCACATTTAGGTCATTTTCGTCCTCGCTAGGCATATTCTAATCCAATTAGGGTTTTTAACGAATCTTGTGCATTTCATATGTGATTTTGTGACATTTTGGGTCATTGGTTGAACATTTAAGTCATTTTCGTCCTCCCTAGGCTTATTCTAATCCAATTAGGGTTTTTAACCAATCTTGTGCATCCAATATGTGATTTTGTGTTCTTGGTTGCACATTTAGGTCATTTTCGTCCTCGCTAGGGTTATTATAATCGAATTAGGGTTTTTAACCAATCTTGTGCATCCAATAAGTGATTTTGTGTCATTGGTTGAACATTTAGGTCATTTTCGTCCTCGCTAGGCTTATTCTAATCCAATTAGGGTTTTTAACCAATCTTGTGCATTTAATATGTGATTTTGTGTCATTTTGGGTCATTGGTTGAACATTTAAGTCATTTTCGTCCTCCCTAGGCTTATTCTAATCGAATTAGGGTTTTTAACCAATCTTGTGCATCCAATATCTGATTTTGTGTTCTTGGTTGCACATTTAGGTCATTTTCGTCCTCGCTAGGCATATTCTAATCCAATTAGGGTTTTTAACCAATCTTGTGCATTTAATATGTGATTTTGTGTCATTTTGGGTCATTGGTTGAACATTTAAGTCATTTTCGTCCTCCCTAGGCTTATTCTAATCCAATTAGGGTTTTTAACCAATCTTGTGCATCCAATAAGTGATTTTGTGTCATTGGTTGCACATTTAGGTGATTTTCGTCCACCCTAAGCTTATTCTAATCGAAGTAGGGTTTTTTACCAATCTTGTGCATCCAATATGTGATTTGGTGTCATTTTGTGTCATTGGTTGAACATTTAGGTCATTTTCGTCCTCCCTCAGCTTATTCTAATCCAATTAGGGTTCTTAACCAATCTTTTGCATATAATAAGTGATTTTGTGTCATTGGTTGAACATTTAGGTCATTTTCATCCTCGCTAGGCTTATTCTAATCCAATTAGGGTTTTTAACCAATCTTGTGCATTTAATATATGATTTTGTGTCATTATGGGTCATTGGTTGAACATTTAACTCATTTTCGTCCTCCCTAGGCTCATTCTAATCCAATTAGGGTTTTTAACCAATCTTGTGCATCCAATATGTGATGTTGTGTTCTTGGTTGCACATTTAGGTCATTTTTGTCCTCACTAGGCTTATTATAATCCAATTAGGGTTTTTAACCAATCTTGTGCATCCAATAAGTGATTTTGTGTCATTGGATGAACATTTAGGTCATTTTCGTCCTCCCTAGGCTTATTCTAATCAAATTAGGTTTTTTAACCAATCTTGTGCATCCAATAAGTGATTTTGTTTCATTGGTTGAACATTTAGGTCATTTTCGTCCTCGCTAGGCTTATTCTAATCCAATTAGGGTTTTTAACCAATCTTGTGCATTTAATATGTGATTTTGTGTCATTTTGGGTCATTGGTTGAACATTTAAGTCATTTTCGTCCTCCCTAGGCTTATTCTAATCCAATTAGGGTTTTTAACCAATCTTGTGCATCCAATATGTGATTTTGTATCATTGGTTGAACATTTAGGTCATTTTCGTCCTTCCTAAGCTTATTCTAATCCAATTAGGTTTTTTAACCAATCTTGTGCATCCAATAAGTGATTTTGTGTCATTGGTTGAACATTTAGGTCATTTTCGTCCTCGCTAGGCTTATTCGAATCCAATTAGAGTTTTTAACCAATCTTGTGCATTAAATATGTGATTTTGTGTCATTTTGGGTCATTGGTTAAACATTTAACTCATTTTCGTCCTCCCTAGGCTTATTCTAATCCAATTAGGGTTTTTAACCAATCTTGTGCATCCAATATGTGGTTTTGTGTTCTTGGTTGCACATTTAGGTCATTTTCGTCCTCGCTAGGCTTATTATAATCCAATTAGGGTTTTTAACCAATCTTGTGCATCCAATAAGTGATTTTGTGTCATTGGTTGAACATTTAGGTCATTTTCGTCCTCGCTAGGCTTATTCTAATCCAATTAGGGTTTTTAACCAATCTTGTGCATCTAATAAGTGATTTTGTGTCATTGGTTGAACATTTAGGTCATTTTCGTCCTCCCTAAGCTTATTCTAATCAAATTAGGTTTTTTAACCAATCTTGTGCATCCAATAAGTGATTTTGTTTCATTGGTTGAACATTTAGGTCATTTTCGTCCTCGCTAGGCTTATTCTAATCCAATTAGGGTTTTTAACCAATCTTGTGCATTTAATATGTGATTTTGTGTCATTTTGGGTCATTGGTTGAACATTTAAGTCATTTTCGTCCTCCCTAGGCCTATTCTAATCCAATTAGGGTTTTTCACCAATCTTGTGCATCCAATATGTGATTTTGTGTTCTTGGTTGCACATTTAGGTTTTTTTCGTCCTCGCTAGGCTTATTATAATCCAATTAGGGTTTTTAACCAATCTTGTGCATCCAATAAGTGATTTTATGTCATTGGTTGAACATTTAGGTCATTTTCGTCCTCGCTAGGCTTATTCTAATCCAATTAGGGTTTTTAACCAATCTTGTGCATTTAATATGTGATTTTGTGTCATTTTGGGTCATTGGTTGAACATTTAAGTCATTTTCGTCCTCCCTAGGCCTATTCTAATCCAATTAGGGTTTTTCACCAATCTTGTGCATCCAATACGTGATTTTGTGTTCTTGGTTGCACATTTAGGTCCTTTTCGTCCTCGCTAGGCTTATTATAATCCAATTAGGGTTTTTAACCAATCTTGTGCATCCAATAAGTGATTTTATGTCATTGGTTGAACATTTAGGTCATTTTCGTCCTCGCTAGGCTTATTCTAATCCAATTAGGGTTTTTAACCAATCTTGTGCATTTAATATGTGATTTTGTGTCATTTTGGGTCATTGGTTGAACATTTAAGTCATTTTCGTCCTCCCTAGGCTTATTCTAATCGAATTAGGGTTTTTCACCAATCTTGTGCATCCAATATGTGATTTTGTGTTCTTGGTTGCACATTTAGGTCATTTTCGTCCTCGCTAGGCATATTCTAATCCAATTAGGGTTTTTAACCAATCTTGTGCATTTAATATGTGATTTTGTGTCATTTTGGGTCATTGGTTGAACATTTAAGTCATTTTCGTCCTCCCTAGGCTTATTCTAATCAATTTAGGGTTTTTAACCAATCTTGTGCATCCAATAAGTGATTTTGTGTCATTGGTTGCACATTTAGGTGATTTTCGTCCTCCCTAAGCTTATTCTAATCGAAGTAGGGTTTTTTACCAATCTTGTGCATCCAATATGTGATTTGGTGTCATTTTGTGTCATTGGTTGAACATTTAGGTCATTTTCGTCCTCCCTCAGCTTATTCTAATCCAATTCGGGTTCTTAACCAATCTTTTGCATATAATAAGTGATTTTGTGTCATTGGTTGAACATTTAGGTCATTTTCGTCCTCGCTAGGCTTATTCTAATCCAATTAGGGTTTTTAACCAATCTTGTGCATTTAATATGTGATTTTGTGTCATTTTGGGTCATTGGTTGAACATTTAAGTCATTTTCGTCCTCCCTAGGCTTATTCTAATCCAATTAGGGTTTTTAACCAATCTTGTGCATCAAATATGTGATTTTGTGTTCTTGGTTGCACATTTAGGTCATTTTCATCCTCGCTAGGCTTATTATAATCCAATTAGGGTTTTTAACCAATCTTGTGCATCCAATAAGTGATTTTGTGTCATTGGTTGAACATTTAGGTCATTTTCGTCCTCCCTAGGCTTATTCTAATCCAATTAGGTTTTTTAACCAGTCTTGTGCATCCAATAAGTGATTTTGTGTCATTGGTTGAACATTTAGGTCATTTTCGTCCTCGCTAGGCTTATTCTAATCCAATTAGGGTTTTTAACCAATCTTGTGCATTTAATATGTGATTTTGTGTCATTTTGGGTCATTGGTTGAACATTTAAGTCATTTTCGTCCTCCCTAGGCTTATTCTAATCCAATTAGGGTTTTTAACCAATCTTGTGCATCCAATAAGTGATTTTGTGCCATTGGTTGAACATTTAGGTCATTTTCGTCCTCGCTAGGCTTATCCTAATCCAATTAGGGTTTTTAACCAATCTTGTGCATCAAATATGTGATTTTGTGTTCTTGGTTGCACATTTAGGTCATTTTCGTCCTCGCTAGGCTTATTATAATCCAATTAGGGTTTTTAACCAATCTTGTGCATCCAATAAGTGATTTTGTGTCATTGGTTGAACATTTAGGTCATTTTCGTCCTCCCTAGGCTTATTCTAATCCAATTAGGTTTTTTAACCAATCTTGTGCATCCAATAAGTGATTTTGTGTCATTGGGTGAACATTTAGGTCATTTTCGTCCTCGCTAGGCTTATTCTAATCCAAATAGGGTTTTTAACCAATCTATTGCATTTAATATGTGATTTTGTGTCATTTTGGGTCATTGGTTAAACATTTAAGTCATTTTCGTCCTCCCTAGGCTTATTCTAATCCAATTAGGGTTTTTAACCAATCTTGTGCATCCAATATGTGGTTTTGTGTTCTTGGTTGCACATTTAGGTCATTTTCGTCCTCGCTAGGCTTATTATAATCCAATTAGGGTTTTTAACCAATCTTGTGCATCCAATAAGTGATTTTGTGTCATTGGTTGAACATTTAGGTCATTTTCTTCCTCGCTAGGCTTATTCTAATCCAATTAGGGTTTTTAACCAATCTTGTGCATCCAATAAGTGATTTTGTGTCATTGGTTGAACATTTAGGTCATTTTCGTCCTCCCTAGGCTTATTCTAATCCAATTAGGTTTTTTAACCAATCTTGTGCATCCAATAAGTGATTTTGTGTCATTGGTTGAATATTTAGGTCATTTTCGTCCTCGCTAGGCTTATTCTAATCCAATTAGGGTTTTTAACCAATCTTGTGCATTTAATATGTGATTTTGTGTCATTTTGGGTCATTGGTTGAACATTTAAGTCATTTTCGTCCTCCCTAGGCTTATTCTAATCGAATTAGGGTTTTTAACCAATCTTGTGCATCTAATATGTGATTTTGTGTCATTTGTTGAACATTTAGGTCATTTTCGTCCTCCCTAGGCTTATTCTAATCCAATTAGGGTTTTTAACCAATCTTGTGCATCCAATATGTGATTTTGTGTCATTTTGTGTCATTGGTTGAACATTTAGGTCATTTTCGTCCTCCCTAGGCTTATTCTAATCCATTTAGGGTTTTTAACCAATCTTGTGCATCCAATATGTGATTGTGTCATTGGTTGCACATTTAGGTGATTATCGTCCTCCCTAAGCTTATTCTAATCGAAGTAGGGTTTTTTACCAATCTTATGCATCCAATATGTGATTTGGTGTCATTTTGTGTCATTGGTTGAACATTTAGGTCATTTTCGTCCACCCTCAGCTTATTCTAATCCAATTAGGGTTCTTAACCAATCTTTTACATATAATAAGTGATTTTGTTTCATTGGTTGAACATTTAGGTCATTTTCGTCTTCGCTAGGCTTATTCTAATCCAATTAGGGTTTTTAACCAATCTTGTGCATTTAATATGTGATTTTGTGTCATTTTGGGTCATTGGTTGAACATTTAAATCATTTTCGTCCTCCCTAGGCTTATTCTAATCCAATTAGGGTTTTTAACCAATCTTGTGCATCCAATATGTGATTTTTTGTCATTGGTTGAACATTTAGGTCATTTTCGTCCTCCCTAAGCTTATTCTAATCCAATTATGTTATTTAACCAATCTTGTGCATCCAATAAGTGATTTTGTGTCATTGGTTGAACATTTAGGTCATTTTCGTCCTCGCTAATTAGGGTTTTTAACCAATCTTGTGCATTTAATATGTGATTTTGTGTCATTTTGGGTCATTGGTTGAACATTTAAGTCATTTTCGTCCTCCCTAGGCTTATTCTAATCCAATTAGGGTTTTTAACCAATCTTGTGCATCCAATATGTGATTTTGTGTTCTTGGTTGCACATTTAGGTCACTTTCGTCCTCGCTAGGCTTATTATAATCCAATTAGGGTTTTTAACCAATCTTGTGCATTCAATAAGTGATTTTGTGTCATTGGTTGAAAATTTAGGTCATTTTCGTCCTCGCTAGGCTTATTCTAATCCAATTAGGGTTTTTAACCAATCTTGTGCATCCAATAAGTGATTTTGTGTCATTGGTTGAACATTTAGGTCATTTTCGTCCTCCCTAGGCTTATTCTAATCCAATTAGGTTTTTTAACCAATCTTGTGCATCCAATAAGTGATTTTGTGTCATTGGTTGAACATTTAGGTCATTTTTGTCCTCGCTAGGCTTATTCTAATCCAATTAGGGTTTTTAACCAATCTTGTGCATTTAATATGTGATTTTGTGTCATTTTGGGTCATTGGTTGAACATTTAAGTCATTTTCGTCCTCCCTAGGCTTATTCTAATCCAATTAGGGTTTTTAACCAATCTTGTGCATCCAATATGTGATTTTGTATCATTGGTTGAACATTTAGGTCATTTTCGTCCTTCCTAAGCTTATTCTAATCCAATTAGGTTTTTTAACCAATCTTGTGCATCCAATAAGTGATTTTGTGTCATTGGTTGAACATTTAGGTCATTTTCGTCCTCGCTAGGCTTATTCGAATCCAATTAGAGTTTTTAACCAATCTTGTGCATTAAATATGTGATTTTGTGTCATTTTGGGTCATTGGTTAAACATTTAACTCATTTTCGTCCTCCCTAGGCTTATTCTAATCCAATTAGGGTTTTTAACCAATCTTGTGCATCCAATATGTGGTTTTGTGTTCTTGGTTGCACATTTAGGTCATTTTCGTCCTCGCTAGGCTTATTATAATCCAATTAGGGTTTTTAACCAATCTTGTGCATCCAATAAGTGATTTTGTGTCATTGGTTGAACATTTAGGTCATTTTCGTTCTCCCTAGGCTTATTCTAATCCAATTAGGTTTTTTAACCAATCTTGTGCATCCAATAAGTGATTTTGTGTCATTGGGTGAACATTTAGGTCATTTTCGTCCTCGCTAGGCTTATTCTAATCCAAATAGGGTTTTTAACCAATCTATTGCATTTAATATGTGATTTTGTGTCATTTTGGGTCATTGGTTGAACATTTAAGTCATTTTCGTCCTCCCTAGGCTTATTCTAATCCAATTAGGGTTTTTAACCAATCTTGTGCATCCAATAAGTGATTTTGTGTCATTGGTTGCACATTTAGGTCATTTTTGTCCTCCCTAAGCTTATTCTAATCCAAGTAGGGTTTTTTACCAATCTTGTGCATCCAATATGTGATTTGGTGTCATTTTGTGTCATTGGTTGAACATTTAGGTCATTTTCGTCCTCTCTAAGGTTATTCTAATCCAATTAGGTTTTTTAACCAATCTTGTGCATCCAATAAGTGATTTTGTGTCATTGGTTGAACATTTAGGTCATTTTCATCCTCGCTAGGCTTATTCTAATCCAATTAGGGTTTTTAACCAATCTTGTGCATTTAATATGTGATTTTGTGTCATTTTGGGTCATTGGTTGAACATTTAAGTCATTTTCGTCCTCCCTAGGCTTATTCTAATCGAATTAGGGTTTTTAACCAATCTTGTGCATCTAATATGTGATTTTGTGGCATTTGTTGAACATTTAGGTCATTTTCGTCCTCCCTAGGCTTATTCTAATCCAATTAGGGTTTTTAACCAATCTTGTGCATCCAATATGTGATTTTGTGTCATTTTGTATCATTGGTTTAACATTTAGGTCATTTTCGTCCTCCCTAGGCTTATTCTAATCCATTTAGGGTTTTTAACCAATCTTGTGCATCCAATATGTGATTGTGTCATTGGTTGCACATTTAGGTGATTTTCGTCCTCCCTAAGCTTATTCTAATCGAAGTAGGGTTTTTTACCAATCTTATGCATCCAATATGTGATTTGGTGTCATTTTGTGTCATTGGTTGAACATTTAGGTCATTTTCGTCCACCCTCAGCTTATTCTAATCCAATTAGGGTTCTTAACCAATCTTTTACATATAATAAGTGATTTTGTTTCATTGGTTGAACATTTAGGTCATTTTCGTCTTCGCTAGGCTTATTCTAATCCAATTAGGGTTTTTAACCAATCTTGTGCATTTAATATGTGATTTTGTGTCATTTTGGGTCATTGGTTGAACATTTAAATCATTTTCGTCCTCCCTAGGCTTATTCTAATCCAATTAGGGTTTTTAACCAATCTTGTGCATCCAATATGTGATTTTTTGTCATTGGTTGAACATTTAGGTCATTTTCGTCCTCCCTAAGCTTATTCTAATCCAATTATGTTATTTAACCAATCTTGTGCATCCAATAAGTGATTTTGTGTCATTGGTTGAACATTTAGGTCATTTTCGTCCTCGCTAATTAGGGTTTTTAACCAATCTTGTGCATTTAATATGTGATTTTGTGTCATTTTGGGTCATTGGTTGAACATTTAAGTCATTTTCGTCCTCCCTAGGCTTATTCTAATCCAATTAGGGTTTTTAACCAATCTTGTGCATCCAATATGTGATTTTGTGTTCTTGGTTGCTCATTTAGGTCATTTTCGTCCTCGCTAGGCTTATTATAATCCAATTAGGGTTTTTAACCAATCTTGTGCATCCAATAAGTGATTTTGTGTCATTGGTTGAACATTTAGGTCATTTTCGTCCTCGCTAGGCTTATTCTAATCCAATTAGGGTTTTTAACCAATCTTGTGCATCCAATAAGTGATTTTGTGTCATTGGTTGAACATTTAGGTCATTTTTGTCCTCCCTAGGCTTATTCTAATCCAATTAGGGTTTTTAACCAATCTTGTGCATCCAATATGTGATTTTGTGTCATTGGTTGAACATTTAGGTCATATTCGTCCTCCCTAGGCTTATTCTAATCCAATTAGGGTTTTTAACCAATCTTGTGCATCCAATATGTGATTTTGTGTCATTGGTTGAACATTTAGGTCATTTTTGTCCTCCCTAGGCTTATTCTAATCCAGTTAGGGTTTTTAACCAATCTTGTGCATCCAATATGTGATTTTGTGTCATTTTGTGTCATTGGTTGAACATTTAGGTCATTTTCGTCCTCCCTAGGCTTATTCTAATCCATTTAGGGTTTTTAACCAATCTTGTGCATCCAATATGTGATTGTGTCATTGGTTGCACATTTAGGTGATTTTCGTCCTCCCTAAGCTTATTCTAATCGAAGTAGGGTTTTTTACCAATCTTATGCATCCAATATGTGATTTGGTGTCATTTTGTGTCATTGGTTGAACATTTAGGTCATTTTCGTCCACCCTCAGCTTATTCTAATCCAATTAGGGTTCTTAACCAATCTTTTACATATAATAAGTGATTTTGTTTCATTGGTTGAACATTTAGGTCATTTTCGTCTTCGCTAGGCTTATTCTAATCCAATTAGGGTTTTTAACCAATCTTGTGCATTTAATATGTGATTTTGTGTCATTTTGGGTCATTGGTTGAACATTTAAATCATTTTCGTCCTCCCTAGGCTTATTCTAATCCAATTAGGGTTTTTAACCAATCTTATGCATCCAGTATGTGATTTTTTGTCATTGGTTGAACATTTAGGTCATTTTCGTCCTCCCTAAGCTTATTCTAATCCAATTATGTTATTTAACCAATCTTGTGCATCCAATAAGTGATTTTGTGTCATTGGTTGAACATTTAGGTCATTTTCGTCCTCGCTAATTAGGGTTTTTAACCAATCTTGTGCATTTAATATGTGATTTTGTGTCATTTTGGGTCATTGGTTGAACATTTAAGTCATTTTCGTCCTCCCTAGGCTTATTCTAATCCAATTAGGGTTTTTAACCAATCTTGTGCATCCAATATGTGATTTTGTGTTCTTGGTTGCACATTTAGGTCATTTTCGTCCTCGCTAGGCTTATTATAATCCAATTAGGGTTTTTAACCAATCTTGTGCATCCAATAAGTGATTTTGTGTCATTGGTTTAACATTTAGGTCATTTTCGTCCTCTCTAAGCTTATTCTAATCCAATTAGGTTTTTTAACCAATCTTGTGCATCCAATAAGTGATTTTGTGTCATTGGTTGAACATTTAGGTCATTTTCGTCCTCGCTAGGCTTATTCTAATCCAATTAGGGTTTTTAACCAATCTTGTGCATCCAATATGTGATTTTGTGTTCTTGGTTGCACATTTAGGTCATTTTCGTCGTCGCTAGGCTTATTCTAATCCAATTAGGGTTTTTAACCAATCTTGTGCATCCAATAAGTGATTTTGTGTCATTGGTTGCACATTTAGGTCATTTTCGTCCTCCCTAGGCTTATTCTAATCCAATTAGGGTTTTTAACCAATCTTGTGCATCCAATATGTGATTTTGTGTCATTTTGTGTCATTGGTTGAACATTTAGGTCATTTTCGGCCTCCCTAGGCTTATTCTAATCCAATTAGGGTTTTTAACCAATCTTGTGCATCCAATATGTGATTTTGTGTCATTTTGTGTCCACGGTTGAACATTTAGGTCATTTTCGTCCTCCCTAGGCTTATTCTAATCCAATTAGGGTTTTTAACCAATCTTGTGCATCCAATATGTGATTTTGTGTCATTTTGTGTCATTGGTTGAACATTTAGGTCATTTTCGTCCTCCCTAGGCTTATTCTAATCCAATTAGGGTTTTTAACCAATCTTGTGCATCCAATATGTGATTTTGTGTCGTTGGTTGAACATTTAGGTCATTTTCGTCCTCCCTAGGCTTATTCTAATCCAATTAGGGTTTTTAACCAATCTTGTGCATCCAATATCTGATTTTGTGTCATTTTGTGTCATCGGTTGAACATTTAGGTCATTTTCGTCCTCCCTAGGCTTATTCTAATCCAATTAGGGTTTTTAACCAATCTTGTGCATCCAATATGTGATTTTGTGTCATTCGTTGAACATTTAGGTCATTTTCGTCCTCTATAGGCTTATTCTAATCCAATTTGGGTTTTTAACCAATCTTGTGCATCCAATATGTGATTTTGTGTCATTCGTTGAACATTTAGGTCATTTTCGTCCTCCCTAGGCTTATTCTAATCCAATTAGGGTTTTTAACCAATCTTGTGCATCCAATATGTGATTTTGTGTCATTTTGTGTCATTGGTTGAACATTTAGGTCATTTTCGTCCTCCCTAGGCTTATTCTAATCCAATTAGGGTTTTTAACCAATCTTGTGCATCCAATATGTGATTTTGTGTCATTTTGTGTCATTGGTTGAACATTTAGGTCATTTTCGTCCTCCCTAGGCTTATTCTAATCATATTAGGGTTTTTAACCAATCTTGTGCATCCAATATGTGATTTTGAGTCATTTTTTGTCATCGGTTGAACATTTAGGTCATTTTCGTCCTCCCTAGGCTAATTCTAATCCAATTAGGGTTTTTAACCAATCTTGTGCATCCAATATGTGATTTTGTGTCATTTTGTGTCATTGGTTGAACATTTAGGTCATTTTCATCCTCCCTAGGCTTATTCTAATCCAATTAGGGTTTTTAACCAATCTTGTGCATCCAATATGTGATTTTGGGTGATTGGTTGAACATTTAGGTCATTTTCGTCCTCCCTAGGCTTATTCTAATCCAATTAGGGTTTTTAACCAATCTTGTGCAACCAATATGTGATTTTGTGTCATTTTGTGTTATTGGTTGAACATTTAGGTCATTTTCGTCCTCCCTAGGCTTATTCTAATCCAATTAGGGTTTTTAACCAATCTTGTGCATCCAATATGTGATTTTGTGTGATTTTGTGTCATTGGTTGAACATTTAGGTCATTTTCGTCCTCCCTAGGCTTATTCTAATCCAATTGGAGTTTTTAACCAATCTTGTGCATCCAATATGTGATTTTGTGTCATTTTCTGTCATTGGTTTAACATTTAAGTCATTTACGTCCTCCCTAGGCTTATTCTAATCAAATTAGGGTTTTTAACCAATCTTGTGCATCCAATATGTGATTTTGTGTCATTTTGTGTCTTTGGTTGAACATTTAGGTCATTTTCGTCCTCCCTAGGCTTATTCTAATCCAATTAGGGTTTTTAACCAATCTTGTGCATCCAATATGTGATTTTGTGTCATTTTGTGTCATTGGTTGAACATTTAGGTCATTTTCGTCCTCCCTAGGCTTATTCTAATCCAATTAGGGTTTTTAACCAATCTTGTGCATCCAATATATGATTTTGTGTCATTCGTTGAACATTTAGGTCATTTTCATCCTCCCTAGGCTTATTCTAATCCAATTAGGGTTTTTAACCAATCTTGTGCATCCAATATGTGATTTTGTGTCATTTTGTGTCATTGGTTGAACATTTAGGTCATTTTCGTCCTCCCTAGGCTTATTCTAATCCAGTTAGGGTTTTTAACCGATCTTGTTCATCCAATATGTGATTTTGTGTCATTTTGTGTCATTGGTTGAACATTTAGGTCATTTTCGTCCTCCCTAGGCTTATTCTAATCCAATTAGGGTTTTTAACCAATCTTGTGCATCCAATATGTGATTTTGTGTCATTTTGTGTCATTGGTTGAACATTTAGGTCATTTTCATCCTCCCTAGGCTTATTCTAATCCAATTAGGGTTTTTAACCAATCTTGTGCATCAAATATGTGATTTTGTGTCATTGGTTGAACGTTTAGGTCATTTTCGTCCTCAGTAGGCTTATTTTAATCCAATTAGGGTTTTTAACCAATCTTGTCCATCCAATATGTGATTTTGTGTCATTTTGTGTCATTGGTTGAACATTTAGGTCATTTTCGTCCTCCCTAGGCTTATTCTCATGCAATTAGGGTTTTTAACCAATCTTGTGCATCCAATATGTGATTTTGTGTCATTTTGTGTCATTGGTTGAACATTTAGGTCATTTTCGTCCTCCCTAGGCTTATTCTAATCCAATTAGGGTTTTTAACCAATCTTGTGCATCCGATATGTGATTTTGTGTCATTGGTTGAACATTTAGGTCATTTTTGTCCTCCCTAGGCTTATTCTAATCCAATTAGGGTTTTTAACCAATCTTGTGCATCCAATATGTGATTTTGTGTCATTTTGTGTCATTGGTTGAACATTTAGGTCATTTTCGTCCTCCCTAGGCTTATTCTAATCCAATTACGAGTTTTAACCAATCTTGTGCATCCAATATGTGATTTTGTGTCATTGGTTGAATATTTAGGTCATTTTTGTCCTCCCTAGGCTTATTCTAATCCAATTAGGGTTTTTAACCAATCTTGTGCATCCAATATGTGATTTTGTGTCATTTTGTGTCATTGGTTGAACATTTAGGTCATTTTCGTCCTCCCTAGGCATATTCTAATCCAATTAGGGTTTGTAACCAATCTTGTGCATCTAATATGTGATTTTGTGTCATTGGTTGAACATTTAGGTCTTCTTCGTCCTCCCTAGGCTTATTCTAATCCAATTAGGGTTTTTAACCAATCTTGTGCATCCAATATGTGATTTTGTGTCATTTTGTGTCATTGGTTGAACATTTAGGTCATTTTCGTCCTCCCTAGGCTTATTCTAATCCAATTAGGGTTTTTAACCAATCTTGTGCATCCAATATGTGATTTTGTGTCATTTTGTGTCATTGGTTGAACATTTAGGTCATTTTCGTCCTCCCTAGGATTATTATAATCCAATTAGGGTTTTTAACCAATCTTGTGCATCCAATATGTGATTTTGTGTCATTGGTTGAACACTTAGGTCATTTTCGTCCTCCCTAGGCTTATTCTAATCCAATTAGGGTTTTTAACCAATCTTGTGCATCCAATATGTGATTTTGTGTCATTTTGTGTCATTTGTTGAACATTTAGGTCATTTTCGTCCTCCGTAGGCTTATTCTAATCCAATTAGGGTTTTTAACCAATCTTGTGCATCCATTATGTGATTTTGTGTCATTCGTTGAACATTTAGGTCATTTTCGTCCTCCCTAGGCTTATTCTAATCCAATTAGGGTTTTTAACCAATCTTGTGCATCCAATATGTGATTTTGTGTCATTTTGTGTCATTGGTTGAACATTTAGGTCATTTTCGTCCTCCCTAGGCTTATTCTAATCCAATTAGGATTTTTAACCAATCTTGTGCATCCAATATGTGACTTTGTGTTATTTTGTGTAATTGGTTGAAAATTTAGGTCATTTTCGTCGTCCCTAGGCTTATTCTAATCCAATTAGGGTTTTAAACCAATCTTGTGCATTCAATATGTGATTTTGTGTCATTGGTTGAACATTTAGGTCATTTTCGTCCTCCCTAGGCTTATTCTAATCCAATTAGGGTTTTTAACAAATCTTGTGCATCCAATATGTGATTTTTTGTCATTTTGTGTCATTGGTTGAACATTTAGGTCATTTTCGTCCTCCCTAGGCTTATTCTAATCCAATTAGGGTTTTTAACCAATCTTGTGCATCCAATATGTGATTTTGTGTCATTTTGTGTCATTGGTTGAACATTTAGGTCATTTTCGTCCTCCCTAGGCTTATTCTAATCCAATTAGGGTTTTTAACCAATCTTGTGCATCTAATATGTGATTTTGTGTCATTTTGTGTCATTGGTTAAACATTTATGTCATTTTCGTCCTCCCTAGGCTTATTCTAATCCAATTAGGGTTTTTAACCAATCTTGTGCATCCAATATGTGCTTTCGTGTCATTGGTTGAACATATAGGTCATTTTCGTCCTCCCTAGGCTTATTCTAATCCAATTAGGGTTTTTTGACCAATCTAGTGCATCCAATATGTGATTTTGTGTCACTTTGTTTCATTGGTTGAACATTTAGGTCATTTTCGTCCTCCCTAGGCTTATTCTAATCCAATTAGGGTTTTTAACCAATCTTGTGCATCCAATATGTGATTTTGTGTCATTTTGTGTCATTGGTTGAACATTTAGGTCATTTTCGTCCTCCCTAGGCTTATTCTAATCCAATTAAGGTTTTTAACCAATCTTGTGCATCCAATATGTGATTTTGTGTCATTGGTTGAACATTTAGGTCATTATCGTCCTCCCTAGGCTTAATCTAATCCAATTAGGGTTTTTAACCAATCTTGTGCATCCAATATGTCATTTAGTGTCATTGGTTGAACATTTAGGTCATTTTCGTCCTCCCTTGGGTTATTCTTATCCAATTATGGTTTTTAACAAATCTTGTGCATCCAATATGTGATTTTGTGTCATTTTGTATCATTGGTTGAACATTTAGGTCATTTTCGTCCTCCCTAGGCTTATTCTAATCCAATTAGGGTTTTTAACCAATCTTGTGCATCCAATATGTGATTTTGTGTCATTTTGTGTCATTGGTTGAACATTTAGGTCATTTTCGTCCTCCCTAGGCTTATTCTAATCCAATTATGGTTCTTAACCAATCTTGTGCATCCAATATGTGATTTTGTGTCATTGGTTGAACATTGAGGTCATTTTCGTCCTCCCTAGGCTTATTCTAATCCAATTACGGTTTTTAACCAATCTTGTGCATCCAATATGTGATTTTGTGTCATTTTGTGTCATTGGTTGAACATTTAGGTCATTTTCGTCCTCCCTAGGCTAATTCTAATCGAATTAGGGTTTTTAACCAATCTTGTGCATCCAATATGTGATTTTGTGTCATTTTGTGTCATTCGTTTAACATTTAGGTCATTTTCGTCCTCCCTAGGCTTATTCTAATCCAGTTACGGTTTTTAACCAATCTTGTGCATCCAATATGTGATTTTGTGTCATTTTGTGTCATTGGTTTAAAATTTAGGTAATTTTCGTCCTCCCTAGGCTTATTCTAATCCAATTAGGGTTTTTAACCAATCTTGTGCATCCAATATGTGATTTTGTGTCATTTTGTGTCATTGGTTGAACATTTAGGTCATTTTCGTCCTCCCTAGGCTTATTCTAATCCATTTAGGGTTTTTAACCAATCTTGTGCATCCAATATGTGATTGTGTCATTGGTTGCACATTTAGGTGATTTTCGTCCTCCCTAAGCTTATTCTAATCGAAGTAGGGTTTTTTACCAATCTTATGCATCCAATATGTGATTTGGTGTCATTTTGTGTCATTGGTTGAACATTTAGGTCATTTTCGTCCACCCTCAGCTTATTCTAATCCAATTAGGGTTCTTAACCAATCTTTTACATATAATAAGTGATTTTGTTTCATTGGTTGAACATTTAGGTCATTTTCGTCTTCGCTAGGCTTATTCTAATCCAATTAGGGTTTTTAACCAATCTTGTGCATTTAATATGTGATTTTGTGTCATTTTGGGTCATTGGTTGAACATTTAAATCATTTTCGTCCTCCGTAGGCTTATTCTAATCCAATTAGGGTTTTTAACCAATCTTGTGCATCCAATAAGTGATTTTGTGTCATTGTTTGAACATTTAGGTCATTTTCGTCCTTGCTAGGCTTATTCTAATCCAATTAGGGTTTTTAACCAATCTTGTGCATTTAATATGTGATTTTGTGTCATTTTGGGTCATTGGTTGAACATTTAAGTCATTTTCGTCCTCCCTAGGCTTATTCTAATCCAATTAGGGTTTTTAACCAATCTTGTGCATCCAATATGTGATTTTGTATCATTGGTTGAACATTTAGGTCATTTTCGTCCTTCCTAAGCTTATTCTAATCCAATTAGGTTTTTTAACCAATCTTGTGCATCCAATAAGTGATTTTGTGTCATTGGTTGAACATTTAGGTCATTTTCGTCCTCGCTAGGCTTATTCGAATCCAATTAGAGTTTTTAACCAATCTTGTGCATTAAATATGTGATTTTGTGTCATTTTGGGTCATTGGTTAAACATTTAACTCATTTTCGTCCTCCCTAGGCTTATTCTAATCCAATTAGGGTTTTTAACCAATCTTGTGCATCCAATATGTGGTTTTGTGTTCTTGGTTGCACATTTAGGTCATTTTCGTCCTCGCTAGGCTTATTATAATCCAATTAGGGTTTTTAACCAATCTTGTGCATCCAATAAGTGATTTTGTGTCATTGGTTGAACATTTAGGTCATTTTCGTCCTCGCTAGGCTTATTCTAATCCAATTAGGGTTTTTAACCAATCTTGTGCATCTAATAAGTGATTTTGTGTCATTGGTTGAACATTTAGGTCATTTTCGTCCTCCCTAAGCTTATTCTAATCAAATT
The DNA here is from genome assembly GCA_037974755.1 of Cicer yamashitae. Lineage (NCBI taxonomy): Eukaryota > Viridiplantae > Streptophyta > Magnoliopsida > Fabales > Fabaceae > Cicer > Cicer yamashitae. The sequence continues at coordinate 1,525,178 of JBBPBQ010000009.1, read as the reverse complement.
AGGTTTTTTAACCAATCTTGTGCATCCAATAAGTGATTTTGTTTCATTGGTTGAACATTTAGGTCATTTTCGTCCTCGCTAGGCTTATTCTAATCCAATTAGGGTTTTTAACCAATCTTGTGCATTTAATATGTGATTTTGTGTCATTTTGGGTCATTGGTTGAACATTTAAGTCATTTTCGTCCTCCTTAGGCTTATTCTAATCCAATTAGGGTTTTTAACCAATCTTGTGCATCCAATATGTGATGTTGTGTTCTTGGTTGCACATTTAGGTCATTTTTGTCCTCACTAGGCTTATTATAATCCAATTAGGGTTTTTAACCAATCTTGTGCATCCAATAAGTGATTTTGTGTCATTGGTTGAACATTTAGGTCATTTTCGTCCTCCCTAGGCTTATTCTAATCCAATTAGGTTTTTTAACCAATCTTGTGCATCCAATAAGTGATTTTGTGTCATTGGGTGAACATTTAGGTCATTTTCGTCCTCGCTAGGCTTATTCGAATCCAATTAGAGTTTTTAACCAATCTTGTGCATTAAATATGTGATTTTGTGTCATTTTGGGTCATTGGTTAAACATTTAACTCATTTTCGTCCTCCCTAGGCTTATTCTAATCCAATTAGGGTTTTTAACCAATCTTGTGCATCCAATATGTGGTTTTGTGTTCTTGGTTGCACATTTAGGTCATTTTCGTCCTCGCTAGGCTTATTATAATCCAATTAGGGTTTTTAACCAATCATGTGCATCCAATAAGTGATTTTGTGTCATTGGTTGAACATTTAGGTCATTTTCGTCCTCCCTAGGCTTATTCTAATCCAATTAGGTTTTTTAACCAATCTTGTGCATCCAATAAGTGATTTTGTGTCATTGGGTGAACATTTAGGTCATTTTCGTCCTCGCTAGGCTTATTCTAATCCAAATAGGGTTTTTAACCAATCTATTGCATTTAATATGTGATTTTGTGTCATTTTGGGTCATTGGTTGAACATTTAAGTCATTTTCGTCCTCCCTAGGCTTATTCTAATCCAATTAGGGTTTTTAACCAATCTTGTGCATCCAATAAGTGATTTTGTGTCATTGGTTGCATATTTAGGTCATTTTTGTCCTCCCTAAGCTTATTCTAATCCAAGTAGGGTTTTTTACCAATCTTGTGCATCCAATATGTGATTTGGTGTCATTTTGTGTCATTGGTTGAACATTTAGGTCATTTTCGTCCTCTCTAAGCTTATTCTAATCCAATTAGGTTTTTTAACCAATCTTGTGCATCCAATAAGTGATTTTGTGTCATTGGTTGAACATTTAGGTCATTTTCGTCCTCGCTAGGCTTATTCTAATCCAATTAGGGTTTTTAACCAATCTTGTGCATTTAATATGTGATTTTGTGTCATTTTGGGTCATTGCTTGAACATTTAAGTCATTTTCGTCCTCCCTAGGCTTATTCTAATCCAATTAGGGTTTTTAACCAATCTTGTGCATCCAATATGTGATTTTGTGTTCTTGGTTGCACATTTAGGTCATTTTCGTCCTCGCTAGGCTTATTATAATCCAATTAGGGTTTTTAACCAATCTTGTGCATCCAATATGTGATTTTGTGTTCTTGGTTGCACATTTAGGTCATTTTCGTCCTCGCTAGGCTTATTATAATCAAATTAGGGTTTTTAACCAATCTTGTGCATCCAATAAGTGATTTTGTGTCATTGGTTGAACATTTAAGTCCATTTCGTCCTCGCTAGGCTTATTCTAATCCAATTAGGGTTTTTACCAAATCTTGTGCATCCAATAAGTGATTTCGTGTCATTGGTTGAACATTTAGGTCATTTTCGTCCTCGCTAGGCTTATTCAAATCCAAATAGGGTTTTTAACCAATCTTGTGCATTTAATATGTGATTTTGTGTCATTTTGGGTCATTGGTTGAACATTTAAGTCATTTTCGTCCTCCCTAGGCTTATTCTAATCCAATTAGGGTTTTTAACCAATCTTGTGCATCCAATATGTGATTTTGTGTTCTTGGTTGCACATTTAGGTCATTTTCGTCCTCGCTAGGCTTATTATAATCCAATTAGGGTTTTTAACCAATCTTGTGCATCCAATAAGTGATTTTGTGTCATTGGTTTAACATTTAGGTCATTTTCGTCCTCTCTAAGCTTATTCTAATCCAATTAGGTTTTTTAACCAATCTTGTGCATCCAATAAGTGATTTTGTGTCATTGGTTGAACATTTAGGTCATTTTCGTCCTCGCTAGGCTTATTCTAATCCAATTAGGGTTTTTAACCAATCTTGTGCATTTAATATGTGATTTTGTGCCATTTTGGGTCATTGGTTGAACATTTAAGTCATTTTTGTCCTCCCTTGGCTTATTCTAATCCAATTAGGGTTTTTAACCAATCTTGTGCATCCAATATGTGATATTGTGTCATTGGTTGAACATTTAGGTCATTTTCGTCCTCCCTAAGCTTATTCTAATCCAATTAGGTTTTTTAACCAATCTTGTGCATCCAATAAGTGATTTTGTGTCATTGGTTGAACATTTAGGTCATTTTCGTCCTCGCTAGGCTTATTCTAATCCAATTAGGGTTTTTAACCAATCTTGTGCATTTAATATGTGATTTTGTGTCATTTGGGTCATTGGTTGAACATTTAAGTCATTTTCGTCCTCCCTAGGCTTATTCTAATCCAATTAGGGTTTTTAACCAATCTTGTGCATCCAATAAGTGATTTAGTGTCATTGGTTGACAATTTAGGTCATTTTTGTCCTCCCTAAGCTTATTCTAATCCAAGTAGGGTTTTTTACCAATCTTGTGCATCCAATATGTGATTTGGTGTCATTTTGTGTCATTGGTTGAACATTTAGGTCATTTTCGTCCTTCCTCAGCTTATTCTAATCCAATTAGGGTTCTTAACCAATCTTTTGCATATAATAAGTGATTTTGTGTCATTGGTTGAACATGTAGGTCAATTTCGTCCTCGCTAGGCTTATTCTAATCCAATTAGGGTTTTTAACCAATCTTGTGCATTTAATATATGATTTTGTGTCATTTTGGGTCATTGGTTGAACATTTAAGTCATTTTCGTCCTCCTTAGGCTTATTCTAATCCAATTAGGGTTTTTAACCAATCTTGTGCATCCAATATGTGATGTTGTGTTCTTGGTTGCACATTTAGGTCATTTTTGTCCTCACTTGGCTTATTATAATCCAATTAGGGTTTTTAACCAATCTTGTGCATTTAATATGTGATTTTGTGTCATTTTGGGTCATCGGTTGAACATTTAAGTCATTTTCGTCCTCCCTAGGCTTATTCTAATCCAATTAGGGTTTTTAACCAATCTTGTGCATCCAATATGTGATTTTGTGTCATTGGTTGAACATTTAGGTCATTTTCGTCCTCCCTAAGCTTATTCTAATCCAATTAGGTTTTTTAACCAATCTTGTGCATCCAATAAGTGATTGTGTCATTGGTTGAACATTTAGGTCATTTTCGTCCTCGCTAGGCTTATTCTAATCCAATTAGGGTTTTTAACCAATCTTGTGCATTTAATATGTGATTTTGTGTCATTTTGGGTCATTGGTTGAACATTTAAGTCATTTTCGTCCTCCCTAGGCTTATTCTAATCCAATTAGGGTTTTTAACCAATCTTGTGCATCCAATATGTGATTTTGTATCATTGGTTGAACATTTAGGTCATTTTCGTCCTTCCTAAGCTTATTCTAATCCAATTAGGTTTTTTAACCAATCTTGTGCATCCAATAAGTGATTTTGTGTCATTGGTTGAACATTTAGGTCATTTTCGTCCTCGCTAGGCTTATTCGAATCCAATTAGAGTTTTTAACCAATCTTGTGCATTAAATATGTGATTTTGTGTCATTTTGGGTCATTGGTTAAACATTTAACTCATTTTCGTCCTCCCTAGGCTTATTCTAATCCAATTAGGGTTTTTAACCAATCTTGTGCATCCAATATGTGGTTTTGTGTTCTTGGTTGCACATTTAGGTCATTTTCGTCCTCGCTAGGCTTATTATAATCCAATTAGGGTTTTTAACCAATCTTGTGCATCCAATAAGTGATTTTGTGTCATTGGTTGAACATTTAGGTCATTTTCGTCCTCGCTAGGCTTATTCTAATCCAATTAGGGTTTTTAACCAATCTTGTGCATCTAATAAGTGATTTTGTGTCATTGGTTGAACATTTAGGTCATTTTCGTCCTCCCTAAGCTTATTCTAATCAAATTAGGTTTTTTAACCAATCTTGTGCATCCAATAAGTGATTTTGTTTCATTGGTTGAACATTTAGGTCATTTTCGTCCTCGCTAGGCTTATTCTAATCCAATTAGGGTTTTTAACCAATCTTGTGCATTTAATATGTGATTTTGTGTCATTTTGGGTCATTGGTTGATCATTTAAGTCATTTTCGTCCTCCCTAGGCTTATTCTAATCCAATTAGGGTTTTTAACCAATCTTGTGCATCCAATATGTGATTTTGTGTCATTGGTTGAACATTTAGGTCATTTTCGTCCTCCCTAGGCTTATTCTAATCCAATTAGGGTTTTTAACCAATCTTGTGCATCCAATATGTGATATTGTGTCATAGATTGAACATTTAGGTCATTTACGTCCTCCCTAGGCTTATTCTAATCCAATTAGGGTTTTTAACCAATCTTGTGCATCCAATATGTGATTTTGTGTCATTTTGTGTCATTGGTTGAACATTTAGGTCATTTTCGTCCTCCCTAGGCTTATTCTAATCCAATTAGGGTTTCTAACCAATGTAGTGCATCCAATATGTGATTTTGTGTCATTTTGTGTCATTGGTTGAACATTTAGGTCATTTTCGTCCTCCCTAGGCTTATTCTAATCCAATTAGGGTTTTTAACCAATCTTGTGCATCCAATATGTGATTGTGTCATTTTGTGTCATTGGTTGAAAATTTAGTCATTTTCGTCCTCCCTAGGCTTATTCTAAGCCAATTAGGGTTTTTAACCAATCTTGAGCATCCAAAATGTGATTTTGTGTCATTTTGTATCATTGGTTGAACATTTAGGTCATTTTCGTCCTCCCTAGGCTTATTCTAATCCAATTAGGGTTTTTAACCAATCTTGTGCATCCAATATGTGATTTTGTGTCATTGGTTGAACATTTAGGTCATTTTCGTCCTCCCTAGGCTTATTCTAATCCAATTAGGGTTTTTAACCAATCTTGTGCATCCAATATGTGATTTTGTGTCATTCGTTGAACATTTAGGTCATTTTCGTCCTCCCTAAGCTTATTCTAATCCAATTAGGTTTTTAACCAATCTTGTGCATCCAATATGTGATTTTGTATCATTTTGTGTCATTGGTTGAACATTTAGGTCATTTTCGTCCTCCCTAAGCTTATTCTAATCCAATTAGGTTCTTAACCAATCTTGTGCATCCAATATGTGATTTTGTGTCATTGGTTGAACATTTAGGTCATTTTTGTCCTCCCTAGGCTTATTCTAATCCAATTAGGGTTTTTAACCAATCTTGTGCATCCAATATGTGATTTTGTGTCATTGGTTGAACATTTAGGTCATTTTCGTCCTCTCTAGGCTTATTCTAATCCAATTAGGGTTTTTAACCAATCTTGTGCATCCAATAAGTGATTTTGTGTCATTGGTTGAACATTTAGGTCATTTTCGTCCTCCCTAGGCTTATTCTAATCCAATTAGGTTTTTTAACCAATCTTGTGCATCCAATAAGTGATTTTGTGTCATTGGTTGAACATTTAGGTCATTTTCGTCCTCGCTAGGCTTATTCAAATCCAAATAGGGTTTTTAACCAATCTTGTGCATTTAATATGTGATTTTGTGTCATTTTGGGTCATTGGTTGAACATTTAAGTCATTTTCGTCCTCCCTAGGCTTATTCTAATCCAATTAGGGTTTTTAACCAATCTTGTGCATCCAATAAGTGATTGTGTGTCATTGGTTGCACATTTAGGTCATTTTTGTCCTCCCTAAGCTTATTCTAATCCAATTAGGGTTTTTTACCAATCTTGTGCATCCAATATGTGATTTGGTGTCATTTTGTGTCATTGGTTGAACATTTAGGTCATTTTCGTCCTCTCTAAGCTTATTCTAATCCAATTAGGTTTTTTAACCAATCTTGTGCATCCAATATGTGATTTTGTGTCATTGGTTGAACATTTAGGTCATTTTCGTCCTCGCTAGGCTTATTCTAATCCAATTAGGGTTTTTAACCAATCTTGTGCATTTAATATGTGATTTTGTGTCATTTTGGGTCATTGGTTGAACATTTAAGTCATTTTCGTCCTCCCTAGGCTTATTCTAATCCAATTAGGGTTTTTAACCAATCTTGTGCATCCAATATGTGATTTTGTATCATTGGTTGAACATTTAGGTCATTTTCGTCCTTCCTAAGCTTATTCTAATCCAATTAGGTTTTTTAACCAATCTTGTGCATCCAATAAGTGATTTTGTGTCATTGGTTGAACATTTAGGTCATTTTCGTCCTCGCTAGGCTTATTCGAATCCAATTAGAGTTTTTAACCAATCTTGTGCATTAAATATGTGATTTTGTGTCATTTTGGGTCATTGGTTAAACATTTAACTCATTTTCGTCCTCCCTAGGCTTATTCTAATCCAATTAGGGTTTTTAACCAATCTTGTGCATCCAATATGTGGTTTTGTGTTCTTGGTTGCACATTTAGGTCATTTTCGTCCTCGCTAGGCTTATTATAATCCAATTAGGGTTTTTAACCAATCTTGTGCATCCAATAAGTGATTTTGTGTCATTGGTTGAACATTTAGGTCATTTTCGTCCTCGCTAGGCTTATTCTAATCCAATTAGGGTTTTTAACCAATCTTGTGCATCTAATAAGTGATTTTGTGTCATTGGTTGAACATTTAGGTCATTTTCGTCCTCCCTAAGCTTATTCTAATCAAATTAGGTTTTTTAACCAATCTTGTGCATCCAATAAGTGATTTTGTTTCATTGGTTGAACATTTAGGTCATTTTCGTCCTCGCTAGGCTTATTCTAATCCAATTAGGGTTTTTAACCAATCTTGTGCATTTAATATGTGATTTTGTGTCATTTTGGGTCATTGGTTGAACATTTAAGTCATTTTCGTCCTCCTTAGGCTTATTCTAATCCAATTAGGGTTTTTAACCAATCTTGTGCATCCAATATGTGATGTTGTGTTCTTGGTTGCACATTTAGGTCATTTTTGTCCTCACTAGGCTTATTATAATCCAATTAGGGTTTTTAACCAATCTTGTGCATCCAATAAGTGATTTTGTGTCATTGGTTGAACATTTAGGTCATTTTCGTCCTCCCTAGGCTTATTCTAATCCAATTAGGTTTTTTAACCAATCTTGTGCATCCAATAAGTGATTTTGTGTCATTGGGTGAACATTTAGGTCATTTTCGTCCTCGCTAGGCTTATTCGAATCCAATTAGAGTTTTTAACCAATCTTGTGCATTAAATATGTGATTTTGTGTCATTTTGGGTCATTGGTTAAACATTTAACTCATTTTCGTCCTCCCTAGGCTTATTCTAATCCAATTAGGGTTTTTAACCAATCTTGTGCATCCAATATGTGGTTTTGTGTTCTTGGTTGCACATTTAGGTCATTTTCGTCCTCGCTAGGCTTATTATAATCCAATTAGGGTTTTTAACCAATCATGTGCATCCAATAAGTGATTTTGTGTCATTGGTTGAACATTTAGGTCATTTTCGTCCTCCCTAGGCTTATTCTAATCCAATTAGGTTTTTTAACCAATCTTGTGCATCCAATAAGTGATTTTGTGTCATTGGGTGAACATTTAGGTCATTTTCGTCCTCGCTAGGCTTATTCTAATCCAAATAGGGTTTTTAACCAATCTATTGCATTTAATATGTGATTTTGTGTCATTTTGGGTCATTGGTTGAACATTTAAGTCATTTTCGTCCTCCCTAGGCTTATTCTAATCCAATTAGGGTTTTTAACCAATCTTGTGCATCCAATATGTGATTTTGTGTCATTGGTTGAACATTTAGGTCATTTTCGTCCTCCTTAAGCTTATTCTAATCGAATTAGGTTTTTTAACCAATCTTGTGCATCCAATAAGTGATTTTGTGTCATTGGTTGAACATTTAGGTCATTTTCGTCCTCGCTAGGCTTATTCTAATCCAATTAGGGTTTTTAACCAATCTTGTGCATTTAATATGTGATTTTGTGTCATTTTGGGTCATTGGTTGAACATTTAAGTTATTTTCGTCCTTCCTTGGCTTATTCTAATCCAATTAGGGATTTTAACCAATCTTGTGCATCCAATAAGTGATTTTGTGTCATTGGTTGAACATTTAGGTCATTTTCGTCCTCGCTAGGCTTATTCTAATCCAATTAGGGTTTTTAACCAATCTTGTGCATCCAATAAGTGATTTTGTGTCATTGGTTGCACATTTAGGTCATTTTCGTCCTCCCTAGGCTTATTCTAATCCAATTAGGGTTTTTAAACAATCTTGTGCATTTAATATGTAATTTTGTGTCATTTTGGGTCATTGGTTGAACATTTAAGTCGTTTTCGTCCTCCCTAGGCTTATTCTAATCCAATTAGGTTTTTTAACCAATCTTGTGCATCCAATAAGTGATTTTGTGTCATTGGTTGAAAATTTAGATCATTTTCGTCCTCGCTAGGCATATTCTAATGTAATTAGGGTATTTAACCAATCTTGTGCATTTAATATGTGATTTTGTGTCATTTTGGGTCATTGGTTGAACATTTAAGTCATTTTCGTCCTCCCTAGGCTTATTCTAATCCAATTAGGGTTTTTAACCAATCTTGTGCATCCAATATGTGATTTTGTGTTCTTGGTTGCACATTTAGGTCATTTTCGTCCTCGCTAGGCTTATTATAATCCAATTAGGGTTTTTAACCAATCTTGTGCATCCAATATGTGATTTTGTGTCATTGGTTGAACATTTAGGTCATTTTCGTCCTCCCTAAGCTTATTCTAATCCAATTAGGTTTTTTAACCAATCTTGTGCATCCAATAAGTGATTTTGTGTCATTGGTTGAACATTTAGGTCATTTTCGTCCTCGCTAGGCTTATTCTAATCCAATTAGGGTTTTTAACCAATCTTGTGCATTTAATATGTGATTTTGTGTCATTTGGGTCATTGGTTGAACATTTAAGTCATTTTCGTCCTCCCTAGGCTTATTCTAATCCAATTAGGGTTTTTAACCAATCTTGTGCATCCAATAAGTGATTTAGTGTCATTGGTTGACAATTTAGGTCATTTTTGTCCTCCCTAAGCTTATTCTAATCCAAGTAGGGTTTTTTACCAATCTTGTGCATCCAATATGTGATTTGGTGTCATTTTGTGTCATTGGTTGAACATTTAGGTCATTTTCGTCCTTCCTCAGCTTATTCTAATCCAATTAGGGTTCTTAACCAATCTTTTGCATATAATAAGTGATTTTGTGTCATTGGTTGAACATGTAGGTCAATTTCGTCCTCGCTAGGCTTATTCTAATCCAATTAGGGTTTTTAACCAATCTTGTGCATTTAATATGTGATTTTGTGTCATTTTGGGTCATTGGTTGAACATTTAAGTCATTTTCGTCCTCCCTAGGCTTATTCTAATCCAATTAGGGTTTTTAACCAATCTTGTGCATCCAATATGTGATTTTGTGTCATTGGTTGAACATTTAGGTCATTTTCGTCCTCCCTAAGCTTATTCTAATCCAATTAGGTTTTTTAACCAATCTTGTGCATCCAATAAGTGATTTTGTGTCATTGGTTGAACATTTAGGTCATTTTCGTCCTCGCTAGGCTTATTCTAATCCAATTAGGGTATTTAACCAATCTTGTGCATTTAATATGTGATTTTGTGTCATTTTGGGTCATTGGTTGAACATTTAAGTCATTTTCGTCCTCCCTAGGCTTATTCTAATCCAATTAGGGTTTTTAACCAATCTTGTGCATCCAATATGTGATTTTGTGTTCTTGGTTGCACATTTAGGTGATTTTCGTCCTCGCTAGGCTTATTATCATCCAATTAGGGTTTTTAACCAATCTTGTGCATCCAATAAGTGATTTTGTGTCATTGGTTGAACATTTAGGTCATTTTCGTCCTCGCTAGGCTTATTCTAATCTAATTAGGGTTTTTAACCAATCTTGTGCATCCAATAAGTGATTTTGTGTCATTGGTTGAACATTTAGGTCATTTTCGTCCTCCCTAGGCTTATTCTAATCCAATTAGGTTTTTTAACCAATCTTGTGCATCCAATAAGTGATTTTGTGTCATTGGTTGAACATTTAAGTCATTTTCGTCCTCCCTAGGCTTATTCTAATCCAATTAGGGTTTTTAACCAATCTTGTGCATCCAATAAGTGATTTTGTGTCATTGGTTGCACATTTAGGTCATTTTTGTCCTCCCTAAGCTTATTCTAATCCAAGTAGGGTTTTTTACCAATCTTGTGCATCCAATATGTGATTTGGTGTCATTTTCTGTCATTGGTTGAACATTTAGGTCATTTTCGTCCTCTCTAAGCTTATTCTAATCCAATTAGGTTTTTTAACCAATCTTGTGCATCCAATAAGTGATTTTGTGTCATTGGTTGAACATTTAGGTCATTTTCGTCCTCGCTAGGCTTATTCTAATCCAATTAGGGTTTTTAACCAATCTTGTGCATTTAATATGTGATTTTGTGTCATTTTGGGTCTTTGGTTGAACATTTAAGTCATTTTTGT
>JBBPBQ010000009.1:1459511-1507862 GCA_037974755.1 Cicer yamashitae | reverse complement strand
GCTTATTCTAATCCAATTAGGGTTTTTAACCAATCTTGTGCATCCAATAAGTGATTTAGTGTCATTGGTTGACAATTTAGGTCATTTTTGTCCTCCCTAAGCTTATTCTAATCCAAGTAGGGTTTTTTACCAATCTTGTGCATCCAATATGTGATTTGGTGTCATTTTGTGTCATTGGTTGAACATTTAGGTCATTTTCGTCCTTCCTCAGCTTATTCTAATCCAATTAGGGTTCTTAACCAATCTTTTGCATATAATAAGTGATTTTGTGTCATTGGTTGAACATGTAGGTCAATTTCGTCCTCGCTAGGCTTATTCTAATCCAATTAGGGTTTTTAACCAATCTTGTGCATTTAATATATGATTTTGTGTCATTTTGGGTCATTGGTTGAACATTTAAGTCATTTTCGTCCTCCTTAGGCTTATTCTAATCCAATTAGGGTTTTTAACCAATCTTGTGCATCCAATATGTGATGTTGTGTTCTTGGTTGCACATTTAGGTCATTTTTGTCCTCACTTGGCTTATTATAATCCAATTAGGGTTTTTAACCAATCTTGTGCATCCAATAAGTGATTTTGTGTCATTGGTTGAACATTTAGGTCATTTTCGTCCTCCCTAGGCTTATTCTAATCAAATTAGGTTTTTTAACCAATCTTGTGCATTCAATAAGTGATTTTGTTTCATTGGTTGAACATTTAGGTCATTTTCGTCCTCGCTAGGCTTATTCTAATCCAATTAGGGTTTTTAACCAATCTTGTGCATTTAATATGTGATTTTGTGTCATTTTGGGTCATTGGTTGAACATTTAAGTCATTTTCGTCCTCCCTAGGCTTATTCTAATCCAATTAGGGTTTTTAACCAATCTTGTGCATCCAATATGTGATTTTGTGTCATTGGTTGAACATTTAGGTCATTTTCGTCCTTCCTAAGCTTATTCTAATCCAATTAGGTTTTTTAACCAATCTTGTGCATCCAATAAGTGATTTTGGGACATTGGTTGAACATTTAGGTCATTTTCGTCCTCGCTAGGCTTATTCGAATCCAATTAGAGTTTTTAACCAATCTTGTGCATTAAATATGTGATTTTGTGTCATTTTGGGTCATTGGTTAAACATTTAAGTCATTTTCGTCCTCCCTAGGCTTATTCTAATCCAATTAGGGTTTTTAACCAATCTTGTGCATCCAATATGTGGTTTTGTGTTCTTGGTTGCACATTTAGGTCATTTTCGTCCTCGCTAGGCTTATTATAATCCAATTAGGGTTTTTAACCAATCTTGTGCATCCAATAAGTGATTTTGTGTCATTGGTTGAACATTTAGGTCATTTTCTTCCTCGCTAGGCTTATTCTAATCCAATTAGGGTTTTTAACCAATCTTGTGCATCCAATAAGTGATTTTGTGTCATTGGTTGAACATTTAGGTCATTTTCGTCCTCGCTAGGCTTATTCTAATCCAATTAGGGTTTTTAACCAATCTTGTGCATTTAATATGTGATTTTGTGTCATTTTGGGTCATTGGTTGAACATTTAAGTCATTTTTGTCCTCCCTTGGCTTATTCTAATCCAATTAGGGTTTTTAACCAATCTTGTGCATCCAATATGTGATATTGTGTCATTGGTTGAACATTTAGGTCATTTTCGTCCTCCCTAAGCTTATTCTAATCCAATTAGGTTTTTTAACCAATCTTGTGCATCCAATAAGTGATTTTGTGTCATTGGTTGAACATTTAGGTCATTTTCGTCCTCGCTAGGCTTATTCTAATCCAATTAGGGTTTTTAACCAATCTTGTGCATTTAATATGTGATTTTGTGTCATTTGGGTCATTGGTTGAACATTTAAGTCATTTTCGTCCTCCCTAGGCTTATTCTAATCCAATTAGGGTTTTTAACCAATCTTGTGCATCCAATAAGTGATTTAGTGTCATTGGTTGACAATTTAGGTCATTTTTGTCCTCCCTAAGCTTATTCTAATCCAAGTAGGGTTTTTTACCAATCTTGTGCATCCAATATGTGATTTGGTGTCATTTTGTGTCATTGGTTGAACATTTAGGTCATTTTCGTCCTTCCTCAGCTTATTCTAATCCAATTAGGGTTCTTAACCAATCTTTTGCATATAATAAGTGATTTTGTGTCATTGGTTGAACATGTAGGTCAATTTCGTCCTCGCTAGGCTTATTCTAATCCAATTAGGGTTTTTAACCAATCTTGTGCATTTAATATATGATTTTGTGTCATTTTGGGTCATTGGTTGAACATTTAAGTCATTTTCGTCCTCCCTAGGCTTATTCTAATCCAATTAGGGTTTTTAACCAATCTTGTGCATCCAATATGTGATGTTGTGTCATTGGTTGCACATTTAGGTCATTTTTGTCCTCCCTAAGCTTATTCTAATCCAATTAGGGTTTTTTTACCAATCTTGTGCATCCATTATGTGATTTGGTGTCATTTTGTGTCATTGGTTGAACATTTAGGTCATTTTCGTCCTCCCTAAGCTTATTCTAATCCAATTAGGGTTTTTAACCAATCTTGTGCATCCAATATGTGATTTTGTGTCATTGGTTGAACATTTAGGTCATTTTCGTCCTCCCTAAGCTTATTCTAATCGAATTAGGTTTTTTAACCAATCTTGTGCATCCAATAAGTGATTTTGTGTCATTGGTTGAACATTTAGGTCATTTTCGTCCTCGCTAGGCTTATTCTAATCCAATTAGGGTTTTTAACCAATCTTGTGCATTTAATATGTGATTTTGTGTCATTTTGGGTCATTGGTTGAACATTAAAGTCATTTTCGTCCTCCCTAGGCTTATTCTAATCTAATTAGGGTTTTTAACCAATCTTGTGCATCCAATAAGTGATTTTGTGTTTTTGGTTGACAATTTAGGTCATTTTTGTCCTCCCTAAGCTTATTCTAATCCAAGTAGGGTTTTTTACCAATCTTGTGCATCCAATATGTGATTTGGTGTCATTTTGTGTCATTGGTTGAACATTTAGGTCATTTTCGTCCTCCCTCAGCTTATTCTAATCCAATTAGGGTTCTTAACCAATCTTTTGCATATAATAAGTGATTTTGTGTCATTGGTTGAACATTTAGGTCAATTTCGTCCTCGCTAGGCTTATTCTAATCCAATTAGGGTTTTTAACCAATCTTGTGCATTTAATATATGATTTTGGGTCATTGGTTGAACATTTAAGTCATTTTCGTCCTCCTTAGGCTTATTCTAATCCAATTAGGGTTTTTAACCAATCTTGTGCATCCAATATGTGATGTTGTGTTCTTGGTTGCACATTTAGGTCATTTTTGTCCTCCCTAAGCTTATTCTAATCCAAGTAGGGTTTTTTACCAATCTTGTGCATCCAATATGTGATTTGGTGTCATTTTGTGTCATTGGTTGAACATTTAGGTCATTTTCGTCCTTCCTAAGCTTATTCTAATCCAATTAGGTTTTTTAACCAATCTTGTGCATCCAATAAGTGATTTTGGGACATTGGTTGAACATTTAGGTCATTTTCATCCTCGCTAGGCTTATTCGAATCCAATTAGAGTTTTTAACCAATCTTGTGCATTAAATATGTGATTTTGTGTCATTTTGGGTCATTGGTTGAACATTTAAGTCATTTTCGTCCTCCCTAGGCTTATTCTAATCCAATTAGGGTTTTTAACCAATCTTGTGCATCCAATATGTGGTTTTGTGTTCTTGGTTGCACATTTAGGTCATTTTCGTCCTCGCTAGGCTTATTATAATCCAATTAGGGTTTTTAACCAATCTTGTGCATCCAATAAGTGATTTTGTGTCATTGGTTGAACATTTAGGTCATTTTCTTCCTCGCTAGGCTTATTCTAATCCAATTAGGGTTTTTAACCAATCTTGTGCATCCAATAAGTGATTTTGTGTCATTGGTTGAACATTTAGGTCATTTTCGTCCTCGCTAGGCTTATTCTAATCCAATTAGGGTTTTTAACCAATCTTGTGCATTTAATATGTGATTTTGTGTCATTTTGGGTCATTGGTTGAACATTTAAGTCATTTTCGTCCTCCCTAGGCTTATTCTAATCCAATTAGGGTTTTTAACCAATCTTGTGCATCCAATATGTGATTTTGTGTTCTTGGTTGCTTATTTAGGTCATTTTCGTCCTCGCTAGGCTTATTATAATCCAATTTGGGTTTTAAACCAATCTTGTGCATCCAATAAGTAATTTTGTGTCATTGGTTTAACATTTAGGTCATTTTCGTCCTCTCTAAGCTTATTCTAATCCAATTAGGTTTTTTAACCAATCTTGTGCATCCAATAAGTGATTTTGTGTCATTGGTTGAACATTTAGGTCATTTTCGTCCTCGCTAGGCTTATTCTAATCCAATTAGGGTTTTTAACCAATCTTGTGCATTTAATATGTGATTTTGTGTCATTTTGGGTCATTGGTTGAACATTTAAGTCATTTTCGTCCTCCCTAGGCTTATTGTAATCCAATTAGGGTTTTTAACCAATCTTGTGCATCCAATAAGTGATTTTGTGTCATTGGTTGCATATTTAGGTCATTTTTGTCCTCCCTAAGCTTATTCTAATCCAAGTAGGGTTTTTTACCAATCTTGTGCATCCAATATGTGATTTGGTGTCATTTTGTGTCATTGGTTGAACATTTAGGTCATTTTCGTCCTCTCTAAGCTTATTCTAATCCAATTAGGTTTTTTAACCAATCTTGTGCATCCAATAAGTGATTTTGTGTCATTGGTTGAACATTTAGGTCATTTTCGTCCTCGCTAGGCTTATTCTAATCCAAATAGGGTTTTTAACCAATCTTGTGCATTTAATATGTGATTTTGTGT
This sequence comes from Cicer yamashitae, assembly GCA_037974755.1. Taxonomy (NCBI): domain Eukaryota; kingdom Viridiplantae; phylum Streptophyta; class Magnoliopsida; order Fabales; family Fabaceae; genus Cicer; species Cicer yamashitae. Next base: position 1,503,040 of record JBBPBQ010000009.1, on the reverse strand, counting down.
CATTTTGGGTCATTGGTTGAACATTTAAGTCATTTTCGTCCTCCCTAGGCTTATTCTAATCCAATTAGGGTTTTTAACCAATCTTGTGCATCCAATATGTGATTTTGTGTTCCTTGTTGCACATTTAGGTCATTTTCGTCCTCGCTAGGTTTATTATAATCCAATTAGGGTTTTTAACCAATCTTGTGCATCCAATAAGTGATTTTGTGTCATTGGTTGAACATTTAGGTCATTTTCGTCCTCCCTAGGCTTATTCTAATCCAATTAGGTTTTTTAACCAATCTTGTGCATCCAATAAGTGATTTTGTGTCATTGGTTGAACATTTAGGTCATTTTCGTCGTCGCTAGGCTTATTCTAATCCAATTAGGGTTTTTAACCAATCTTGTGCATCCAATAAGTGATTTTGTGTCATTTTAGGTCATTGGTTGAACATTTAGGTCATTTTCGTCCTCCCTAGGCTTATTCTAATCCAATTAGGTTTTTTAACCAATCTTGTGCATCCAATAAGTGATTTTGTGTCATTGGTTGAACATTTAGGTCATTTTCGTCCTCCCTAGGCTTATTCTAATCCAATTAGGTTTTTTAACCAATCTTGTGCATCCAATAAGTGATTTTGTGTCATTGGTTGAACATTTAGGTCATTTTCGTCCTCGCTAGGCTTATTCTAATCCAATTAGGGGTTTTAACCAATCTTGTGCATTTAATATGTGATTTTGTGTCATTTTGGGTCATTGGTTAAACATTTAAGTCATTTTCGTCCTCCCTAGGCTTATTCTAATCCAATTAGGGTTTTTAACCAATCTTGTGCATCCAATATGTGGTTTTGTGTTCTTGGTTGCACATTTAGGTCATTTTCGTCCTCGCTAGGCTTATTATAATCCAATTAGGGTTTTTAACCAATCTTGTGCATCCAATATGTGATTTTGTGTCATTGGTTGAACATTTAGGTCATTTTCGTCCTCCCTAAGCTTATTCTAATCCAATTAGGTTTTTTAACCAATCTTGTGCATCCAATAAGTGATTTTGTGTCATTGGTTGAACATTTAGGTCATTTTCGTCCTCGCTAGGCTTATTCTAATCCAATTAGGGTTTTTAACCAATCTTGTGCATTTAATATGTGATTTTGTGTCATTTGGGTCATTGGTTGAACATTTAAGTCATTTTCGTCCTCCCTAGGCTTATTCTAATCCAATTAGGGTTTTTAACCAATCTTGTGCATCCAATAAGTGATTTAGTGTCATTGGTTGACAATTTAGGTCATTTTTGTCCTCCCTAAGCTTATTCTAATCCAAGTAGGGTTTTTTACCAATCTTGTGCATCCAATATGTGATTTGGTGTCATTTTGTGTCATTGGTTGAACATTTAGGTCATTTTCGTCCTTCCTCAGCTTATTCTAATCCAATTAGGGTTCTTAACCAATCTTTTGCATATAATAAGTGATTTTGTGTCATTGGTTGAACATGTAGGTCAATTTCGTCCTCGCTAGGCTTATTCTAATCCAATTAGGGTTTTTAACCAATCTTGTGCATTTAATATGTGATTTTGTGTCATTTTGGGTCATTGGTTGAACATTTAAGTCATTTTCGTCCTCCCTAGGCTTATTCTAATCCAATTAGGGTTTTTAACCAATCTTGTGCATCCAATATGTGATTTTGTGTCATTGGTTGAACATTTAGGTCATTTTCGTCCTCCCTAAGCTTATTCTAATCCAATTAGGTTTTTTAACCAATCTTGTGCATCCAATAAGTGATTGTGTCATTGGTTGAACATTTAGGTCATTTTCGTCCTCGCTAGGCTTATTCTAATCCAATTAGGGTTTTTAACCAATCTTGTGCATTTAATATGTGATTTTGTGTCATTTTGGGTCATTGGTTGAACATTTAAGTCATTTTCGTCCTCCCTAGGCTTATTCTAATCCAATTAGGGTTTTTAACCAATCTTGTGCATCCAATAAGTGATTTTGTGTCATTGGTTGCACATTTAGGTGATTTTCGTCCTCCCTAAGCTTATTCTAATCGAAGTAGGGTTTTTTACCAATCATGTGCATCCAATATGTGATTTGGTGTCATTTTGTGTCATTGGTTGAACATTTAGGTCATTTTCGTCCTCCCTCAGCTTATTCTAATCCAATTCGGGTTCTTAACCAATCTTTTGTATATAATAAGTGATTTTGTGTCATTGGTTGAACATTTAGGTCATTTTCGTCCTCGCTAGGCTTATTCTAATCCAATTAGGGTTTTTAACCAATCTTGTGCATTTAATATGTGATTTTGTGTCATTTTGGGTCATTGGTTGAACATTTAAGTCATTTTCGTCCTCCCTAGGCTTATTCTAATCCAATTAGGGTTTTTAACCAATCTTGTGCATCAAATATGTGATTTTGTGTTCTTGGTTGCACATTTAGGTCATTTTCGTCCTCGCTAGGCTTATTATAATCCAATTAGGGTTTTTAACCAATCTTGTGCATCCAATAAGTGATTTTGTGTCATTGGTTGAACATTTAGGTCATTTTCGTCCTCCCTAGGCATATTCTAATCCAATTAGGTTTTTTAACCAATCTTGTGCATCCAATAAGTGATTTTGTGTCATTGGTTGAACATTTAGGTCATTTTCGTCCTCGCTAGGCTTATTCTAATCCAATTAGGGTTTTTAACCAATCTTGTGCATTTAATATGTGATTTTGTGTCATTTTGGGTCATTGGTTGATCATTTAAGTCATTTTCGTCCTCCCTAGGCTTATTCTAATCCAATTAGGGTTTTTAACCAATCTTGTGCATCCAATATGTGATTTTGTGTCATTGGTTGAACATTTAGGTCATTTTCGTCCTCCCTAAGCTTATTCTAATCCAATTAGGTTTTTTAACCAATCTTGTGCATCCAATAAGTGATTTTGTGTCATTGGTTGAACATTTAGGTCATTTTCGTCCTCGCTAGGCTTATTCTAATCCAATTAGGGTTTTGAACCAATCTTGTGCATTTAATATGTGATTTTGTGTCATTTTGGGTCATTGGTTGAACATTTAAGTCATTTTCGTCCTCCCTAGGCTTATTCTAATCCAATTAGGGTTTTTAACCAATCTTGTGCATCCAATATGTGATTTTGTGTCATTGGTTGAACATTTAGGTCATTTTCGTCCTCCCTAGGCTTATTCTTATCCAATTAGGGTTTTTAACCAATCTTGTGCAACCAATATGTGATTTTGTGTCATTGGTTGAACATTTAGGTCATTTTCGTCCTCCCTAGGCTTATTCTAATCCAATTAGGGTTTTTAACCAATCTTGTGCATCCAATATGTGATTTTGTGTCATTTTCTGTCATTGGTTGAACATTTAGGTCATTTTCGTCCTCCCTAGGCTTATTCTAATTCAAATAGGGTTTTTAACCAATCTTGTGCATCCAATATGTGATTTTGTGTCATTTTGTGTCATTGGTTGAACATTTAGGTCATTTTCGTCCTCCCTAGGCTTATTCTAATCCAATTAGGGTTTTTAACTAATCTTGTGCATCCAATATGTGATTTTGTGTCATTGGTTGCACATTTAGGTCATTTTCGTCCTCCCTAGGCTTATTCTAACCCAATTAGGGTTTTTCACCAATTTTGTGCATCCAATATGTGATTTTGTGTCATTGGTTGCACATTTAGGTCATTTTCGTCCTCTCTAGGCTTATTGTAATCCAATTAGGGTTTTTAACCAATCTTGTGCATCCAATATGTGATTTTGTGTCATTGGTTAAACATTTAGGTCATTTTCGTCCTACTTAGGCTTATTCTAATCCAATTAGGGTTTTTAACCAATCTTGTGCATCCAATATGTGATTTTGTGTCATTTTGTGTCATTGGTTGAACATTTAGGTCATTTTCGTCCTCCCTAGGCTTATTCTAATCCAATTAGGGTTTTTAACTAATCTTGTGCATCCATTATGTCATTTTGTGTCATTTTGTGTCATTGGTTGAACATTTAGGTCATTTTCGTCCTCTCTAGGCATATTCTAATCCAATTAGGGTTTTTAACCAATCTTGTGCATCCAATATGTGATTTTGTGTCATTGGTTGAACATTTAGGTCATTTTCGTCCTCCCTAGGCTTATTCTAATCCAATTAGGGTTTTTAACCAATCTTGTGCATCCAATATGTGATTTTGTGTCATTGGTTGAACACTTAGGTCATTTTCGTCCTCCCTAGGCTTATTCTAATCCAATTAGGGTTTTAAACCAATCTTGTGCATCCAATATGTGATTTTGTTTCATTTTGTGTCGTTGGTTGAACATATAGATCATTTTCGTCCTCCATAGGCTTATTCTAATCCAATTAGGGTTTTTAACCAATCTTGTGCATCCAATATGTGATTTTCTGTCATTTTGTGTCATTGGTTGAACATTTAGGTCATTTTCGTCCTCCCTAGGCTTATTCTAATCCAATTAGGGTTTTTAACCAATCTTGTGCATCCAATATGTGATTTTGTGTCATTGGTTGAACATTTAGGTCATTTTCGTCCTCCCTAGGCTTATTCTAATCCAATTAGGGTTTTTAACCAATCTTGTACATCCAATATGTGATTTTGTGTCATTTTGTGTCATTGGTTGAACATTTAGGTCATTTTCGTCCTCCATAGGCTTATTCTAATCCAATTAGGGTTTTTAACCAATCTTGTGCATCCAATAAGTGATTTTGTGTCATTGGTTGAACATTTAGGTCATTTTCGTCCTCCATAGGCTTATTCTAATCCAATTAGGGTTTTTAACCAATCTTGTGCATCCAATAAGTGATTTTGTGTCATTGATTGAACATTTAGGTCATTTTCGTCCTCCCTAGGCTTATTCTAATCCAATTAGGGTTTTTAACCAATCTTGTGCATCCAATAAGTGATTTTGTGTCATTGTTTGAACATTTAGGTCATTTTCGTCCTCCTTAGGCTTATTCTAGTCCAATTAGGGTTTTTAACCAATCTTGTGCATACAATAAGTCATTTTGTGTCGTTGGTTGAACATTTCGGTCAATTTCGTCATCCTTCGGCTTATTCTAATCCAATTAGGGTTTTTAACCAATCTTGTGCATCCAATAAGTGATTTTGTGTCATTGGTTGAACATTTAGGTCATTTTCGTCCTCCCTAGGCTTATTCTAATCCAATTAGGGTTTTTAACCAATCTTGTGCATCCAATAAGTGATTTTGTGTCATTGGTTGAACATTTAGGTAATTTTCGTCCTCTCTAGGCTTATTCTAATCCAATTAGGGTTTTTAACCAATCTTGTGCATTTAATATGTGATTTTGTGTCATTTTGGTTCATTGGTTGAACATTTAAGTCATTTTCGTCCTCCCTAGGCTTATTCTAATCCAATTAGGGTTTTTAACCAATCTTGTGCATCCAATATGTGATTTTGTGTTCTTGGTTGCACATTTAGGTGATTTTCGTCCTCGCTAGGCTTATTATAATCCAATTAGGGTTTTTAACCAATCTTGTGCATCCAATAAGTGATTTTGTGTCATTGGTTGAACATTTAGGTCATTTTCGTCCTCGCTAGACTTATTCTAATCTAATTAGGGTTTTTAACCAATCTTGTGCATCCAATAAGTGATTTTGTGTCATTGGTTGAACATTTAGGTCATTTTCGTCCTCCCTAGGCTTATTCTAATCCAATTAGGTTTTTTAACCAATCTTGTGCATCCAATAAGTGATTTTGTGTCATTGGTTGAACATTTAGCTCATTTTCGTCCTCGCTAGGCTTATTCTAATCCAATTAGGGTTTTTAACCAATCTTGTGCATTTAATATGTGATTTTGTGTCATTTTGGGTCATTGGTTGAACATTTAAGTCATTTTCGTCCTCCCTAGGCTTATTCTAATCCAATTAGGGTTTTTAACCAATCTTGTGCATCCAATAAGTGATTTTGTGTCATTGGTTGCATATTTAGGTCATTTTTGTCCTCCCTAAGCTTATTCTAATCCAAGTAGGGTTTTTTACCAATCTTGTGCATCCAATATGTGATTTGGTGTCATTTTGTGTCATTGGTTGAACATTTAGGTCATTTTCGTCCTCTCTAAGCTTATTCTAATCCAATTAGGTTTTTTAACCAATCTTGTGCATCCAATAAGTGATTTTGTGTCATTGGTTGAACATTTAGGTCATTTTCGTCCTCGCTAGGCTTATTCTAATCCAATTAGGGTTTTAAACCAATCTTGTGCATTTAATATGTGATTTTGTGTCATTTTGGGTCATTGGTTGAACATTTAAGTCATTTTCGTCCTCCCTAGGCTTATTGTAATCGAATTAGGGTTTTTAACCAATCTTGTGCATCCAATAAGTGATTTTGTGTCATTGGTTGACAATTTAGGTCATTTTTGTCCTCCCTAAGCTTATTCTAATCCAAGTAGGGTTTTTTACCAATCTTGTGCATCCAATATGTGATTTGGTGTCATTTTGTGTCATTGGTTGAACATTTAGGTCATTTTCGTCCTCCCTCAGCTTATTCTAATCCAATTAGGGTTCTTAACCAATCTTTTGCATATAATAAGTGATTTTGTGTCATTGGTTGAACATTTAGGTCAATTTCGTCCTCGCTAGGCTTATTCTAATACAATTAGGGTTTTTAACCAATCTTGTGCATTTAATATATGATTTTGTGTCATTTTGGGTCATTGGTTGAACATTTAAGTCATTTTCGTCCTCCCTAGGCTTATTCTAATCCAATTAGGGTTTTTAACCAATCTTGTGCATCCAATATGTGATTTTGTGTCATTGGTTGAACATTTAGGTCATTTTCGTCTCCCTAAGCTTATTCTAATCGAATTAGGTTTTTTAACCAATCTTGTGCATCCAATAAGTGATTTTGTGTCATTGGTTGAACATTTAGGTCATTTTCGTCCTCGCTAGGCTTATTCTAATCCAATTAGGGTTTTTAACCAATCTTGTGCATCCAATATGTGATTTTGTGTCATTGGTTGAACATTTAGGTCATTTTCGTCCTCCCTAAGCTTATTCTAATCCAATTAGGTTTTTTAACCAATCTTGTGCATCCAATAAGTGATTTTGTGTCATTGGTTAAACATTTAGGTCATTTTCGTCCTCGCTAGGCTTATTCTAATCCAATTAGGGTTTTTAACCAATCTTGTGCATTTAATATGTGATTTTGTGTCATTTTGGTTCATTGGTTGAACATTTAAGTCATTTTCGTCCTCCCTAGGCTTATTCTAATCCAATTAGGGTTTTTAACCAATCTTGTGCATCCAATATGTGATTTTGTGTTCTTGGTTGCTTATTTAGGTCATTTTCGTCCTCGCTAGGCTTATTATAATCCAATTAGGGTTTTCAACCAATCTTGTGCATCCAATAAGTAATTTTGTGTCATTGGTTTAACATTTAGGTCATTTTCGTCCTCTCTAAGCTTATTCTAATCCAATTAGGTTTTTTAACCAATCTTGTGCATCCAATAAGTGATTTTGTGTCATTGGTTGAACATTTAGGTCAATTTCGTCCTCGCTAGGCTTATTCTAATCCAATTAGGGTTTTTAACCAATCTTGTGCATTTAATATATGATTTTGTGTCATTTTGGGTCATTGGTTGAACATTTAAGTCATTTTCGTCCTCCTTAGGCTTATTCTAATCCAATTAGGGTTTTTAACCAATCTTGTGCATCCAATAAGTGATTTTGTGTCATTGGTTGACAATTTAGGTCATTTTTGTCCTCCCTAAGCTTATTCTAATCCAAGTAGGGTTTTTTACCAATCTTGTGCATCCAATATGTGATTTGGTGTCATTTTGTGTCATTGGTTGAACATTTAGGTCATTTTCGTCCTCCCTCAGCTTATTCTAATCCAATTAGGTTTTTTAACCAATCTTGTGCATCCAATAAGTGATTTAGTGTTATTGGTTGAACATTTAGGTCATATTCGTCCTCGCTAGGCTTATTCTAATCCAATTAGGGTTTTTAACCAATCTTGTGCATTTAATATGTGATTTTGTGTCATTTTGGGTCATTGGTTGAACATTTAAGTCATTTTCGTCCTCCCTAGGCTTATTCTAATCCAATTAGGGTTTTTAACCAATCTTGTGCATCCAATATGTGATGTTGTGTCATTGGTTGCACATTTAGGTCATTTTTGTCCTCCCTAAGCTTATTCTAATCCAATTAGGGTTTTTTTACCAATCTTGTGCATCCATTATGTGATTTGGTGTCATTTTGTGTCATTGGTTGAACATTTAGGTCATTTTCGTCCTCCCTAAGCTTATTCTAATCCAATTAGGTTTTTTAACCAATCTTGTGCATTCAATAAGTGATTTTGTGTCATTGGTTGAACATTTAGGTAATTTTCGTCCTCGCTAGGCTTATTCTAATCCAATTAGGGTTTTTAACCAATCTTGTGCATTTAATATGTGATTTTGTGTCATTTTGGGTCATTGGTTGAACATTTAAGTCATTTTCGTCCTCCCTAGGCTTATTCTAATCCAATTAGGGTTTTTAACCAATCTTGTGCATCCAATATGTGATTTTGTGTCATTGGTTGAACATTTAGGTCATTTTCGTCCTCCCTAAGCTTATTCTAATCCAATTAGGTTTTTTAACCAATCTTGTGCATCCAATAAGTGATTTTGTGTCATTGGTTGAACAGTTAGGTCATTTTCGTCCTCCCTAGGCCTATTCTAATCCAATTAGGTTTTTTAACCAATCTTGTGCATCCAATAAGTGATTTTGTGTCATTGGTTGAACAGTTAGGTCATTTTCGTCCTCGCTAGGCTTATTCTAATCCAATTAGGGTTTTTAACCAATCTTGTGCATTTAATATGTGATTTTGTGTCATTGGTTGAACATTTAAGTCATTTTCGTCCTCCCTAGGCTTATTCTAATCCAATTAGGGTTTTTAACCAATCTTGTGCATCCAATAAGTGATTTTGTGTCATTGGTTGCACATTTAGGTCATTTTTGTCCTCCCTAAGCTTATTCTAATCCAAGTAGGGTTTTTTACCAATCTTGTGCATCCAATATGTGATTTGGTGTCATTTTGTGTCATTGGTTGAACATTTAGGTCATTTTCGTCCTCTCTAAGCTTATTCTAATCCAATTAGGTTTTTTAACCAATCTTGTGCATCCAATAAGTGATTTTGTGTCATTGGTTGAACATTTAGGTCATTTTCGTCCTCGCTAGGCTTATTCTAATCCAAATAGGGTTTTTAACCAATCTTGTGCATTTAATATGTGATTTTGTGTCATTTTGGGTCATTGGTTGAACATTTAAGTCATTTTCGTCCTCCCTAGGCTTATTCTAATCCAATTAGGGTTTTTAACCAATCTTGTGCATCCAATAAGTGATTTTGTGTCATTGGTTGAACATTTAGGTCATTTTCGTCCTCCCTAGGCTTATTCTAATCCAATTAGGGTTTTTAACCAATCTTGTGCAACCAATATGTGATTTTGTGTCATTGGTTGAACATTTAGGTCATTTTCGTCCTCCCTAGGCTTATTCTAATCGAATTAGGGTTTTTAACCAATCTTGTGCATCCAATATGTGATTTTGTGTCATTTTGTGTCATTGGTTGAACATTTAGGTCATTTTCGTCCTCCCTAGGCTTATTCTAATCCATTTAGGGTTTTTAACCAATCTTGTGCATCCAATATGTGATTGTGTCATTGGTTGCACATTTAGGTGATTTTCGTCCTCCCTAAGCTTATTCTAATCGAAGTAGGGTTTTTTACCAATCTTATGCATCCAATATGTGATTTGGTGTCATTTTGTGTCATTGGTTGAACATTTAGGTCATTTTCGTCCACCCTCAGCTTATTCTAATCCAATTAGGGTTCTTAACCAATCTTTTACATATAATAAGTGATTTTGTTTCATTGGTTGAACATTTAGGTCATTTTCGTCTTCGCTAGGCTTATTCTAATCCAATTAGGGTTTTTAACCAATCTTGTGCATTTAATATGTGATTTTGTGTCATTTTGGGTCATTGGTTGAACATTTAAATCATTTTCGTCCTCCCTAGGCTTATTCTAATCCAATTAGGGTTTTTAACCAATCTTGTGCATCCAATATGTGATTTTTTGTCATTGGTTGAACATTTAGGTCATTTTCGTCCTCCCTAAGCTTATTCTAATCCAATTAGGTTTTTTAACCAATCTTGTGCATCCAATAAGTGATTTTGTGTCATTGGTTGAACATTTAGGTCATTTTTGTCCTCGCTAATTAGGGTTTTTAACCAATCTTGTGCATTTAATATGTGATTTTGTGTCATTTTGGGTCATTGGTTGAACATTTAAGTCATTTTCGTCCTCCCTAGGCTTATTCTAATCCAATTAGGGTTTTTAACCAATCTTGTGCATCCAATATGTGATTTTGTGTTCTTGGTTGCACATTTAGGTGATTTTCGTCCTCGCTAGGCTTATTATAATCCAATTAGGGTTTTTAACCAATCTTGTGCATCCAATAAGTGATTTTGTGTCATTGGTTGAACATTTAGGTCATTTTCGTCCTCGCTAGACTTATTCTAATCTAATTAGGGTTTTTAACCAATCTTGTGCATCCAATAAGTGATTTTGTGTCATTGGTTGAACATTTAGGTCATTTTCGTCCTCCCTAGGCTTATTCTAATCCAATTAGGTTTTTTAACCAATCTTGTGCATCCAATAAGTGATTTTGTGTCATTGGTTGAACATTTAGCTCATTTTCGTCCTCGCTAGGCTTATTCTAATCCAATTAGGGTTTTTAACCAATCTTGTGCATTTAATATGTGATTTTGTGTCATTTTGGGTCATTGGTTGAACATTTAAGTCATTTTCGTCCTCCCTAGGCTTATTCTAATCCAATTAGGGTTTTTAACCAATCTTGTGCATCCAATAAGTGATTTTGTGTCATTGGTTGCATATTTAGGTCATTTTTGTCCTCCCTAAGCTTATTCTAATCCAAGTAGGGTTTTTTACCAATCTTGTGCATCCAATATGTGATTTGGTGTCATTTTGTGTCATTGGTTGAACATTTAGGTCATTTTCGTCCTCTCTAAGCTTATTCTAATCCAATTAGGTTTTTTAACCAATCTTGTGCATCCAATAAGTGATTTTGTGTCATTGGTTGAACATTTAGGTCATTTTCGTCCTCGCTAGGCTTATTCTAATCCAATTAGGGTTTTTAACCAATCTTGTGCATTAAATATGTGATTTTGTGTCATTTTGGGTCATTGGTTGAACATTTAAGTCATTTTTGTCCTCCCTAGGCTTATTCTAATCCAATTAGGGTTTTTAACCAATCTTGTGCATCCAATATGTGATTTTGTGTCATTGGTTGAACATTTAGGTCATTTTCGTCCTCTCTAAGCTTATTCTAATCCAATTAGGTTTTTTAACCAATCTTGTGCATCCAATAAGTGATTTTGTGTCATTGGTTGAACATTTAGGTCATTTTCGTCCTCGCTAGGCTTATTCTAATCCAATTAGGGTTTTAAACCAATCTTGTGCATTTAATATGTGATTTTGTGTCATTTTGGGTCATTGGTTGAACATTTAAGTCATTTTCGTCCTCCCTAGGCTTATTGTAATCCAATTAGGGTTTTTAACCAATCTTGTGCATCCAATAAGTGATTTTGTGTCATTGGTTGACAATTTAGGTCATTTTTGTCCTCCCTAAGCTTATTCTAATCCAAGTAGGGTTTTTTACCAATCTTGTGCATCCAATATGTGATTTGGTGTCATTTTGTGTCATTGGTTGAACATTTAGGTCATTTTCGTCCTCCCTCAGCTTATTCTAATCCAATTAGGTTTTTTAACCAATCTTGTGCATCCAATAAGTGATTTTGTGTCATTGGTTGAACATTTAGGTCATTTTCGTCCTCGCTAGGCTTATTCTAATCCAATTAGGGTTTTTAACCAATCTTGTGCATTTAATATGTGATTTTGTGTCATTTTGGGTCATTGGTTGAACATTTAAGTCATTTTCGTCCTCCCTAGGCTTATTGTAATCCAATTAGGGTTTTTAACCAATCTTGTGCATCCAATAAGTGATTTTGTGTCATTGGTTGCATATTTAGGTCATTTTTGTCCTCCCTAAGCTTATTCTAATCCAAGTAGGGTTTTTTACCAATCTTGTGCATCCAATATGTGATTTGGTGTCATTTTGTGTCATTGTTTGAACATTTAGGTCATTTTCGTCCTCTCTAAGCTTATTCTAATCCAATTAGGTTTTTTAACCAATCTTGTGCATCCAATAAGTGATTTTGTGTCATTGGTTGAACATTTAGGTCATTTTCGTCCTCGCTAGGCTTATTCTAATCCAATTAGGGTTTTTAACCAATCTTGTGCATCCAATAAGTGATTTTGTGTCATTGGTTGAACATTTAGGTCATTTTCGTCCTCCCTAGGCTTATTCTAATCAAATTAGGTTTTTTAACCAATCTTGTGCATCCAATAAGTGATTTTGTTTCATTGGTTGAACATTTAGGTCATTTTCGTCCTCGCTAGGCTTATTCTAATCCAATTAGGGTTTTTAACCAATCTTGTGCATTTAATATGTGATTTTGTGTCATTTTGGGTCATTGGTTGAACATTTAAGTCATTTTCGTCCTCCCTAGGCCTATTCTAATCCAATTAGGGTTTTTCACCAATCTTGTGCATCCAATATGTGATTTTGTGTTCTTGGTTGCACATTTAGGTTTTTTTCGTCCTCGCTAGGCTTATTATAATCCAATTAGGGTTTTTAACCAATCTTGTGCATCCAATAAGTGATTTTATGTCATTGGTTGAACATTTAGGTCATTTTCGTCCTCGCTAGGCTTATTCTAATCCAATTAGGGTTTTTAACCAATCTTGTGCATTTAATATGTGATTTTGTGTCATTTTGGGTCATTGGTTGAACATTTAAGTCATTTTCGTCCTCCCTAGGCCTATTCTAATCCAATTAGGGTTTTTCACCAATCTTGTGCATCCAATACGTGATTTTGTGTTCTTGGTTGCACATTTAGGTCCTTTTCGTCCTCGCTAGGCTTATTATAATCCAATTAGGGTTTTTAACCAATCTTGTGCATCCAATAAGTGATTTTATGTCATTGGTTGAACATTTAGGTCATTTTCGTCCTCGCTAGGCTTATTCTAATCCAATTAGGGTTTTTAACCAATCTTGTGCATTTAATATGTGATTTTGTGTCATTTTGGGTCATTGGTTGAACATTTAAGTCATTTTCGTCCTCCCTAGGCTTATTCTAATCCAATTAGGGTTTTTAACCAATCTTGTGCATCCAATATGTGATTTTGTGTCATTGGTTGAACATTTAGGTCATTTTCGTCCTTCCTAAGCTTATTCTAATCCAATTAGGTTTTTTAACCAATCTTGTGCATCCAATAAGTGATTTTGGGACATTGGTTGAACATTTAGGTCATTTTCGTCCTCGCTAGGCTTATTCGAATCCAATTAGAGTTTTTAACCAATCTTGTGCATTAAATATGTGATTTTGTGTCATTTTGGGTCATTGGTTAAACATTTAAGTCATTTTCGTCCTCCCTAGGCTTATTCTAATCCAATTAGGGTTTTTAACCAATCTTGTGCATCCAATATGTGGTTTTGTGTTCTTGGTTGCACATTTAGGTCATTTTCGTCCTCGCTAGGCTTATTATAATCCAATTAGGGTTTTTAACCAATCTTGTGCATCCAATAAGTGATTTTGTGTCATTGGTTGAACATTTAGGTCATTTTCTTCCTCGCTAGGCTTATTCTAATCCAATTAGGGTTTTTAACCAATCTTGTGCATCCAATAAGTGATTTTGTGTCATTGGTTGAACATTTAGGTCATTTTCGTCCTCCCTAGGCTTATTCTAATCCAATTAGGTTTTTTAACCAATCTTGTGCATCCAATAAGTGATTTTGTGTCATTGGGTGAACATTTAGGTCATTTTCGTCCTCGCTAGGCTTATTCTAATCCAAATAGGGTTTTTAACCAATCTATTGCATTTAATATGTGATTTTGTGTCATTTTGGGTCATTGGTTGAACATTTAAGTCATTTTCGTCCTCCCTAGGCTTATTCTAATCCAATTAGGGTTTTTAACCAATCTTGTGCATCCAATAAGTGATTTTGTGTCATTGGTTGACAATTTAGGTCATTTTTGTCCTCCCTAAGCTTATTCTAATCCAAGTAGGGTTTTTTACCAATCTTGTGCATCCAATATGTGATTTGGTGTCATTTTGTGTCATTGGTTGAACATTTAGGTCATTTTCGTCCTCCCTCAGCTTATTCTAATCCAATTGGGGTTCTTAACCAATCTTTTGCATATAATAAGTGATTTTGTGTCATTGGTTGAACATTTAGGTCAATTTCGTCCTCGCTAGGCTTATTCTAATCCAATTAGGGTTTTTAACCAATCTTGTGCATTTAATATATGATTTTGTGTCATTTTGGGTCATTGGTTGAACATTTAAGTCATTTTCGTCCTCCTTAGGCTTATTCTAATCCAATTAGGGTTTTTAACCAATCTTGTGCATCCAATATGTGATGTTGTGTTCTTGGTTGCACATTTAGGTCATTTTTGTCCTCACTAGGCTTATTATAATCCAATTAGGGTTTTTAACCAATCTTGTGCATCCAATAAGTGATTTTGTGTCATTGGTTGAACATTTAGGTCATTTTCGTCCTCCCTAGGCTTATTCTAATCAAATTAGGTTTTTTAACCAATCTTGTGCATTTAATATGTGATTTTGTGTCATTTTGGGTCATTGGTTGAACATTTAAGTCATTTTCGTCCTCCCTAGGCTTATTCTAATCCAATTAGGGTTTTTAACCGATCTTGTGCATCCAATATGTGATTTTGTGTCATTGGTTGAACATTTAGGTCATTTTCGTCCTCCCTAAGCTTATTCTAATCCAATTAGGTTTTTTAACCAATCTTGTGCATCCAATAAGTGATTTTGTGTCATTGGTTGAACATTTAGGTCATTTTCGTCCTCCCTAGGCTTATTCTAATCCAATTAGGGTTTTTAACCAATCTTGTGCATCCAATATGTGATTTTGTGTTCTTGGTTGCACATTTAGGTCATTTTCGTCCTCGCTAGGCTTATTATAATCGAATTAGGGTTTTTAACCAATCTTGTGCATCCAATAAGTGATATTGTGTCATTGGTTGAACATTTAGGTCATTTTCGTCCTCCCTAGGCTTATTCTAATCCAATTAGGGTTTTTAACCAATCTTGTGCATTTAATATGTGATTTTGTGTCATTTTGGGTCATTGGTTGAACATTTAAGTCATTTTCGTCCTCCCTAGGCTTATTCTAATCCAATTAGGGTTTTTAACCAATCTTGTGCATCCAATATGTGATTTTGTGTTCTTGGTTGCACATTTAGGTCATTTTCGTCCTCGCTAGGCTTATTATAATCCAATTAGGGTTTTTAACCAATCTTGTGCATCCAATAAGTGATTTTGTGTCATTGGTTGAATATTTAGGTCATTTTCGTCCTCGCTAGGCTTATTCTAATCCAATTAGGGTTTTTAACCAATCTTGTGCATTTAATATGTGATTTTGTGTCATTTTGGGTCATTGGTTGAACATTTAAGTCATTTTCGTCCTCCCTAGTCTTATTCTAATCCAATTAGGGTTTTTAACCAATCTTTTGCATCCAATAAGCGATTTTGTGTCATTGGTTGCACATTTAGGTCATTTTCGTCCTCCCTAGGCTTATTCTAATCCAATTAGGTTTTTTAACCAATCTTGTGCATCAAATAAGTGATTTTGTGTCATTGGTTGAACATTTAGGTCATTTTCGTCCTCGCTAGGCATATTCTAATGCAATTAGGGTTTTTAACCAATCTTGTGCATTTAATATGTGATTTTGTGTCATTTTGGGTCATTGGTTGAACATTTAAGTCATTTTCGTCCTCCCTAGGCTTATTCTAATCCAATTAGGGTTTTTAACCAATCTTGTGCATTTAATTTGTGATTTTGTGTCATTTTGGGTCATTGGTTGAACGTTTAAGTCATTTTCGTCCTCCCTAGTCTTATTCTAATCCAATTAGGGTTTTTAAGCAATCTTGTGCATCCAATAAGTGATTTTGTGTCATTGGTTGCACATTTAGGTCATTTTCGTCCTCCCTAGGCTTATTCTAATCCAATTAGGTTTTTTAACCAATCTTGTGGATCAAATAAGTGATTTTGTGTCATTGGTTGAACATTTAGGTCATTTTCGTCCTCGCTAGGCTTATTCTAATCCAATTAGGGTTTTTAACCAATCTTGTGCATCCTATAAGTGATTTTGTGTCATTGGTTGAACATTTAGGTCATTTTCGTCCTCGCTAGGCTTATTCTAATCCAATTAGGGTTTTTAACCAATCTTGTGCATTTAATATGTGATTTTGTGTCATTTTGGGTCATTGGTTGAACATTTAAGTCATTTTCGTCCTCCCTAGGCTTATTCTAATCCAATTAGGGTTTTTAACCAATCTTGTGCATCCAATAAGTGATTTTGTGTCATTGGTTGCACATTTAGGTGATTTTCGTCCTCCCTAAGCTTATTCTAATCGAAGTAGGGTTTTTTACCAATCATGTGCATCCAATATGTGATTTGGTGTCATTTTGTGTCATTGGTTGAACATTTAGGTCATTTTCGTCCTCCCTCAGCTTATTCTAATCCAATTCGGGTTCTTAACCAATCTTTTGTATATAATAAGTGATTTTGTGTCATTGGTTGAACATTTAGGTCATTTTCGTCCTCGCTAGGCTTATTCTAATCCAATTAGGGTTTTTAACCAATCTTGTGCATTTAATATGTGATTTTGTGTCATTTTGGGTCATTGGTTGAACATTTAAGTCATTTTCGTCCTCCCTAGGCTTATTCTAATCCAATTAGGGTTTTTAACCAATCTTGTGCATCCAATATGTGATGTTGTGTCATTGGTTGCACATTTAGGTCATTTTTGTCCTCCCTAAGCTTATTCTAATCCAATTAGGGTTTTTTTACCAATCTTGTGCATCCATTATGTGATTTGGTGTCATTTTGTGTCATTGGTTGAACATTTAGGTCATTTTCGTCCTCCCTAAGCTTATTCTAATCCAATTAGGGTTTTTAACCAATCTTGTGCATCCAATATGTGATTTTGTGTCATTGGTTGAACATTTAGGTCATTTTCGTCCTCCCTAAGCTTATTCTAATCGAATTAGGTTTTTTAACCAATCTTGTGCATCCAATAAGTGATTTTGTGTCATTGGTTGAACATTTAGGTCATTTTCGTCCTCGCTAGGCTTATTCTAATCCAATTAGGGTTTTTAACCAATCTTGTGCATTTAATATGTGATTTTGTGTCATTTTGGGTCATTGGTTGAACATTAAAGTCATTTTCGTCCTCCCTAGGCTTATTCTAATCTAATTAGGGTTTTTAACCAATCTTGTGCATCCAATAAGTGATTTTGTGTTTTTGGTTGACAATTTAGGTCATTTTTGTCCTCCCTAAGCTTATTCTAATCCAAGTAGGGTTTTTTACCAATCTTGTGCATCCAATATGTGATTTGGTGTCATTTTGTGTCATTGGTTGAACATTTAGGTCATTTTCGTCCTCCCTCAGCTTATTCTAATCCAATTAGGGTTCTTAACCAATCTTTTGCATATAATAAGTGATTTTGTGTCATTGGTTGAACATTTAGGTCAATTTCGTCCTCGCTAGGCTTATTCTAATCCAATTAGGGTTTTTAACCAATCTTGTGCATTTAATATGTGATTTTGTGTCATTTTGGGTCATTGGTTGAACATTTAAGTCATTTTCGTCCTCCCTAGGCTTATTCTAATCCATTTAGGGTTTTTAACCAATCTTGTGCATCCAATAAGTGATTGTGTGTCATTGGTTGCACATTTAGGTCATTTTTGTCCTCCCTAAGCTTATTCTAATCCAATTAGGGTTTTTTACCAATCTTGTGCATCCAATATGTGATTTGGTGTCATTTTGTGTCATTGGTTGAACATTTAGGTCATTTTCGTCCTCCCTCAGCTTATTCTAATCCAATTAGGGTTCTTAACCAATCTTTTGCATATAATAAGTGATTTTGTGTCATTGGTTGAACATTTAGGTCAATTTCGTCCTCGCTAGGCTTATTCTAATCCAATTAGGGTTTTTAACCAATCTTGTGCATTTAATATATGATTTTGTGTCATTTTGGGTCATTGGTTGAACATTTAAGTCATTTTCGTCCTCCCTAGGCTTATTCTAATCCAATTAGGGTTTTTAACCAATCTTGTGCATCCAATATGTGATGTTGTGTCATTGGTTGCACATTTGGGTCATTTTTGTCCTCCCTAAGCTTATTCTAATCCAATTAGGGTTTTTTTACCAATCTTGTGCATCCATTATGTGATTTGGTGTCATTTTGTGTCATTGGTTGAACATTTAGTTCATTTTCGTCCTCCCTAAGCTTATTCTAATCCAATTAGGTTTTTTAACCAATCTTGTGCATCCAATAAGTGATTTTGTGTCATTGGTTGAACATTTAGGTAATTTTCGTCCTCGCTAGGCTTATTCTAATCCAATTAGGGTTTTTAACCAATCTTGTGCATTTAATATATGATTTTGTGTCATTTTGGGTCATTGGTTGAACATTTAAGTCATTTTCGTCCTCCCTAGGCTTATTCTAATCCAATTAGGGTTTTTAACCAATCTTGTGCATCCAATATGTGATTTTGTGTCATTGGTTGAACATTTAGGTCATTTTCGTCCTCCCTAAGCTTATTCTAATCCAATTAGGTTTTTTAACCAATCTTGTGCATCCAATAAGTGATTGTGTCATTGGTTGAACATTTAGGTCATTTTCGTCCTCGCTAGGCTTATTCTAATCCAATTAGGGTTTTTAACCAATCTTGTGCATTTAATATGTGATTTTGTGTCATTTTGGGTCATTGGTTGAACATTTAAGTCATTTTCGTCCTCCCTAGGCTTATTCTAATCCAATTAGGGTTTTTAACCAATCTTGTGCATCCAATATGTGATTTTGTGTTCCTTGTTGCACATTTAGGTCATTTTCGTCCTCGCTAGGTTTATTATAATCCAATTAGGGTTTTTAACCAATCTTGTGCATCCAATAAGTGATTTTGTGTCATTGGTTGAACATTTAGGTCATTTTCGTCCTCCCTAGGCTAATTCTAATCCAAGTAGGGTTTTTTTACCAATCTTGTGCATCCAATATGTGATTTGGTGTCATTTTGTGTCATTGGTTGAACATTTAGGTCATTTTCGTCCTCCCTCAGCTTATTGTAATCCAATTCTGGTTCTTAACCAATCTTCTGCATATAATAAGTGATTTTGTGTCATTGGTTGAACATTTAGGTCATTTTCGTCCTCGCTAGGCTTATTCTAATCCAATTAGGGTTTTTAACCAATCTTGTGCATTTAATATGTGATTTTGTGTCATTTTGGGTCATTGGTTGAACATTTAAGTCATTTTCGTCCTCCCTAGGCTTATTCTAATCCAATTAGGTTTTTTAACCAATCTTGTGCATCCAATAAGTGATTTTGTGTCATTGGTTGAACATTTAGGTCATTTTCGTCCTCCCTAGGCTTATTCTAATCCAATTAGGGTTTTTAACCAATCTTGTGCATCCAATATGTGATTTTGTGTTCTTGGTTGCACATTTAGGTCATTTTCGTCCTCGCTAGGCTTATTATAATCCAATTAGGGTTTTTAACCAATCTTGTGCATCCAATAAGTGATTTTGTGTCATTGGTTTAACATTTAGGTCATTTTCGTCCTCTATAAGCTTATTCTAATCCAATTAGGTTTTTTAACCAATCTTGTGCATCCAATAAGTGATTTTGTGTCATTGGTTGAACATTTAGGTCATTTTCGTCCTCGCTACGCTTATTCTAATCCAATTAGGGTTTTTAACCAATCTTGTGCATTTAATATGTGATTTTGTGTCATTTTGTGTCATTGGTTGAACATTTAAGTCATTTTTGTCCTCCCTAGGCTTTTTCTAATCCAATTAGGGTTTTTAACCAATCTTGTGCATCCAATATGTGATTTTGTGTCATTGGTTGAACATTTAGGTCATTTTCGTCCTCCCTAAGCTTATTCTAATCCAATTAGGTTTTTTAACCAATCTTGTGCATCCAATAAGTGATTTTGTGTCATTGGTTGAACATTTAGGTCATTTTCGTCCTCGCTAGGCTTATTCTAATCCAATTAGGGTTTTTAACCAATCTTGTGCATTTAATATGTGATTTTGTGTCATTTGGGTCATTGGTTGAACATTTAAGTCATTTTCGTCCTCCCTAGGCTTATTCTAATCCAATTAGGGTTTTTAACCAATCTTGTGCATCCAATAAGTGATTTAGTGTCATTGGTTGACAATTTAGGTCATTTTTGTCCTCCCTAAGCTTATTCTAATCCAAGTAGGGTTTTTTACCAATCTTGTGCATCCAATATGTGATTTGGTGTCATTTTGTGTCATTGGTTGAACATTTAGGTCATTTTCGTCCTTCCTCAGCTTATTCTAATCCAATTAGGGTTCTTAACCAATCTTTTGCATATAATAAGTGATTTTGTGTCATTGGTTGAACATGTAGGTCAATTTCGTCCTCGCTAGGCTTATTCTAATCCAATTAGGGTTTTTAACCAATCTTGTGCATTTAATATGTGATTTTGTGTCATTTTGGGTCATTGGTTGAACATTTAAGTCATTTTCGTCCTCCCTAGGCTTATTCTAATCCAATTAGGGTTTTTAACCAATCTTGTGCATCCAATATGTGATTTTGTGTCATTGGTTGAACATTTAGGTCATTTTCGTCCTCCCTAAGCTTATTCTAATCCAATTAGGTTTTTTAACCAATCTTGTGCATCCAATAAGTGATTTTGTGTCATTGGTTGAAAATTTAGGTCATTTTCGTCCTCGCTAGGCTTATTCTAATCCAATTAGGGTTTTTAACCAATCTTGTGCATTTAATATGTGATTTTGTGTCATTTTGGGTCATTGGTTGAACATTTAAGTCATTTTCGTCCTCCCTAGGCTTAGTCTAATCCAATTAGGGTTTTTAACCAATCTTGTGCATCCAATATGTGATTTTGTGTTCTTGGTTGCACATTTAGGTGATTTTCGTCCTTGCTAGGCTTATTATAATCCAATTAGGGTTTTTAACCAATCTTGTGCATCCAATAAGTGATTTTGTGTCATTGGTTGAACATTTAGGTCATTTTCGTCCTCGCTAGGCTTATTCTAATCTAATTAAGGTTTTTAACCAATCTTGTGCATCCAATAAGTGATTTTGTGTCATTGGTTGAACATTTAGGTCATTTTCGTCCTCCCTAGGCTTATTCTAATCCAATTAGGTTTTTTAACCAATCTTGTGCATCCAATAATTGATTTTGTGTCATTGGTTGAACATTTAAGTCATTTTCGTCCTCCCTAGGCTTATTCTAATTCAATTAGGGTTTTTAACCAATCTTGTGCATCCAATAAGTGATTTTATGTCATTGGTTGCACATTTAGGTCATTTTTGTCCTCCCTAAGCTTATTCTAATCCAAGTAGGGTTTTTTACCAATCTTGTGCATCCAATATGTGATTTGGTGTCATTTTGTGTCATTGGTTGAACATTTAGGTCATTTTCGTCCTCTCTAAGCTTATTCTAATCCAATTAGGTTTTTTAACCAATCTTGTGCATCCAATAAGTGATTTTGTGTCATTGGTTGAACATTTAGGTCATTTTCGTCCTCGCTAGGCTTATTCTAATCCAATTAGGGTTTTTAACCAATCTTGTGCATTTAATATGTGATTTTGTGTCATTTTGGTTCATTGGTTGAACATTTAAGTCATTTTCGTCCTCCCTAGGCTTATTCTAATCCAATTAGGGTTTTTAACCAATCTTGTGCATCCAATATGTGATTTTGTGTTCTTGGTTGCACATTTAGGTGATTTTCGTCCTCGCTAGGCTTATTATAATCCAATTAGGGTTTTTAACCAATCTTGTGCATCCAATAAGTGATTTTGTGTCATTGGTTGAATATTTAGGTCATTTTCGTCCTCGCTAGGCTTATTCTAATCCAATTAGGGTTTTTAACCAATCTTGTGCATTTAATATGTGATTTTGTGTCATTTTGGGTCATTGGTTGAACATTTAAGTCATTTTCGTCCTCCCTAGTCTTATTCTAATCCAATTAGGGTTTTTAACCAATCTTTTGCATCCAATAAGCGATTTTGTGTCATTGGTTGCACATTTAGGTCATTTTCGTCCTCCCTAGGCTTATTCTAATCCAATTAGGTTTTTTAACCAATCTTGTGCATCAAATAAGTGATTTTGTGTCATTGGTTGAACATTTAGGTCATTTTCGTCCTCGCTAGGCATATTCTAATGCAATTAGGGTTTTTAACCAATCTTGTGCATTTAATATGTGATTTTGTGTCATTTTGGGTCATTGGTTGAACATTTAAGTCATTTTCGTCCTCCCTAGGCTTATTCTAATCCAATTAGGGTTTTTAACCAATCTTGTGCATTTAATTTGTGATTTTGTGTCATTTTGGGTCATTGGTTGAACGTTTAAGTCATTTTCGTCCTCCCTAGTCTTATTCTAATCCAATTAGGGTTTTTAAGCAATCTTGTGCATCCAATAAGTGATTTTGTGTCATTGGTTGCACATTTAGGTCATTTTCGTCCTCCCTAGGCTTATTCTAATCCAATTAGGTTTTTTAACCAATCTTGTGGATCAAATAAGTGATTTTGTGTCATTGGTTGAACATTTAGGTCATTTTCGTCCTCGCTAGGCTTATTCTAATCCAATTAGGGTTTTTAACCAATCTTGTGCATCCTATAAGTGATTTTGTGTCATTGGTTGAACATTTAGGTCATTTTCGTCCTCGCTAGGCTTATTCTAATCCAATTAGGGTTTTTAACCAATCTTGTGCATTTAATATGTGATTTTGTGTCATTTTGGGTCATTGGTTGAACATTTAAGTCATTTTCGTCCTCCCTAGGCTTATTCTAATCCAATTAGGGTTTTTAACCAATCTTGTGCATCCAATAAGTGATTTTGTGTCATTGGTTGCACATTTAGGTGATTTTCGTCCTCCCTAAGCTTATTCTAATCGAAGTAGGGTTTTTTACCAATCATGTGCATCCAATATGTGATTTGGTGTCATTTTGTGTCATTGGTTGAACATTTAGGTCATTTTCGTCCTCCCTCAGCTTATTCTAATCCAATTCGGGTTCTTAACCAATCTTTTGTATATAATAAGTGATTTTGTGTCATTGGTTGAACATTTAGGTCATTTTCGTCCTCGCTAGGCTTATTCTAATCCAATTAGGGTTTTTAACCAATCTTGTGCATTTAATATGTGATTTTGTGTCATTTTGGGTCATTGGTTGAACATTTAAGTCATTTTCGTCCTCCCTAGGCTTATTCTAATCCAATTAGGGTTTTTAACCAATCTTGTGCATCCAATATGTGATGTTGTGTCATTGGTTGCACATTTAGGTCATTTTTGTCCTCCCTAAGCTTATTCTAATCCAATTAGGGTTTTTTTACCAATCTTGTGCATCCATTATGTGATTTGGTGTCATTTTGTGTCATTGGTTGAACATTTAGGTCATTTTCGTCCTCCCTAAGCTTATTCTAATCCAATTAGGGTTTTTAACCAATCTTGTGCATCCAATATGTGATTTTGTGTCATTGGTTGAACATTTAGGTCATTTTCGTCCTCCCTAAGCTTATTCTAATCGAATTAGGTTTTTTAACCAATCTTGTGCATCCAATAAGTGATTTTGTGTCATTGGTTGAACATTTAGGTCATTTTCGTCCTCGCTAGGCTTATTCTAATCCAATTAGGGTTTTTAACCAATCTTGTGCATTTAATATGTGATTTTGTGTCATTTTGGGTCATTGGTTGAACATTAAAGTCATTTTCGTCCTCCCTAGGCTTATTCTAATCTAATTAGGGTTTTTAACCAATCTTGTGCATCCAATAAGTGATTTTGTGTTTTTGGTTGACAATTTAGGTCATTTTTGTCCTCCCTAAGCTTATTCTAATCCAAGTAGGGTTTTTTACCAATCTTGTGCATCCAATATGTGATTTGGTGTCATTTTGTGTCATTGGTTGAACATTTAGGTCATTTTCGTCCTCCCTCAGCTTATTCTAATCCAATTAGGGTTCTTAACCAATCTTTTGCATATAATAAGTGATTTTGTGTCATTGGTTGAACATTTAGGTCAATTTCGTCCTCGCTAGGCTTATTCTAATCCAATTAGGGTTTTTAACCAATCTTGTGCATTTAATATGTGATTTTGTGTCATTTTGGGTCATTGGTTGAACATTTAAGTCATTTTCGTCCTCCCTAGGCTTATTCTAATCGAATTAGGGTTTTTAACCAATCTTGTGCATCCAATAAGTGATTTTGTGTCATTGGTTGACAATTTAGGTCATTTTTGTCCTCCCTAAGCTTATTCTAAACCAAGTAGGGTTTTTTACCAATCTTGTGCATCCAATATGTGATTTGGTGTCATTTTGTGTCATTGGTTGAACATTTAGGTCATTTTCGTCCTCCCTCAGCTTATTCTAATCCAATTAGGGTTCTTAACCAATCTTTTGCATATAATAAGTGATTTTGTGTCATTGGTTGGACATTTAGGTCAATTTCGTCCTCGCTAGGCTTATTCTAATCCAATTAGGGTTTTTAACCAATCTTGTGCATTTAATATATGATTTTGTGTCATTTTGGGTCATTGGTTGAACATTTAAGTCATTTTCGTCCTCCCTAGGCTTATTCTAATCCAATTAGGGTTTTTAACCAATCTTGTGCATCCAATATGTGATGTTGTGTCATTGGTTGCACATTTAGGTCATTTTTGTCCTCCCTAAGCTTATTCTAATCCAATTAGGGTTTTTTTACCAATCTTGTGCATCCATTATGTGATTTGGTGTCATTTTGTGTCATTGGTTGAACATTTAGGTCATTTTCGTCCTCCCTAAGCTTATTCTAATCCAATTAGGGTTTTTAACCAATCTTGTGCATCCAATATGTGATTTTGTGTCATTGGTTGAACATTTAGGTCATTTTCGTCCTCCCT
This sequence comes from Cicer yamashitae, assembly GCA_037974755.1. NCBI lineage: Eukaryota > Viridiplantae > Streptophyta > Magnoliopsida > Fabales > Fabaceae > Cicer > Cicer yamashitae. Next base: position 1,478,033 of record JBBPBQ010000009.1, on the reverse strand, counting down.
AAGCTTATTCTAATCGAATTAGGTTTTTTAACCAATCTTGTGCATCCAATAAGTGATTTTGTGTCATTGGTTGAACATTTAGGTCATTTTCGTCCTCGCTAGGCTTATTCTAATCCCATTAGGGTTTTTAACCAATCTTGTGCATTTAATATGTGATTTTGTGTCATTTTGGGTCATTGGTTGAACATTTAAGTCATTTTCGTCCTCCCTAGGCTTATTCTAATCGAATTAGGGTTTTTAACCAATCTTGTGCATCCAATAAGTGATTTTGTGTCATTGGTTGACAATTTAGGTCATTTTTGTCCTCCCTAAGCTTATTCTAATCCAAGTAGGGTTTTTTACCAATCTTGTGCATCCAAAATGTGATTTGCGGTCATTTTGTGTCATTGGTTGGACATTTAGGTCATTTTCGTCCTCCCTCAGCTTATTCTAATCCAATTAGGGTTCTTAACCAATCTTTTGCATATAATAAGTGATTTTGTGTCATTGGTTGAACATTTAGGTCAATTTCGTCCTCGCTAGGCTTATTCTAATCCAATTAGGGTTTTTAACCAATCTTGTGCATTTAATATATGATTTTGTGTCATTTTGGGTCATTGGTTGAATATTTAAGTCATTTTCGTCCTCCCTAGGCTTATTCTAATCCAATTAGGGTTTTTAACCAATCTTGTGCATCCAATATGTGATGTTGTGTCATTGGTTGCACATTTAGGTCATTTTTGTCCTCCCTAAGCTTATTCTAATCCAATTAGGGTTTTTTTACCAATCTTGTGCATCGATTATGTGATTTGGTGTCATTTTGTGTCATTGGTTGAACATTTAGGTCATTTTCGTCCTCCCTAAGCTTATTCTAATCCAATTAGGTTTTTTAACCAATCTTGTGCATCCAATAAGTAATTTTGTGTCATTGGTTGAACATTTAGGTAATTTTCGTCCTCGCTAGGCTTATTCTAATCCAATTAGGGTTTTTAACCAATCTTGTGCATTTAATATGTGATTTTGTGTCATTTTAGGTCATTGGTTGAACATTTAAGTCATTTTCGTCCTCCCTAGGCTTATTCTAATCCAATTAGGGTTTTTAACCAATCTTGTGCATCCAATATGTGATTTTGTGTTCTTGGTTGCACATTTAGGTGATTTTCGTCCTCGCTAGGCTTATTATAATCCAATTAGGGTTTTTAACCAATCTTGTGCATCCAATAAGTGATTTTGTGTCATTGGTTGAACATTTAGGTCATTTTCGTCCTCGCTAGACTTATTCTAATCTAATTAGGGTTTTTAACCAATCTTGTGCATTTAATATGTGATTTTGTGTCATTTTGGGTCATTGGTTGAACATTTATGTCATTTTCGTCCTCCCTAGGCTTATTCTAATCCAATTAGGGTTTTTGACAAATCTTGTGCATCCAATATGCGATTTTGTGTCATTGGTTGAACATTTAGGTCATTTTCGTCCTCCCTAAGCTTATTCTAATCCAATTAGGTTTTTTAACCAATCTTGTGCATCCAATAAGTGATTTTGTTTCATTGGTTGAACATTTAGGTCATTTTCGTCCTCCCTAGGCTTATTCTAATCCAATTAGGTTTTTTAACCAATCTTGTGCATCCAATAAGTGATTTTGTGTCATTGGTTGAACATTTAGGTCATTTTCGTCCTCCCTAGGCTTATTCTAATCCAATTAGGTTTTTTAACCAATGTTGTGCATCCAATAAGTGATTTTGTGTCATTGGTTGAACATTTATGTCATTTTCGTCCTCGCTAGGCTTATTCTAATCCAATTAGGGTTTTTAACCAATCTTGTGCATTTAATATGTGATTTTGTGTCATTTTGGGTCATTGGTTGAACATTTAAGTCATTTTCGTCCTCCCTAGGCTTATTCTAATCCAATTAGGGTTTTTAACCAATCTTGTGCATCCAATAAGTGATTTTGTGTCATTGGTTGACAATTTAGGTCATTTTTCTCCTCCCTAAGCTTATTCTAATCCAAGTAGGGTTTTTTACCAATCTTGTGCATCCAATATGTGATTTGGTGTCATTTTGTGTCATTGGTTGAACATTTAGGTCATTTTCGTCCTCCCTCAGCTTATTCTAATCCAATTAGGGTTCTTAACCAATCTTTTGCATATAATAAGTGATTTTGTGTCATTGGTTGAACATTTAGGTCAATTTCGTCCTCGCTAGGCTTATTCTAATCCAATTAGGGTTTTTAACCAATCTTGTGCATTTAATATGTGATTTTGTGTCATTTTGGGTCATTGGTTGAACATTTAAGTCATTTTCGTCCTCCCTAGGCTTATTCTAATCCAATTAGGGTTTTTAACCAATCTTGTGCATCCAATAAGTGATTTTGTGTCATTGGTTGAACATTTAGGTCATTTTCGTCCTCCCTAGGCCTATTCTAATCCAATTAGGGTTTTTAACTAATCTTGTGCATTTAATAAGTGATTTTGTGTCATTTGTTGAACATTTAGGTCATTTTTCGTCATCCTTCGACTTATTCTAATCCAATTAGGGGTTTTAACCAATCTTGTGCATCCAATAAGTGATTTTGTGTCATTGGTTGAACATTTAGGTCATTTTCGTCCTCCCTTGGCCTATTCTTATCCAATTAGGGTTTTTAACCAATCTTGTGCATCCAATATGTGATTTTGTGTCATTGGTTGAACATTTAGGTCATTTTCGTCATCCTTCGACTTATTCTAATCCAATTAGGGTTTTTAACCAATCTTGTGCATCCAATATGTGATTTTGTGTCATTGGTTGAACATTTAGGTCATTTTCGTCCTCCCTAGGCTTATTCTAATCCAATTAGGGTTTTTAACCATTCTTGTGCATCCAATATGTGATTTTGTTTCATTGGTTGAACATTTAGGTCATTTTCGCCTTGCTAGGCTTATTCTAATCCAATTACGGTTTTTAACCAATCTAGTGCATCCAATATGTGATTTTGTGTCATTGGTTGAACATTTAGGTCATTTTCGTCCTCCCTAGGCTTATTCTAATCCAATTAAGGTTTTTAACCAATCTTGTGCATCCAATATGTGATTTTGTGTCATTTTGTGTCATTGGTTGAACATTTAGGTCATTTTCGTCCTCCCTAGGCTTATTCTAATCCAATTAGGGTTTTAAACCAATCTTGTGCATCCAATATGTGATTTTGTGTCATTGGTTGCACATTTAGGTCATTTTCGTCCTCCCTAGGCTTATTCTAATCCAATTAGGGTTTTTAACCAATCTTGTGCATCCAATATGTGATTTTGTGTCATTTTGGGTCATTGGTTGAACATTTAGGTCATTTTCGTCCTCCCTAGGCTTATTCTAATCCAATTAGGGTTTTTAACCATTCTTGTGCATCCAATATGTGATTTTGTGTTCTTGGTTCCACATTTAGGTCATTTTCGTCCTCGCTAGGCTTATTCTAATCCAATTAGGGTTTTTAACCAATCTTGTGCATCCAATAAGTGATTTTGTGTCATTGGTTGAACATTTAGGTCATTTTCGTCCTCCCTAGGCTTATTCTAATCCAATTAGGTTTTTTAACCAATCTAGTGCATCCAATAAGTGATTTTGTGTCATTGGTTGAACATTTAGGTCATTTTTGTCCTCGCTAGGCTTATTCTAATCCAATTAGGGTTTTTAACCAATCTTGTGCATTTAATATGTGATTTTGTGTCATTTTGGGTCATTGGTTGAACATTTAAGTCATTTTCGTCCTCCCTAGGCTTATTCTAATCCAATTAGGGTTTTTAACCAATCTTGTGCATCCAATATGTGATTTTGTTTTCTTGGTTGCACATTTAGGTCATTTTCGTCCTCGCTAGGCATATTCTAATCCAATTAGGGTTTTTAACGAATCTTGTGCATTTAATATGTGATTTTGTGTCATTTTGGGTCATTGGTTGAACATTTAAGTCATTTTCGTCCTCCCTAGGCTTATTCTAATCCAATTAGGGTTTTTAACCAATCTTGTGCATCCAATAAGTGATTGTGTGTCATTGGTTGCACATTTAGGTCATTTTTGTCCTCCCTAAGCTTATTCTAATCCAATTAGGGTTTTTTACCAATCTTGTGCATCCAATATGTGATTTGGTGTCATTTTGTGTCATTGGTTGAACATTTAGGTCATTTTCGTCCTCTCTAAGCTTATTCTAATCCAATTAGGTTTTTTAACCAATCTTGTGCATCCAATATGTGATTTTGTGTCATTGGTTGAACATTTAGGTCATTTTCGTCCTCGCTAGGCTTATTCTAATCCAATTAGGGTTTTTAACCAATCTTGTGCATTTAATATGTGATTTTGTGTCATTTTGGGTCATTGGTTGAACATTTAAGTCATTTTCGTCCTCCCTAGGCTTATTCTAATCCAATTAGGGTTTTTAACCAATCTTGTGCATCCAATATGTGATGTTGTGTCATTGGTTGCACATTTAGGTCATTTTTGTCCTCCCTAAGCTTATTCTAATCCAATTAGGGTTTTTTTACCAATCTTGTGCATCCATTATGTGATTTGGTGTCATTTTGTGTCATTGGTTGAACATTTAGGTCATTTTCGTCCTCCCTAAGCTTATTCTAATCCAATTAGGTTTTTTAACCAATCTTGTGCATTCAATAAGTGATTTTGTGTCATTGGTTGAACATTTAGGTAATTTTCGTCCTCGCTAGGCTTATTCTAATCCAATTAGGGTTTTTAACCAATCTTGTGCATTTAATATGTGATTTTGTGTCATTTTGGGTCATTGGTTGAACATTTAAGTCATTTTCGTCCTCCCTAGGCTTATTCTAATCCAATTAGGGTTTTTAACCAATCTTGTGCATCCAATATGTGATTTTGTGTTCTTGGTTGAACATTTAAGTCATTTTTGTCCTCCCTAGGCTTATTCTAATCAAATTAGGGTTTTTAACCAATCTTGTGCATCCAATATGTGATTTTGTGTCATTGGTTGAACATTTAGGTCATTTTCGTCCTCCCTAAGCTTATTCTAATCCAATTAGGTTTTTTAACCAATCTTGTGCATCCAATAAGTGATTTTGTGTCATTGGTTGAACATTTAGGTCATTTTCGTCCTCGCTAGGCTTATTCTAATCCAATTAGGGTATTTAACCAATCTTGTGCATTTAATATGTGATTTTGTGTCATTTTGGGTCATTGGTTGAACATTTAAGTCATTTTCGTCCTCCCTAGGCTTATTCTAATCCAATTAGGGTTTTTAACCAATCTTGTGCATCCAATATGTGATTTTGTGTTCTTGGTTGCACATTTAGGTGATTTTCGTCCTCGCTAGGCTTATTATAATCCAATTAGGGTTTTTAACCAATCTTGTGCATCCAATAAGTGATTTTGTGTCATTGGTTGAATATTTAGGTCATTTTCGTCCTCGCTAGGCTTATTCTAATCCAATTAGGGTTTTTAACCAATCTTGTGCATTTAATATGTGATTTTGTGTCATTTTGGGTCATTGGTTGAACATTTAAGTCATTTTCGTCCTCCCTAGGCTTATTCTAATCGAATTAGGGTTTTTAACAAATCTTGTGCATCCAATATGTGATTTTGTGTTCTTGGTTGCACATTTAGGTCATTTTCGTCCTCGCTAGGCTTATTCTAATCCAAATAGGGTTTTTAACCAATCTTGTGCATTTAATATGTGATTTTGTGTCATTTTGGGTCATTGGTTGAACATTTAAGTCATTTTCGTCCTCCCTAGGCTTATTCTAATCCAATTAGGGTTTTTAACCAATCTTGTGCATCCAATAAGTGATTTTGTGTCATTGGTTGCACATTTAGGTGATTTTCGTCCACCCTAAGCTTATTCTAATCGAAGTAGGGTTTTTTACCAATCTTGTGCATCCAATATGTGATTTGGTGTCATTTTGTGTCATTGGTTGAACATTTAGGTCATTTTCGTCCTCCCTCAGCTTATTCTAATCCAATTAGGGTTCTTAACCAATCTTTTGCATATAATAAGTGATTTTGTGTCATTGGTTGAACATTTAGGTCATTTTCATCCTCGCTAGGCTTATTCTAATCCAATTAGGGTTTTTAACCAATCTTGTGCATTTAATATATGATTTTGTGTCATTATGGGTCATTGGTTGAACATTTAACTCATTTTCGTCCTCCCTAGGCTCATTCTAATCCAATTAGGGTTTTTAACCAATCTTGTGCATCCAATATGTGATGTTGTGTTCTTGGTTGCACATTTAGGTCATTTTTGTCCTCACTAGGCTTATTATAATCCAATTAGGGTTTTTAACCAATCTTGTGCATCCAATAAGTGATTTTGTGTCATTGGATGAACATTTAGGTCATTTTCGTCCTCCCTAGGCTTATTCTAATCAAATTAGGTTTTTTAACCAATCTTGTGCATCCAATAAGTGATTTTGTTTCATTGGTTGAACATTTAGGTCATTTTCGTCCTCGCTAGGCTTATTCTAATCCAATTAGGGTTTTTAACCAATCTTGTGCATTTAATATGTGATTTTGTGTCATTTTGGGTCATTGGTTGAACATTTAAGTCATTTTCGTCCTCCCTAGGCTTATTCTAATCCAATTAGGGTTTTTAACCAATCTTGTGCATCCAATATGTGATTTTGTATCATTGGTTGAACATTTAGGTCATTTTCGTCCTTCCTAAGCTTATTCTAATCCAATTAGGTTTTTTAACCAATCTTGTGCATCCAATAAGTGATTTTGTGTCATTGGTTGAACATTTAGGTCATTTTCGTCCTCGCTAGGCTTATTCGAATCCAATTAGAGTTTTTAACCAATCTTGTGCATTAAATATGTGATTTTGTGTCATTTTGGGTCATTGGTTAAACATTTAACTCATTTTCGTCCTCCCTAGGCTTATTCTAATCCAATTAGGGTTTTTAACCAATCTTGTGCATCCAATATGTGGTTTTGTGTTCTTGGTTGCACATTTAGGTCATTTTCGTCCTCGCTAGGCTTATTATAATCCAATTAGGGTTTTTAACCAATCTTGTGCATCCAATAAGTGATTTTGTGTCATTGGTTGAACATTTAGGTCATTTTCGTTCTCCCTAGGCTTATTCTAATCCAATTAGGTTTTTTAACCAATCTTGTGCATCCAATAAGTGATTTTGTGTCATTGGGTGAACATTTAGGTCATTTTCGTCCTCGCTAGGCTTATTCTAATCCAAATAGGGTTTTTAACCAATCTATTGCATTTAATATGTGATTTTGTGTCATTTTGGGTCATTGGTTGAACATTTAAGTCATTTTCGTCCTCCCTAGGCTTATTCTAATCCAATTAGGGTTTTTAACCAATCTTGTGCATCCAATAAGTGATTTTGTGTCATTGGTTGCATATTTAGGTCATTTTTGTCCTCCCTAAGCTTATTCTAATCCAAGTAGGGTTTTTTACCAATCTTGTGCATCCAATATGTGATTTGGTGTCATTTTGTGTCATTGGTTGAACATTTAGGTCATTTTCGTCCTCTCTAAGCTTATTCTAATCCAATTAGGTTTTTTAACCAATCTTGTGCATCCAATAAGTGATTTTGTGTCATTGGTTGAACATTTAGGTCATTTTCGTCCTCGCTAGGCTTATTCTAATCCAATTAGGGTTTTAAACCAATCTTGTGCATTTAATATGTGATTTTGTGTCATTTTGGGTCATTGGTTGAACATTTAAGTCATTTTCGTCCTCCCTAGGCTTATTGTAATCCAATTAGGGTTTTTAACCAATCTTGTGCATCCAATAAGTGATTTTGTGTCATTGGTTGACAATTTAGGTCATTTTTGTCCTCCCTAAGCTTATTCTAATCCAAGTAGGGTTTTTTACCAATCTTGTGCATCCAATATGTGATTTGGTGTCATTTTGTGTCATTGGTTGAACATTTAGGTCATTTTCGTCCTCCCTCAGCTTATTCTAATCCAATTAGGGTTCTTAACCAATCTTTTGCATATAATAAGTGATTTTGTGTCATTGGTTGGACATTTAGGTCAATTTCGTCCTCGCTAGGCTTATTCTAATCCAATTAGGGTTTTTAACCAATCTTGTGCATTTAATATATGATTTTGTGTCATTTTGGGTCATTGGTTGAACATTTAAGTCATTTTCGTCCTCCCTAGGCTTATTCTAATCCAATTAGGGTTTTTAACCAATCTTGTGCATCCAATATGTGATTTTGTGTCATTGGTTGAACATTTAGGTCATTTTCGTCCTCCCTAGGCTTATTCTAATCCAATTAGGGTTTTTAATCTATCTTGTGCATCCAATATGTGATTTTGTGTCATTGGTTGAACATTTATGTAATTTTCGTCCTCCCTAAGCTTATTCTAATCCAATTAGGGTTTTTAACCAATCTTGTGCATCCAATATGTGATTTTGTGTCATTTTGTGTCATTGGTTGAACATTTAGGTCATTTTCGTCCTCCCTAGGCTTATTCTAATCCAATTAGGGTTTTTAACCAATTTTGTGCATCCAATATGTGATTTTGTGTAATTTTGTGTCATTGTTTGAACATTTAGGTCATTTTCGTCCTCCCTAGGCTTATTCTAATCCAATTAGGGTTTTTAACCAATCTTGTGCATCCAATATGTGATTTTGTGTCATTGGTTGAACATTTAAGTCATTTTCGTCCACCCTAGGTTTATTCTAATCCAATTAGGGTTTTTAACCAATCTTGTGCATCCAATATGTGATTTTGTGTCATTTTGTGTCATTGGTTGAACATTTAGGTCATTTTCGTCCTCCCTAGGCTTATTCTAATCCAATTAGGGTTTTTAACCAATCTTGTCCATCCAATATGTGATTTTGTGTCATTTTGTGTCATTTGTTGAACATTTAGGTCATTTTCGTCCTCCCTAGGCTTATTCTAATCCAATTAGGGTTTTTAACCAATCTTGTGCATCCAATATGTGATTTTGTGTCATTTTGTGTCATTGGTTGAACATTTAGGTCATTTTCGTCTTCCCGAGGCTTATTCTAATCCAATTAGGGTTTTTAACCAATCTTGTGCATCCAATATGTGATTTTGTGTCATTTTGTGTCATTGGTTGAACATTTAGGTCATTTTCGTCCTCCCTAGGCTTATTCTAATCCATTTAGGGTTTTTAACCAATCTTGTGCATCCAATATGTGATTGTGTCATTGGTTGCACATTTAGGTGATTTTCGTCCTCCCTAAGCTTATTCTAATCGAAGTAGGGTTTTTTACCAATCTTATGCATCCAATATGTGATTTGGTGTCATTTTGTGTCATTGGTTGAACATTTAGGTCATTTTCGTCCACCCTCAGCTTATTCTAATCCAATTAGGGTTCTTAACCAATCTTTTACATATAATAAGTGATTTTGTTTCATTGGTTGAACATTTAGGTCATTTTCGTCTTCGCTAGGCTTATTCTAATCCAATTAGGGTTTTTAACCAATCTTGTGCATTTAATATGTGATTTTGTGTCATTTTGGGTCATTGGTTGAACATTTAAATCATTTTCGTCCTCCCTAGGCTTATTCTAATCCAATTAGGGTTTTTAACCAATCTTGTGCATCCAATATGTGATTTTTTGTCATTGGTTGAACATTTAGGTCATTTTCGTCCTCCCTAAGCTTATTCTAATCCAATTAGGTTTTTTAACCAATCTTGTGCATCCAATAAGTGATTTTGTGTCATTGGTTGAACATTTAGGTCATTTTTGTCCTCGCTAATTAGGGTTTTTAACCAATCTTGTGCATTTAATATGTGATTTTGTGTCATTTTGGGTCATTGGTTGAACATTTAAGTCATTTTCGTCCTCCCTAGGCTTATTCTAATCCAATTAGGGTTTTTAACCAATCTTGTGCATCCAATATGTGATTTTGTGTTCTTGGTTGCACATTTAGGTGATTTTCGTCCTCGCTAGGCTTATTATAATCCAATTAGGGTTTTTAACCAATCTTGTGCATCCAATAAGTGATTTTGTGTCATTGGTTGAATATTTAGGTCATTTTCGTCCTCGCTAGGCTTATTCTAATCCAATTAGGGTTTTTAACCAATCTTGTGCATTTAATATGTGATTTTGTGTCATTTTGGGTCATTGGTTGAACATTTAAGTCATTTTCGTCCTCCCTAGGCTTATTCTAATCGAATTAGGGTTTTTCACCAATCTTGTGCATCCAATATGTGATTTTGTGTTCTTGGTTGCACATTTAGGTCATTTTCGTCCTCGCTAGGCATATTCTAATCCAATTAGGGTTTTTAACCAATCTTGTGCATTTAATATGTGATTTTGTGTCATTTTGGGTCATTGGTTGAACATTTAAGTCATTTTCGTCCTCCCTAGGCTTATTCTAATCCAATTAGGGTTTTTAACCAATCTTGTGCATCCAATAAGTGATTTTGTGTCATTGGTTGAATATTTAGGTCATTTTCGTCCTCGCTAGGCTTATTCTAATCCAATTAGGGTTTTTAACCAATCTTGTGCATTTAATATGTGATTTTGTGTCATTTTGGGTCATTGGTTGAACATTTAAGTCATTTTCGTCCTCCCTAGGCTTATTCTAATCCAATTAGGGTTTTTAACCAATCTTGTGCATCCAATAAGTGATTGTGTGTCATTGGTTGCACATTTAGGTCATTTTTGTCCTCCCTAAGCTTATTCTAATCCAATTAGGGTTTTTTACCAATCTTGTGCATCCAATATGTGATTTGGTGTCATTTTGTGTCATTGGTTGAACATTTAGGTCATTTTCGTCCTCTCTCAGCTTATTCTAATCCAATTAGGGTTCTTAACCAATCTTTTGCATATAATAAGTGATTTTGTTTCATTGGTTGAACATTTAGGTCATTTTCGTCTTCGCTAGGCTTATTCTAATCCAATTAGGGTTTTTAACCAATCTTGTGCATTTAATATGTGATTTTGTGTCATTTTGGGTCATTGGTTGAACATTTAAGTCATTTTCGTCCTCCCTAGGCTTATTGTAATCCAATTAGGGTTTTTAACCAATCTTGTGCATCCAATATGTGAGTTTGTGTTCTTGGTTGCACATTTAGGTCATTTTCGTCCTCGCTAGGCTTACTATAATCCAATTAGGGTTTTTAACCAATCTTGTGCATCCAATTAGTGATTTTGTGTCATTGGTTGAACATTTAGGTCATTTTCGTCCTCCCTAGGCTTATTCTAATCCAATTAGGTTTTTTAACCAATCTTGTGCATCCAATAAGTGATTTTGTGTCATTGGTTGAACATTTAGGTCATTTTTGTCCTCGCTAGGCTTATTCTAATCCAATTAGGGTTTTTAACCAATCTTGTGCATTTAATATGTGATTTTGTGTCATTTTGGGTCATTGGTTGAACATTTAAGTCATTTTCGTCCTCGCTAGGCATATTCTAATCCAATTAGGGTTTTTAACCAATCTTGTGCATCCAATATGTGATTTTGTGTTCTTGGTTGCACATTTAGGTCATTTTCATCCTCGCTAGGCTTATTATAATCCAATTAGGGTTTTTAACCAATATTGTGCATCCAATAAGTGATTTTGTGTCATTGGTTGAACATTTAGGTCATTTTCGTCCTCGCTAGGCTTATTCTAATCCAATTAGGGTTTTTAACCAATCTTGTGCATCCAATAAGTGATTTTGTGTCATTGGTTGAACATTTAGGTCATTTTCGTCCTCCCTAGGCTTATTCTAATCCAATTAGGTTTTTTAACCAATCTTGTGCATCCAATAAGTGATTTTGTGTCATTGGTTGAACATTTAGGTCATTTTTATCCTCGCTAGGCTTATTCTAATCCAATTAGGGTTTTTAACCAATCTTGTGCATTTAATATGTGATTTTGTGTCATTTTGGGTCATTGGTTGAACATTTAAGTCATTTTCGTCCTCCCTAGGCTTATTCTAATCCAATTAGGGTTTTTAACCAATCTTGTGCATCCAATATGTGATGTTGTGTCATTGGTTGCACATTTAGGTCATTTTTGTCCTCCCTAAGCTTATTCTAATCCAATTAGGGTTTTTTTACCAATCTTGTGCATCCATTATGTGATTTGGTGTCATTTTGTGTCATTGGTTGAACATTTAGGTCATTTTCGTCCTCCCTAAGCTTATTCTAATCCAATTAGGGTTTTTAACCAATCTTGTGCATCCAATATGTGATTTTGTGTCATTGGTTGAACATTTAGGTCATTTTCGTCCTCCCTAAGCTTATTCTAATCGAATTAGGTTTTTTAACCAATCTTGTGTATCCAATAAGTGATTTTGTGTCATTGGTTGAACATTTAGGTCATTTTCGTCCTCGCTAGGCTTATTCTAATCCCATTAGGGTTTTTAACCAATCTTGTGCATTTAATATGTGATTTTGTGTCATTTTGGGTCATTGGTTGAACATTTAAGTCATTTTCGTCCTCCCTAGGCTTATTCTAATCGAATTAGGGTTTTTAACCAATCTTGTGCATCCAATAAGTGATTTTGTGTCATTGGTTGACAATTTAGGTCATTTTTGTCCTCCCTAAGCTTATTCTAATCCAAGTAGGGTTTTTTACCAATCTTGTGCATCCAATATGTGATTTGGTGTCATTTTGTGTCATTGGTTGAACATTTAGGTCATTTTCGTCCTCTCTAAGCTTATTCTAATCCAATTAGGTTTTTTAACCAATCTTGTGCATCCAATAAGTGATTTTGTGTCATTGGTTGAACATTTAGGTCATTTTCGTCCTCGCTAGGCTTATTCTAATCCAATTAGGGTTTTTAACCAATCTTGTGCATTTAATATGTGATTTTGTGTCATTTTGGGTCATTGCTTGAACATTTAAGTCATTTTCGTCCTCCCTAGGCTTATTCTAATCCAATTAGGGTTTTTAACCAATCTTGTGCATCCAATATGTGATTTTGTGTTCTTGGTTGCACATTTAGGTCATTTTCGTCCTCGCTAGGCTTATTATAATCCAATTAGGGTTTTTAACCAATCTTGTGCATCCAATAAGTGATTTTGTGTCATTGGTTGAACATTTAGGTCATTTTCGTCCTCGCTACGCTTATTCTAACCCAATTAGGGTTTTTACCAAATCTTGTGCATCCAATAAGTGATTTTGTGTCATTGGTTGAACATTTAGGTCATTTTCGTCCTCCCTAGGCTTATTCTAATCCAATTAGGTTTTTTAACCAATCTTGTGCGTCCAATAAGTGATTTTGTGTCATTGGTTGAACATTTAGGTCATTTTCGTCCTCGCTAGGCTTATTCTAATCCAATTAGGGTTTTTAACCAATCTTTTGCATTTAATATGTGATTTTGTGTCATTTTGGGTCATTGGTTGAACATTTAAGTCATTTTCGTCCTCCCTTGGCTTATTCTAATCAAATAAGGGTTTTTAACAAATCTTGTGCATCCAATATGTGATTTTGTGTTCTTGGTTGCACATTTAGGTCATTTTCGTCCTCGCTAGGCATATTCTAATCCAATTATGGTTTTTAACCAATCTTGTGCATTTAATATGTGATTTTGTGTCATTTTGGGTCATTGGTTGAACATTTAAGTCATTTTCGTCCTCCCTAGGCTTATTCTAATCCAATTAGGGTTTTTAACCAATCTTGTGCATCCAATAAGTGATTTTGTGTCATTGGTTGCACATTTAGGTGATTTTCGTCCACCCTAAGCTTATTCTAATCGAAGTAGGGTTTTTTACCAATCTTGTGCATCCAATATGTGATTTGGTGTCATTTTGTGTCATTGGTTGAACATTTAGGTCATTTTCGTCCTCCCTCAGCTTATTCTAATCCAATTAGGGTTCTTAACCAATCTTTTGCATATAATAAGTGATTTTGTGTCATTGGTTGAACATTTAGGTCATTTTCATCCTCGCTAGGCTTATTCTAATCCAATTAGGGTTTTTAACCAATCTTGTGCATTTAATATATGATTTTGTGTCATTATGGGTCATTGGTTGAACATTTAACTCATTTTCGTCCTCCCTAGGCTCATTCTAATCCAATTAGGGTTTTTAACCAATCTTGTGCATCCAATATGTGATGTTGTGTTCTTGGTTGCACATTTAGGTCATTTTTGTCCTCACTAGGCTTATTATAATCCAATTAGGGTTTTTAACCAATCTTGTGCATCCAATAAGTGATTTTGTGTCATTGGATGAACATTTAGGTCATTTTCGTCCTCCCTAGGCTTATTCTAATCAAATTAGGTTTTTTAACCAATCTTGTGCATCCAATAAGTGATTTTGTTTCATTGGTTGAACATTTAGGTCATTTTCGTCCTCGCTAGGCTTATTCTAATCCAATTAGGGTTTTTAACCAATCTTGTGCATTTAATATGTGATTTTGTGTCATTTTGGGTCATTGGTTGAACATTTAAGTCATTTTCGTCCTCCCTAGGCTTATTCTAATCCAATTAGGGTTTTTAACCAATCTTGTGCATCCAATATGTGATTTTGTATCATTGGTTGAACATTTAGGTCATTTTCGTCCTTCCTAAGCTTATTCTAATCCAATTAGGTTTTTTAACCAATCTTGTGCATCCAATAAGTGATTTTGTGTCATTGGTTGAACATTTAGGTCATTTTCGTCCTCGCTAGGCTTATTCGAATCCAATTAGAGTTTTTAACCAATCTTGTGCATTAAATATGTGATTTTGTGTCATTTTGGGTCATTGGTTAAACATTTAACTCATTTTCGTCCTCCCTAGGCTTATTCTAATCCAATTAGGGTTTTTAACCAATCTTGTGCATCCAATATGTGGTTTTGTGTTCTTGGTTGCACATTTAGGTCATTTTCGTCCTCGCTAGGCTTATTATAATCCAATTAGGGTTTTTAACCAATCTTGTGCATCCAATATGTGATTTTGTGTCATTGGTTGAACATTTAGGTCATTTTCGTCCTCCCTAAGCTTATTCTAATCCAATTAGGTTTTTTAACCAATCTTGTGCATCCAATAAGTGATTTTGTGTCATTGGTTGAACATTTAGGTCATTTTCGTCCTCGCTAGGCTTATTCTAATCCAATTAGGGTTTTTAACCAATCTTGTGCATCCAATAAGTGATTTTGTGTCATTGGTTGAACATTTAGGTCATTTTCGTCCACGCTAGGCTTATTCTAATCCAATTAGGGTTTTTAACCAATCTTGTGCATTTAATATGTGATTTTGTGTCATTTTGGGTCATTGGTTGAACATTTAAGTCATTTTCGTCCTCCCTAGGCTTATTCTAATCCAATTAGGGTTTTTAACCAATCTTGTGCATTTAATATGTGATTTTGTGTCATTTTGGGTCATTGGTTGAACATTTAAGTCATTTTCGTCCTCCCTAGTCTTATTCTAATCCAATTAGGGTTTTTAACCAATCTTGTGCATCCAATAAGTGATTTTGTGTCATTGGTTGCAAATTTAGGTCATTTTCGTCCTCCCTAGGCTTATTCTAATCCAAGTAGGGTCTTTTTACCAATCTTGTGCATCCAATATGTGATTTGGTGTCATTTTGTGTCATTGGTTGAACATTTAGGTCATTTTCGTCCTCCCTAAGCTTATTCTAATCCAATTAGGGTTCTTAACCAATCTTGTGCATATAATAAGTGATTTTGTGTCATTGGTTCAATATTTAGGTCATTTTCGTCCTCCCGAGGCTTATTCTAATCCAATTAGGTTTTTTTAACCAATCTTGTGCATCCAATAAATGATTTTGTGTCATTGGTTGAACATATAGGTCATTTTTGTCCTCGCTAGGCTTATTCTAATCCAATTAGGGTTTTTAACCATTCTTGTGCATTTAATATGTGATTTTGTGTCATTTTGGGTCATTGGTTGAACATTTAAGTCATTTTCGTCCTCCCTAGGCTTATTCTAATCCAATTAGGGTTTTTAACCAATCTTGTGCATCCAATAAGTGATTTTGTGTCATTGGTTGCACATTTAGGTGATTTTCGTCCTCCCTAAGCTTATTCTAATCGAAGTAGGGTTTTTTACCAATCTTGTGCATCCAATATGTGATTTGGTGTCATTTTGTGTCATTGGTTGAACATTTAGGTCATTTTCGTCCTCCCTCAGCTTATTCTAATCCAATTCGGGTTCTTAACCAATCTTTTGCATATAATAAGTGATATTGTGTCATTGGTTGAACATTTAGGTCATTTTCGTCCTCGCTAGGCGTATTCTAATCCAATTAGGGTTTTTAACCAATCTTGTGCATTTAATATGTGATTTTGTGTCATTTTGGGTCATTGGTTGAACATTTAAGTCATTTTCGTCCTCCCTAGGCTTATTCTAATCCAATTAGGGTTTTTAACCAATCTTGTGCATCAAATATGTGATTTTGTGTTCTTGGTTGCACATTTAGGTCATTTTCGTCCTCGCTAGGCTTATTATAATCCAATTAGGGTTTTTAACCAATCTTGTGCATCCAATAAGTGATTTTGTGTCATTGGTTGAACATTTAGGTCATTTTCGTCCTCCCTAGGCATATTCTAATCCAATTAGGTTTTTTAACCAATCTTGTGCATCCAATAAGTGATTTTGTGTCATTGGTTGAACATTTAGGTCATTTTCGTCCTCGCTAGGCTTATTCTAATCCAATTAGGGTTTTTAACCAATCTTGTGCATTTAATATGTGATTTTGTGTCATTTTGGGTCATTGGTTGAACATTAAAGTCATTTTCGTCCTCCCTAGGCTTATTCTAATCTAATTAGGGTTTTTAACCAATCTTGTGCATCCAATAAGTGATTTTGTGTTTTTGGTTGACAATTTAGGTCATTTTTGTCCTCCCTAAGCTTATTCTAATCCAAGTAGGGTTTTTTACCAATCTTGTGCATCCAATATGTGATTTGGTGTCATTTTGTGTCATTGGTTGAACATTTAGGTCATTTTCGTCCTCCCTCAGCTTATTCTAATCCAATTAGGGTTCTTAACCAATCTTTTGCATATAATAAGTGATTTTGTGTCATTGGTTGAACATTTAGGTCAATTTCGTCCTCGCTAGGCTTATTCTAATCCAATTAGGGTTTTTAACCAATCTTGTGCATTTAATATGTGATTTTGTGTCATTTTGGGTCATTGGTTGAACATTTAAGTCATTTTCGTCCTCCCTAGGCTTATTCTAATCCAATTAGGGTTTTTAACCAATCTTGTGCATCCAATAAGTGATTTTGTGTCATTGGTTGACAATTTAGGTCATTTTTCTCCTCCCTAAGCTTATTCTAATCCAAGTAGGGTTTTTTACCAATCTTGTGCATCCAATATGTGATTTGGTGTCATTTTGTGTCATTGGTTGAACATTTAGGTCATTTTCGTCCTCCCTCAGCTTATTCTAATCCAATTAGGGTTCTTAACCAATCTTTTGCATATAATAAGTGATTTTGTGTCATTGGTTGGACATTTAGGTCAATTTCGTCCTCGCTAGGCTTATTCTAATCCAATTAGGGTTTTTAACCAATCTTGTGCATTTAATATATGATTTTGTGTCATTTTGGGTCATTGGTTGAACATTTAAGTCATTTTCGTCCTCCCTAGGCTTATTCTAATCCAATTAGGGTTTTTAACCAATCTTGTGCATCCAATATGTGATGTTGTGTCATTGGTTGCACATTTAGGTCATTTTTGTCCTCCCTAAGCTTATTCTAATCCAATTAGGGTTTTTTTACCAATCTTGTGCATCCATTATGTGATTTGGTGTCATTTTGTGTCATTGGTTGAACATTTAGGTCATTTTCGTCCTCCCTAAGCTTATTCTAATCCAATTAGGTTTTTTAACCAATCTTGTGCATCCAATAAGTAATTTTGTGTCATTGGTTGAACATTTAGGTAATTTTCGTCCTCGCTAGGCTTATTCTAATCCAATTAGGGTTTTTAACCAATCTTGTGCATTTAATATGTGATTTTGTGTCATTTTGGGTCATTGGTTGAACATTTAAGTCATTTTCGTCCTCCCTAGGCTTATTCTAATCCAATTAGGGTTTTTAACCAATCTTGTGCATCCAATAAGTGATTGTGTGTCATTGGTTGCACATTTAGGTCATTTTTGTCCTCCCTAAGCTTATTCTAATCCAATTAGGGTTTTTTACCAATCTTGTGCATCCAATATGTGATTTGGTGTCATTTTGTGTCATTGGTTGAACATTTAGGTCATTTTCGTCCTCTCTAAGCTTATTCTAATCCAATTAGGTTTTTTAACCAATCTTGTGCATCCAATATGTGATTTTGTGTCATTGGTTGAACATTTAGGTCATTTTCGTCCTCGCTAGGCTTATTCTAATCCAATTAGGGTTTTTAACCAATCTTGTGCATTTAATATGTGATTTTGTGTCATTTTGGGTCATTGGTTGAACATTTAAGTCATTTTCGTCCTCCCTAGGCTTATTCTAATCCAATTAGGGTTTTTAACCAATCTTGTGCATCCAATATGTGATGTTGTGTCATTGGTTGCACATTTAGGTCATTTTTGTCCTCCCTAAGCTTATTCTAATCCAATTAGGGTTTTTTTACCAATCTTGTGCATCCATTATGTGATTTGGTGTCATTTTGTGTCATTGGTTGAACATTTAGGTC
The DNA here is from genome assembly GCA_037974755.1 of Cicer yamashitae. Taxonomy (NCBI): domain Eukaryota; kingdom Viridiplantae; phylum Streptophyta; class Magnoliopsida; order Fabales; family Fabaceae; genus Cicer; species Cicer yamashitae. The sequence goes on along the minus strand of JBBPBQ010000009.1, from coordinate 1,459,549 downwards.
ATTTTCGTCCTCCCTAAGCTTATTCTAATCCAATTAGG
>JBBPBQ010000009.1:1440282-1459501 GCA_037974755.1 Cicer yamashitae | reverse complement strand
GGTTTTTTACCAATCTTGTGCATCCAATATGTGATTTGGTGTCATTTTGTGTCATTGGTTGAACATTTAGGTCATTTTCGTCCTCTCTCAGCTTATTCTAATCCAATTAGGGTTCTTAACCAATCTTTTGCATATAATAAGTGATTTTGTTTCATTGGTTGAACATTTAGGTCATTTTCGTCTTCGCTAGGCTTATTCTAATCCAACTAGGGTTTTTAACCAATCTTGTGCATTTAATATGTGATTTTGTGTCATTTTGGGTCATTGGTTGAACATTTAAGTCATTTTCGTCCTCCCTAGGCTTATTCTAATCCAATTAGGGTTTTTAACCGATCTTGTGCATCCAATATGTGATTTTGTGTGATTGGTTGCACATTTAGGTCATTTTCGTCGTCGGTAGGCTTATTATAATCCAATTAGGGTTTTTAACCAATCTTGTGCAACCAATAAGTGATTTTGTGTCATTAGTTGAACATTTAGGTCATTTTCGTCCTCGCTAGGCTTATTCTAATCCAATTAGGGTTTTTAACCAATCTTGTGCATCCAATAAGTGATTTTGTGTCATTGGTTGAACATTTAGGTCATTTTCGTCCTCGCTAGGCTTATTCTAATCCAATTAGGTTTTTTAACCAATCTTGTGCATCCAATATATGATTTTGTGTCATTGGTTGAACATTTAGGTCATTTTCGTCCTCGCTAGGCTTATTCTAATCCAATTAGGGTTTAAGGAATCTTGTGCATTTAATATGTGATTTTGTGTCATTTTGGGTCATTGGTTGAACATTTAAGTCATTTTCGTCCTCCCTAGGCTTATTCTAATCCAATTAGGGTTTTTAACCAATCTTGTGCATCCAATAAGTGATTTTGTGTCATTGGTTGAACATTTAGGTCATTTTCGTCCTCCCTAGGCTTATTCTAATCCAATTAGGGTTTTTAAACAATCTTGTGCATTAAATATGTAATTTTGTGTCATTTTGGGTCATTGGTTGAACATTTAAGTCGTTTTCGTCCTCCCTAGGCTTATTCTAATCCAATTAGGTTTTTTAACCAATCTTGTGCATCCAATAAGTGATTTTGTGTCATTGGTTGAAAATTTAGATCATTTTCGTCCTCGCTAGGCATATTCTAATGTAATTAGGGTTTTTAACCAATCTTGTGCATTTAATATGTGATTTTGTGTCATTTTGGGTCATTGGTTGAACATTTAAGTCATTTTCGTCCTCCCTAGGCTTATTCTAATCCAATTAGGGTTTTTAACCAATCTTGTGCATCCAATATGTGATTTTGTGTTCTTGGTTGCACATTTAGGTCATTTTCGTCCTCGCTAGGCTTATTATAATCCAATTAGGGTTTTTAACCAATCTTGTGCATCCAATAAGTGATTTTGTGTCATTGGTTGAATATTTAGGTCATTTTCGTCCTCGCTAGGCTTATTCTAATCCAATTAGGGTTTTTAACCAATCTTGTGCATTTAATATGTGATTTTGTGTCATTTTGGGTCATTGGTTGAACATTTAAGTCATTTTCGTCCTCCCTAGGCTTATTCTAATCCAATTAGGGTTTTTAACCAATCTTGTGCATCCAATATGTGATTTTATGTTCCTTGTTGCACATTTAGGTCATTTTCGTTCTCGCTAGGTTTATTATAATCCAATTAGGGTTTTTAACCAATCTTGTGCATCCAATAAGTGATTTTGTGTCATTGGTTGAACATTTAGGTCATTTTCGTCCTCCCTAGGCTTATTCTAATCCAATTAGGTTTTTTAACCAATCTTGTGCATCCAATAAGTGATTTTGTGTCATTGGTTGAAAATTTAGGTCATTTTCGTCCTCGCTAGGCTTATTCTAATCCAATTAGGGTTTTTAACCAATCTTGTGCATTTAATATGTGATTTTGTGTCATTTTGGGTCATTGGTTGAACATTTAAGTCATTTTCGTCCTCCCTAGGCTTATTCTAATCCAATTAGGGTTTTTAACCAATATTGTGCATCCAATATGTGATTTTGTGTCTTGGTTGCACATTTAGGTCATTTTCGTCCTCGCTAGGCTTATTATAATCAAATTAGGGTTTTTAACCAATCTTGTGCATCCAATAAGTGATTTTGTGTCATTGGTAGAACATTTAGGTCATTTTCGTCCTCGCTAGGCTTATTCTAATCCAATTAGGGTTTTTACCAAATCTTGTGCATCCAATAAGTGATTTTGTGTCATTGGTTGAACATTTAGGTCATTTTCGTCCTCCCTAGGCTTATTCTAATCCAATTAGGTTTTTTAACCAATCTTGTGCGTCCAATAAGTGATTTTGTGTCATTGGTTGAACATTTAGGTCATTTTCGTCCTCGCTAGGCTTATTCTAATCCAATTAGGGTTTTTAACCAATCTTTTGCATTTAATATGTGATTTTATGTCATTTTGGGTCATTGGTTGAACATTTAAGTCATTTTCGTCCTCCCTAGGCTTATTCTAATCCAATTAGGGTTTTTAACCAATCTTGTGCATCCAATAAGTGATTTTGTGTCATTGGTTGCACATTTAGGTCATTTTCGTCCTCCCTAGGCTTATTCTAATCCAATTAGGGTTTTTAAACAATCTTGTGCATTTAATATGTAATTTTGTGTCATTTTGGGTCATTGGTTGAACATTTAAGTCGTTTTCGTCCTCCCTAGGCTTATTCTAATCCAATTAGGTTTTTTAACCAATCTTGTGCATCCAATAAGTGATTTTGTGTCATTGGTTGAAAATTTAGATCATTTTCGTCCTCGCTAGGCATATTCTAATGTAATTAGGGTATTTAACCAATCTTGTGCATTTAATATGTGATTTTGTGTCATTTTGGGTCATTGGTTGAACATTTAAGTCATTTTCGTCCTCCCTAGGCTTATTCTAATCCAATTAGGGTTTTTAACCAATCTTGTGCATCCAATATGTGATTTTGTGTTCTTGGTTGCACATTTAGGTCATTTTCGTCCTCGCTAGGCTTATTATAATCCAATTAGGGTTTTTAACCAATCTTGTGCATCCAATAAGTGATTTTGTGTCATTGGTTGAACATTTAGGTCATTTTCGTCCTCGCTAGGCTTATTCTAATCCAATTAGGGTTTTTAACCAATCTTGTGCATTTAATATGTGATTTTGTGTCATTTTGGGTCATTCGTTGAACATTTAAGTCATTTTCGTCCTCTCTAGGCTTATTCTAATCCAATTAGGGTTTTTAACCAATCTTGTGCTTCCAATATGTGATTTTGTGTTCTTGGTTGCACATTTAGGTCATTTTCGTCCTCACTAGGCTTATTATAATCCAATTAGGGTTTTTAACCAATCTTGTGCATCCAATAAGTGATTTTGTGTCATTGGTTGAACATTTAGGTCATTTTCGTCCTCGCTAGGCTTATTCTAATCCAATTAGGGTTTTTAACCAATCTTGTGCATCCAATAAGTGATTTTGTGTCATTGGTTGAACATTTAGGTCATTTTCGTCCTCCCTAGGCTTATTCTAATCCAATTAGGTTTTTTAACCAATCTAGTGCATCCAATAAGTGATTTTGTGTCATTGGTTGAACATTTAGGTCATTTTTGTCCTCGCTAGGCTTATTCTAATCCAATTAGGGTTTTTAACCAATCTTGTGCATTTAATATGTGATTTTGTGTCATTTTGGGTCATTGGTTGAACATTTAAGTCATTTTCGTCCTCCCTAGGCTTATTCTAATCCAATTAGGGTTTTTAACCAATCTTGTGCATCCAATAAGTGATTTTGTGTCATTGGTTGCACATTTAGGTGATTTTCGTCCTCCCTAAGCTTATTCTAATCGAAGTAGGGTTTTTTACCAATCATGTGCATCCAATATGTGATTTGGTGTCATTTTGTGTCATTGGTTGAACATTTAGGTCATTTTCGTCCTCCCTCAGCTTATTCTAATCCAATTCGGGTTCTTAACCAATCTTTTGTATATAATAAGTGATTTTGTGTCATTGGTTGAACATTTAGGTCATTTTCGTCCTCGCTAGGCTTATTCTAATCCAATTAGGGTTTTTAACCAATCTTGTGCATTTAATATGTGATTTTGTGTCATTTTGGGTCATTGGTTGAACATTTAAGTCATTTTCGTCCTCCCTAGGCTTATTCTAATCCAATTAGGGTTTTTAACCAATCTTGTGCATCAAATATGTGATTTTGTGTTCTTGGTTGCACATTTAGGTCATTTTCGTCCTCGCTAGGCTTATTATAATCCAATTAGGGTTTTTAACCAATCTTGTGCATCCAATAAGTGATTTTGTGTCATTGGTTGAACATTTAGGTCATTTTCGTCCTCCCTAGGCATATTCTAATCCAATTAGGTTTTTTAACCAATCTTGTGCATCCAATAAGTGATTTTGTGTCATTGGTTGAACATTTAGGTCATTTTCGTCCTCGCTAGGCTTATTCTAATCCAATTAGGGTTTTTAACCAATCTTGTGCATTTAATATGTGATTTTGTGTCATTTTGGGTCATTGGTTGAACATTAAAGTCATTTTCGTCCTCCCTAGGCTTATTCTAATCTAATTAGGGTTTTTAACCAATCTTGTGCATCCAATAAGTGATTTTGTGTTTTTGGTTGACAATTTAGGTCATTTTTGTCCTCCCTAAGCTTATTCTAATCCAAGTAGGGTTTTTTACCAATCTTGTGCATCCAATATGTGATTTGGTGTCATTTTGTGTCATTGGTTGAACATTTAGGTCATTTTCGTCCTCCCTCAGCTTATTCTAATCCAATTAGGGTTCTTAACCAATCTTTTGCATATAATAAGTGATTTTGTGTCATTGGTTGAACATTTAGGTCAATTTCGTCCTCGCTAGGCTTATTCTAATCCAATTAGGGTTTTTAACCAATCTTGTGCATTTAATATATGATTTTGTGTCATTTTGGGTCATTGGTTGAACATTTAAGTCATTTTCGTCCTCCTTAGGCTTATTCTAATCCAATTAGGGTTTTTAACCAATCTTGTGCATCCAATAAGTGATTTTGTGTCATTGGTTGACAATTTAGGTCATTTTTGTCCTCCCTAAGCTTATTCTAATCCAAGTAGGGTTTTTTACCAATCTTGTGCATCCAATATGTGATTTGGTGTCATTTTGTGTCATTGGTTGAACATTTAGGTCATTTTCGTCCTCCCTCAGCTTATTCTAATCCAATTAGGGTTCTTAACCAATCTTTTGCATATAATAAGTGATTTTGTGTCATTGGTTGAACATTTAGGTCAATTTCGTCCTCGCTAGGCTTATTCTAATCCAATTAGGGTTTTTAACCAATCTTGTGCATTTAATATATGATTTTGTGTCATTTTGGGTCATTGGTTGAACATTTAAGTCATTTTCGTCCTCCTTAGGCTTATTCTAATCCAATTAGGGTTTTTAACCAATCTTGTGCATCCAATAAGTGATTTTGTGTCATTGGTTGACAATTTAGGTCATTTTTGTCCTCCCTAAGCTTATTCTAATCCAAGTAGGGTTTTTTACCAATCTTGTGCATCCAATATGTGATTTGGTGTCATTTTGTGTCATTGGTTGAACATTTAGGTCATTTTCGTCCTCCCTCAGCTTATTCTAATCCAATTAGGTTTTTTAACCAATCTTGTGCATCCAATAAGTGATTTAGTGTTATTGGTTGAACATTTAGGTCATATTCGTCCTCGCTAGGCTTATTCTAATCCAATTAGGGTTTTTAACCAATCTTGTGCATTTAATATGTGATTTTGTGTCATTTTGGGTCATTGGTTGAACATTTAAGTCATTTTCGTCCTCCCTAGGCTTATTCTAATCCAATTAGGGTTTTTAACCAATCTTGTGCATCCAATATGTGATGTTGTGTCATTGGTTGCACATTTAGGTCATTTTTGTCCTCCCTAAGCTTATTCTAATCCAATTAGGGTTTTTTTACCAATCTTGTGCATCCATTATGTGATTTGGTGTCATTTTGTGTCATTGGTTGAACATTTAGGTCATTTTCGTCCTCCCTAAGCTTATTCTAATCCAATTAGGGTTTTTAACCAATCTTGTGCATCCAATATGTGATTTTGTGTCATTGGTTGAACATTTAGGTCATTTTCGTCCTCCCTAAGCTTATTCTAATCGAATTAGGTTTTTTAACCAATCTTGTGTATCCAATAAGTGATTTTGTGTCATTGGTTGAACATTTAGGTCATTTTCGTCCTCGCTAGGCTTATTCTAATCCCATTAGGGTTTTTAACCAATCTTGTGCATTTAATATGTGATTTTGTGTCATTTTGGGTCATTGGTTGAACATTTAAGTCATTTTCGTCCTCCCTAGGCTTATTCTAATCGAATTAGGGTTTTTAACCAATCTTGTGCATCCAATAAGTGATTTTGTGTCATTGGTTGACAATTTAGGTCATTTTTGTCCTCCCTAAGCTTATTCTAATCCAAGTAGGGTTTTTTACCAATCTTGTGCATCCAATATGTGATTTGGTGTCATTTTGTGTCATTGGTTGAACATTTAGGTCATTTTCGTCCTCTCTAAGCTTATTCTAATCCAATTAGGTTTTTTAACCAATCTTGTGCATCCAATAAGTGATTTTGTGTCATTGGTTGAACATTTAGGTCATTTTCGTCCTCGCTAGGCTTATTCTAATCCAAATAGGGTTTTTAACCAATCTTGTGCATTTAATATGTGATTTTGTGTCATTTTGGGTCATTGGTTGAACATTTAAGTCATTTTCGTCCTCCCTAGGCTTATTCTAATCCAATTAGGGTTTTTAACCAATCTTGTGCATCCAATAAGTGATTTTGTGTCATTGGTTGAACATTTAGGTGATTTTCGTCCTCCCTAAGCTTATTCTAATCGAAGTAGGGTTTTTTACCAATCTTGTGCATCCAATATGTGATTTGGTGTCATTTTGTGTCATTGGTTGAACATTTAGGTCATTTTCGTCCTCCCTCAGCTTATTCTAATCCAATTCGGGTTCTTAACCAATCTTTTGCATATAATAAGTGATTTTGTGTCATTGGTTGAACATTTAGGTCATTTTCGTCCTCGCTAGGCTTATTCTAATCCAATTAGGGTTTTTAACCAATCTTGTGCATTTAATATGTGATTTTGTGTCATTTTGGGTCATTGGTTGAACATTTAAGTCATTTTCGTCCTCCCTAGGCTTATTCTAATCCAATTAGGGTTTTTAACCAATCTTGTGCATCAAATATGTGATTTTGTGTTCTTGGTTGCACATTTAGGTCATTTTCATCCTCGCTAGGCTTATTATAATCCAATTAGGGTTTTTAACCAATCTTGTGCATCCAATAAGTGATTTTGTGTCATTGGTTGAACATTTAGGTCATTTTCGTCCTCCCTAGGCTTATTCTAATCCAATTAGGTTTTTTAACCAGTCTTGTGCATCCAATAAGTGATTTTGTGTCATTGGTTGAACATTTAGGTCATTTTCGTCCTCCCTAGGCTTATTCTAATCCAATTAGGGTTTTTAACCAATCTTGTGCATCCAATATGTGATTTTGTGTCATTGGTTGAACATTTAGGTCATTTTCGTCCTCCCTAGGCTTATAATCCAATTAGGGTTTTTAACCAATCTTGTGCATCCAATATGTGATTTTGTGTCATTGGTTGAACATTTAGGTCATTTTCGTCCTCCCTAGGCTTATTCTAATCCAATTAGGGTTTTTAACCAATCTTGTGCATCCAATATGTGATTTTGTGTCATAGGTTGAACATTGATGTCATTTTCGTCCTCCCTAGGCTTATTCTAATCCAATTAGGGTTTTTAACCAATCTTGTGCATCCAATATGTGATTTTTTGTCATTGGTTGAACATTTAGGTCATTTTCGTCCTCCCTAAGCTTATTCTAATCCAATTAGGTTTTTTAACCAATCTTGTGCATCCAATAAGTGATTTTGTGTCATTGGTTGAACATTTAGGTCATTTTCGTCCTCGCTAGGCTTATTCTAATCCAATTAGGGTTTTTAACCAATCTTGTGCATTTAATATGTGACACTATGTCATTTTGGGTCATTGGTTGAACATTTAAGTCATTTTCGTCCTCCCTAGGCTTATTCTAATCCAATTAGGGTTTTTAACCAATCTTGTGCATCCAATAAGTGATTTTGTGTCATTGGTTGCACATTTAGGTCATTTTCGTCCTCCCTAAGCTTATTCTAATCCAAGTAGGGTATTTTACCAATCTTGTGCATCCAATATGTGATTTGGTGTCATTTTGTGTCATTGGTTGAACATTTAGGTCATTTTCGTCCTCCCTCAACTTATTCTAATCCAATTAGGTTTTTTAACCAATCTTGTGCATCCAATAAGTGATTTTGTGTCATTGGTTGAACATTTAGGTCATTTTCGTCCTCGCTAGGCTTATTCTAATCCAATTAGGGTTTTTAACCAATCTTGTGCATTTAATATGTGATTTTGTGTCATTTTGGGTCATTGGTTGAACATTTAAGTCATTTTCGTCCTCCCTAGGCTTATTCTAATCCAATTAGGGTTTTTAACCAATCTTGTGCATCCAATATGTGATTTTGTGTTCTTGGTTGCTTATTTAGGTCATTTTCGTCCTCGCTAGGCTTATTATAATCCAATTTGGGTTTTAAACCAATCTTGTGCATCCAATAAGTAATTTTGTGTCATTGGTTTAACATTTAGGTCATTTTCGTCCTCTCTAAGCTTATTCTAATCCAATTAGGTTTTTTAACCAATCTTGTGCATCCAATAAGTGATTTTGTGTCATTGGTTGAACATTTAGGTCATTTTCGTCCTCGCTAGGCTTATTCTAATCCAATTAGGGTTTTTAACCAATCTTGTGCATTTAATATGTGATTTTGTGTCATTTTGGGTCATTGGTTGAACATTTAAGTCATTTTCGTCCTCGCTAGGCTTATTCTAATCCAATTAGGGTTTTTAACCAATCTTGTGCATTTAATATGTGATTTTGTGTCATTTTGGGTCATTGGTTGAACATTTAAGTCATTTTCGTCCTCCCTAGGCTTATTCTAATCCAATTAGGGTTTTTAACCAATCTTGTGCATCCAATATGTGATTTTGTGTTCTTGGTTGCACATTTAGGTCATTTTCGTCCTCACTAGGCTTATTATAATCCAATTAGGGTTTTTAACCAATCTTGTGCATCCAATAAGTGATTTTGTGTCATTGGTTGAACATTTAGGTCATTTTCGTCCTCGCTAGGCTTATTCTAATCCAATTAGGGTTTTTAACCAATCTTGTGCATTTAATATGTGATTTTGTGTCATTTTGGGTCATTCGTTGAACATTTAAGTCATTTTCGTCCTCTCTAGGCTTATTCTAATCCAATTAGGGTTTTTAACCAATCTTGTGCTTCCAATATGTGATTTTGTGTTCTTGGTTGCACATTTAGGTCATTTTCGTCCTCACTAGGCTTATTATAATCCAATTAGGGTTTTTAACCAATCTTGTGCATCCAATAAGTGATTTTGTGTCATTGGTTGAACATTTAGGTCATTTTCGTCCTCGCTAGGCTTATTCTAATCCAATTAGGGTTTTTAACCAATCTTGTGCATCCAATAAGTGATTTTGTGTCATTGGTTGAACATTTAGGTCATTTTCGTCCTCCCTAGGCTTATTCTAATCCAATTAGGTTTTTTAACCAATCTAGTGCATCCAATAAGTGATTTTGTGTCATTGGTTGAACATTTAGGTCATTTTTGTCCTCGCTAGGCTTATTCTAATCCAATTAGGGTTTTTAACCAATCTTGTGCATTTAATATGTGATTTTGTGTCATTTTGGGTCATTGGTTGAACATTTAAGTCATTTTCGTCCTCCCTAGGCTTATTCTAATCCAATTAGGGTTTTTAACCAATCTTGTGCATCCAATAAGTGATTGTGTGTCATTGGTTGCACATTTAGGTCATTTTTGTCCTCCCTAAGCTTATTCTAATCAAATTAGGGTTTTTTACCAATCTTGTGCATCCAATATGTGATTTGGTGTCATTTTGTGTCATTGGTTGAACATTTAGGTCATTTTCGTCCTCCCTCAGCTTATTCTAATCCAATTAGGGTTCTTAACCAATCTTTTGCATATAATAAGTGATTTTGTTTCATTGGTTGAACATTTAGGTCATTTTCGTCCTCGCTAAGCTTATTCTAATCCAATTAGGGTTTTTAACCAATCTTGTGCATTTAATAAGTGATTTTGTGTCATTGGTTGCACATTTAGGTCATTTTCGTCCTCGCTAGGCTTATTCTAATCCAAATAGGGTTTTTATCCAATCTTGTGCATTTAATATGTGATTTTGTGTCATTTTTGGTCATTGGTTGAACATTTAAGTCATTTTCGTCCTCCCTAGGCTTATTCTAATCCAATTAGGGTTTTTAACCAATCTTGTGCATCCAATATGTGATTTTGTGTTCTTGGTTGCACATTTAGGTGATTTTCGTCCTCGCTGGGCTTATTATGATCCAATTAGGGTTTTTAACCAATCTTGTGCATCCAATAAGTGATTTTGTGTCATTGGTTGAACATTTAGGTCATTTTCGTCCTCCCTAGGCTTATTCTAATCTAATTAGGTTTTTTAACCAATCTTGTGCATCCAATAAGTGATTTTGTGTCATTGGTTGAACATTTAGGTCATTTTCGTCCTCGCTAGGCTTATTCTAATCCAAATAGGGTTTTTAACCAATCTTGTGCATTTAATATGTGATTTTGTGTCATTTTGGGTCATTGGTTGAACATTTAAGTCATTTTCGTCCTCCCTAGGCTTATTCTAATCCAATTAGGGTTTTTAACCAATCTTGTGCATCCAATATGTGATTTTGTGTTCTTGGTTGCACATTTAGGTCATTTTCGTCCTCGCTAGGCTTATTATAATCCAATTAGGGTTTTTAACCAATCTTGTGCATCCAATAAGTGATTTTGTGTCATTGGTTTAACATTTAGGTCATTTTCGTCCTCTCTAAGCTTATTCTAATCCAATTAGGTTTTTTAACCAATCTTGTGCATCCAATAAGTGATTTTGTGTCATTGGTTGAACATTTAGGTCATTTTCGTCCTCGCTAGGCTTATTCTAATCCAATTAGGGTTTTTAACCAATCTTGTGCATTTAATATGTGATTTTGTGCCATTTTGGGTCATTGGTTGAACATTTAAGTCATTTTTGTCCTCCCTTGGCTTATTCTAATCCAATTAGGGTTTTTAACCAATCTTGTGCATCCAATATGTGATATTGTGTCATTGGTTGAACATTTAGGTCATTTTCGTCCTCCCTAAGCTTATTCTAATCCAATTAGGTTTTTTAACCAATCTTGTGCATCCAATAAGTGATTTTGTGTCATTGGTTGAACATTTAGGTCATTTTCGTCCTCGCTAGGCTTATTCTAATCCAATTAGGGTTTTTAACCAATCTTGTGCATTTAATATGTGATTTTGTGTCATTTGGGTCATTGGTTGAACATTTAAGTCATTTTCGTCCTCCCTAGGCTTATTCTAATCCAATTAGGGTTTTTAACCAATCTTGTGCATCCAATAAGTGATTTAGTGTCATTGGTTGACAATTTAGGTCATTTTTGTCCTCCCTAAGCTTATTCTAATCCAAGTAGGGTTTTTTACCAATCTTGTGCATCCAATATGTGATTTGGTGTCATTTTGTGTCATTGGTTGAACATTTAGGTCATTTTCGTCCTTCCTCAGCTTATTCTAATCCAATTAGGGTTCTTAACCAATCTTTTGCATATAATAAGTGATTTTGTGTCATTGGTTGAACATGTAGGTCAATTTCGTCCTCGCTAGGCTTATTCTAATCCAATTAGGGTTTTTAACCAATCTTGTGCATTTAATATATGATTTTGTGTCATTTTGGGTCATTGGTTGAACATTTAAGTCATTTTCGTCCTCCCTAGGCTTATTCTAATCCAATTAGGGTTTTTAACCAATCTTGTGCATCCAATATGTGATGTTGTGTCATTGGTTGCACATTTAGGTCATTTTTGTCCTCCCTAAGCTTATTCTAATCCAATTAGGGTTTTTTTACCAATCTTGTGCATCCATTATGTGATTTGGTGTCATTTTGTGTCATTGGTTGAACATTTAGGTCATTTTCGTCCTCCCTAAGCTTATTCTAATCCAATTAGGGTTTTTAACCAATCTTGTGCATCCAATATGTGATTTTGTGTCATTGGTTGAACATTTAGGTCATTTTCGTCCTCCCTAAGCTTATTCTAATCGAATTAGGTTTTTTAACCAATCTTGTGTATCCAATAAGTGATTTTGTGTCATTGGTTGAACATTTAGGTCATTTTCGTCCTCGCTAGGCTTATTCTAATCCCATTAGGGTTTTTAACCAATCTTGTGCATTTAATATGTGATTTTGTGTCATTTTGGGTCATTGGTTGAACATTTAAGTCATTTTCGTCCTCCCTAGGCTTATTCTAATCGAATTAGGGTTTTTAACCAATCTTGTGCATCCAATAAGTGATTTTGTGTCATTGGTTGACAATTTAGGTCATTTTTGTCCTCCCTAAGCTTATTCTAATCCAAGTAGGGTTTTTTACCAATCTTGTGCATCCAATATGTGATTTGGTGTCATTTTGTGTCATTGGTTGAACATTTAGGTCATTTTCGTCCTCTCTAAGCTTATTCTAATCCAATTAGGTTTTTTAACCAATCTTGTGCATCCAATAAGTGATTTTGTGTCATTGGTTGAACATTTAGGTCATTTTCGTCCTCGCTAGGCTTATTCTAATCCAATTAGGGTTTTTAACCAATCTGGTGCATTTAATATGTGATTTTGTGTCATTTTGGGTCATTGGTTGAACATTTAAGTCATTTTCGTCCTCCCTAGGCTTATTCTAATCGAATTAGGGTTTTTAACCAATCTTGTGCATCCAATATGTGATTTTGTGTCATTGGTTGAACATTTAGATCATTATCGTCCTCCCTAGGCTTATTCTAATCCAATTTGGGTTTTTAACCAATCTTGTGCATCGAATATGTGATTTTGTGTCATTTTGTGTCATTGGTTGAACATTTAGATCATTTTCGTCCTCCCGGGGCTTATTCTAATCCAATTAGAGTTTTTAACCAATCTTGTGCATCCAATATGTGATTTTGTGTCATTGGTTGAACATTTAGGTTATTTTCGTCCTCCCTAGGCTTATTCTAATCCAATTAAGGGTTTTAACCAATCTTGTGCATCCAATATGTGATTTTGTGTCATTTTGTGTCATTGGTTGAACATTTAGGTCATTCGTCCTCCCTAGACTTATTCTAATCCAATTAGGGTTTTTAACCAATCTTGTGCATCCAATATGTGATTTTGTGTCATTGGTTGAACATTTAGATCATTTTCTTCCTCCCTAGGCTTATTCTAATCCAATTAGGGTTTGTAACCAATCTTGTGCATCCAATATGTGATTTTGTTTCATTTTGTGTCATTGGTTGAACATTTAGGTCATTTTCGTCCTCCCTAGGCTTATTCTAATCCAATTAGGGTTTTTAACCAATCTTGTGAATCCAATATGTGATTTTGTGTCATTTTGTGTCATTGGTTGAACATTTAGGTCATTTTCGTCCTCCCTAGGCTTATTCTAATCCAATTAAGGTTTTTAACCAATCTTGTGCATCCAATATGTGAGTTTGTGTCATTGGTTGAACATTTAGGTCATTTTCGTCCTCCCTAGGCTTATTCTAATCCAATTAGGGTTTTTAACCAATCTTGTGCATCCAATATGTGATTTTGTGTCATTGGTTGAACATTTAGGTCACTTTTGTCCTCCCTAGGCTTATTCTAATCCAATTAGGGTTTTTAACCAATCTTGTGCATCCAATATGTGATTTTGTGTCATTGGTTGAACATTTAGGTCATTTTTGTCCTCCCTAGGCTTATTCTAATCCAATTAGGGTTTTTAACCAATCTTGTGCATCCAATATGTGATTTTGTGTCATTGGTTGAACATTTAGGTCATTTTTGTCCTCCCTAGGCTTATTCTAATCCAATTAGGGTTTTTAACCAATCTTGTGCATCCAATATGTGATTTTGTAACATTGGTTGAACATTTAGGTCATTTTTGTCCTCCCTAGGCTTATTCTAATCCAATTAGGGTATTTAACCAATCTTGTGCATCCAATATGTGATTTTGTTTCATTGGTTGAACATTTAGGTCATTTTCGTCCTCCCTAAGTTTATTCTAATCCAATTAGGGTTTTTAACCAATCTTGTGCATCCAATATGTGATTTTGTGTCATTTTGTGTCATTGGTTGTACATTTAGGTCATTTTCGTCCTCCCTAGGCTAACTCTAATCCAATTAGGGTTTTTAACCAATCTTGTGCATCCAATATGTGATTTTGTGTCATTTTGTGTCATTGGTTGAACATTTAGGTCATTTTCGTCCTCCCTAGGCTTATTCTAATCCAATTAGGGTTTTTAACCAATCTTGTGCATCCAATATGTGATTTTGTGTTCTTGGTTGCACATTTAGGTCATTTTCGTCCTCGCTAGGCTTATTATAATCCAATTAGGGTTTTTAACCAATCTTGTGCATCCAATATGTGATTTTGTGTCATTGGTTGAACATTTAGGTCATTTTCGTCCTCCCTAAGCTTATTCTAATCCAATTAGGTTTTTTAACCAATCTTGTGCATCCAATAAGTGATTTTGTGTCATTGGTTGAACATTTAGGTCATTTTCGTCCTCGCTAGGCTTATTCTAATCCAATTAGGGTTTTTAACCAATCTTATGCATTTAATATGTGATTTTGTGTCATTTTGGGTCATTGGTTGAACATTTAAGTCATTTTCGTCCTCCCTAGGCTTATTCTAATCCAATTAGGGTTTTTAACCAATCTTGTGCATCCAATATGTGATTTTGTGTTCTTGGTTGCACATTTAGGTCATTTTCGTCCTCGCTAGGCTTATTATAATCCAATTAGGGTTTTTAACCAATCTTGTGCATCCAATAAGTGATTTTGTGTCATTGGTTGAACATTTAGGTAATTTTCGTCCTCGCTAGGCTTATTCTAATCCAATTAGGGTTTTTAACCAATCTTGTGCATCCAATAAGTGATTTTGTGTCTTTGGTTGAACATTTAGGTCATTTTCGTCCGCGCTAGGCTTATTCTAATCCAATTAGGGTTTTTAACCAATCTTGTGCATTTAATATGTGATTTTGTGTCATTTTGGGTCATTGGTTGAACATTTAAGTCATTTTCGTCCTCCCTAGGCTTATTCTAATCCAATTAGGGTTTTTAACCAATCTTGTGCATCCAATAAGTGATTTTGTGTCATTGGTTGCACATTTAGGTCATTTTCGTCCTCCCTAAGCTTATTCTAATCCAAGTAGGGTTTTTTACCAATCTTGTGCATCCAATATGTGATTTGGTGTCATTTTGTGTCATTGGTTGAACATTTAAGTCATTTTCGTCCTCCCTAGGCTTATTCTAATCCAATTAGGGTTTTTAACCAATCTTGTGCATCCAATAAGTGATTTTGCGTCATTGGTTGCACATTTAGGTGATTTTTGTCCTCCCTAAGCTTATTCAAATCCAAGTAGGGTTTTTTTACCAATCTTGTGCATCCAATATGTGATTTGGTGTCATTTTGTGTCATTGGTTGAACATTTAGGTCATTTTCGTCCTCGCTAAGCTTATTTTAATCCAATTAGGGTTCTTAACCAATCTTTTGCATATAATAAGTGATTTTGTGTCATTGGTTGAACATTTAGGTCATTTTCGTCCTCGCTAGGCTTATTCTAATCCAATTAGGGTTTTTAACCAATCTTGTGCATTTAATATGTGATTTTGTGTCATCTTAGGTCATTGGTTGAACAGTTAAGTCGTTTTCGTCCTCCCTAGGCTTATTCTAACCCAATTAGGTTTTTTAACAAATCTTGTGCATCCAATAAGTGATTTTGTGTCATTGGTTGAACATTTAGGTCATTTTCGTCCTCGCTAGGCATATTCTAATCCAATTAGGGTTTTTAACAAATCTTGTGCATTTAATATGTGATTTTGTGTCATTTTGGGTCATTGGTTAAACATTTAAATCATTTTCGTCCTCCCTAGGCTTATTCTAATCCAATTAGGGTTTTATCCAATCTTGTGCATCCAATAAGTGATTTTGTGTCATTGGTTGCACATTTAGGTGATTTTTGTCCTCCCTAAGCTTATTCTAATCCAAGTAGGGTTTTTACCAATCTTGTGCATCGAATATGTGATTTGGTGTCATTTTGTGTCATTGGTTGAACATTTAGGTCATTTTCGTCCTCCCTAAGCTTATTCTAATCCAATTAGGTTTTTTAACCAATCTTGTGCATCCAATAAGTGATTTTGTGTCATTGGTTGCACATTTAGGTCATTTTCGTCCTCCCTAGGCTTATTCTAATCCAATTAGGGTTTTTAAACAATCTTGTGCATTTAATATGTAATTTTGTGTCATTTTGGGTCATTGGTTGAACATTTAAGTCGTTTTCGTCCTCCCTAGGCTTATTCTAATCCAATTAGGTTTTTTAACCAATCTTGTGCATCCAATAAGTGATTTTGTGTCATTGGTTGAAAATTTAGATCATTTTCGTCCTCGCTAGGCATATTCTAATGTAATTAGGGTATTTAACCAATCTTGTGCATTTAATATGTGATTTTGTGTCATTTTGGGTCATTGGTTGAACATTTAAGTCATTTTCGTCCTCCCTAGGCTTATTCTAATCCAATTAGGGTTTTTAACCAATCTTGTGCATCCAATATGTGATTTTGTGTTCTTGGTTGCACATTTAGGTCATTTTCGTCCTCGCTAGGCTTATTATAATCCAATTAGGGTTTTTAACCAATCTTGTGCATCCAATATGTGATTTGGTGTCATTTTGTGTCATTGGTTGAACATTTAGGTCATTTTCGTCTTCCCTCAGCTTATTCTAATCCAATTAGGGTTCTTAACCAATCTTTTGCATATAATAAGTGATTTTGTTTCGTTGGTTGATCATTTAGGTCATTTTCGTCTTCGCTAGGCTTATTCTAATCCAATTAGGGTTTTTAACCAATCTTGTGCATTTAATATGTGATTTTGTGTCATTTTGGGTCATTGGTTGAACATTTAAATCATTTTCGTCCTCCCTAGGCTTATTCTAATCCAATTAGGGTTTTTAACCAATCTTGTGCATCCAATATGTGATTTTTTGTCATTGGTTGAACATTTAGGTCATTTTCGTCCTCCCTAAGCTTATTCTAATCCAATTAGGTTTTTTAACCAATCTTGTGCATCCAATAAGTGATTTTGTGTCATTGGTTGAACATTTAGGTCATTTTCGTCCTCGCTAGGCTTATTCTAATCCAATTAGGTTTTTTAACTAATCTTGTGCATCCAATAAGTGATTTTGTGTCATTGGTTGAACATTTAGGTCATTTTCGTCCTCCCTAAGCTTATTCTAATCCAATTAGGTTTTTTAACCAATCTTGTGCATCCAATATGTGATTTTGTGTCATTGGTTGAACATTTAGGTCATTTTCGTCCTCGCTAGGCTTATTCTAATCCAATTAGGGTTTTTAACCAATCTTGTGCATTTAATATGTGATTTTGTGTCATTTTGGGTCATTGGTTGAACATTTAAGTCATTTTCGTCCTCCCTAGGCTTATTCTAATCCAATTAGGGTTTTTAACCAATCTTGTGCATCCAATATGTGATTTTGTGTTCTTGGTTGCTTATTTAGGTCATTTTCGTCCTCGCTAGGCTTATTATAATCCAATTTGGGTTTTAAACCAATCTTGTGCATCCAATAAGTAATTTTGTGTCATTGGTTTAACATTTAGGTCATTTTCGTCCTCTCTAAGCTTATTCTAATCCAATTAGGTTTTTTAACCAATCTTGTGCATCCAATAAGTGATTTTGTGTCATTGGTTGAACATTTAGGTCATTTTCGTCCTCGCTAGGCTTATTCTAATCCAATTAGGGTTTTTAACCAATCTTGTGCATTTAATATGTGATTTTGTGTCATTTTGGGTCATTGGTTGAACATTTAAGTCATTTTCGTCCTCCCTAGGCTTATTCTAATCCAATTAGGGTTTTTAACCAATCTTGTGCATCCAATAAGTGATTTTGTGCCATTGGTTGAACATTTAGGTCATTTTCGTCCTCGCTAGGCTTATCCTAATCCAATTAGGGTTTTTAACCAATCTTGTGCATCAAATATGTGATTTTGTGTTCTTGGTTGCACATTTAGGTCATTTTCGTCCTCGCTAGGCTTATTATAATCCAATTAGGGTTTTTAACCAATCTTGTGCATCCAATAAGTGATTTTGTGTCATTGGTTGAACATTTAGGTCATTTTCGTCCTCCCTAGGCTTATTCTAATCCAATTAGGTTTTTTAACCAATCTTGTGCATCCAATAAGTGATTTTGTGTCATTGGGTGAACATTTAGGTCATTTTCGTCCTCGCTAGGCTTATTCTAATCCAAATAGGGTTTTTAACCAATCTATTGCATTTAATATGTGATTTTGTGTCATTTTGGGTCATTGGTTGAACATTTAAGTCATTTTCGTCCTCCCTAGGCTTATTCTAATCCAATTAGGGTTTTTAACCAATCTTGTGCATCCAATAAGTGATTTTGTGTCATTGGTTGCACATTTAGGTCATTTTTGTCCTCCCTAAGCTTATTCTAATCCAAGTAGGGTTTTTTACCAATCTTGTGCATCCAATATGTGATTTGGTGTCATTTTGTGTCATTGGTTGAACATTTAGGTCATTTTCGTCCTCTCTAAGGTTATTCTAATCCAATTAGGTTTTTTAACCAATCTTGTGCATCCAATAAGTGATTTTGTGTCATTGGTTGAACATTTAGGTCATTTTCATCCTCGCTAGGCTTATTCTAATCCAATTAGGGTTTTTAACCAATCTTGTGCATTTAATATGTGATTTTGTGTCATTTTGGGTCATTGGTTGAACATTTAAGTCATTTTCGTCCTCCCTAGGCTTATTCTAATCCAATTAGGGTTTTTAACCAATCTTGTGCATCCAATATGTGATTTTGTGTTCTTGTTTGCACATTTAGGTCATTTTCGTCCTCGCTAGGCTTATTATAATCCAAATAGGGTTTTTAACCAATCTTGTGCATCCAATAAGTGATTTTGTGTCATTGGTTGAACATTTAGGTCATTTTCGTCCTCGCTAGGCTTACTCTAATCCAATTAGGGTTTTTAACCAATCTTGTGCATCCAATAAGTGATTTTGTGTCATTGGTTGAACATT
>JBBPBQ010000009.1:1419201-1439813 GCA_037974755.1 Cicer yamashitae | reverse complement strand
TTGGTTGCACATTTAGGTCATTTTCGTCCTCGCTAGGCTTATTATAATCCAATTAGGGTTTTTAACCAATCTTGTGCATCCAATAAGTGATTTTGTGTCATTGGTTGAATATTTAGGTCATTTTCGTTCTCGCTAGGCTTATTCTAATCCAATTAGGGTTTTTAACCAATCTTGTGCATTTAATATGTGATTTTGTGTCACTTTGGGTCATTGGTTGAACATTTAAGTCATTTTCGTCCTCCCTAGGCTTATTCTAATCCAATTAGGGTTTTTAACCAATCTTGTGCATCCAATAAGTGATTTTGTGTCATTGGTTGCACATTTAGGTGATTTTCGTCCTCCCTAAGCTTATTCTAATCGAAGTAGGGTTTTTTACCAATCTTGTGCATCCAATATGTGATTTGGTGTCATTTTGTGTCATTGGTTGAACATTTAAGTCATTTTCGTCCTCCCTCAGCTTATTCTAATCCAATTAGGGTTCTTAACCAATCTTTTGCATATAATAAGTGATTTTGTTTCATTGGTTGAACATTTAGGTCATTGTCGTCTTCGCTAGGCTTATTCTAATCCAATTAGGGTTTTTAACCAATCTTGTGCATCCAATATGTGATTTTTTGTCATTGGTTGAACATTTAGGTCATTTTCGTCCTCCCTAAGCTTATTCTAATCCAATTAGGTTTTTTAACCAATCTTGTGCATCCAATAAGTGATTTTGTGTCATTGGTTGAACATTTAGGTCATTTTCGTCCTCGCTAATTAGGGTTTTTAACCAATCTTGTGCATTTAATATGTGATTTTGTGTCATTTTGGGTCATTGGTTGAACATTTAAGTCATTTTCGTCCTCGCTAGGCTTATTATAATCCAATTAGGGTTTTTAACCAATCTTGTGCATCCAATAAGTGATTTTGTGTCATTGGTTGAACATTTAGGTCATTTTCGTCCTCGCTAGGCTTATTTTAATCCAATTAGGGTTTTTAACCAATCTTGTGCATCCAATAAGTGATTTTGTGTCATTGGTTGAACATTTAGGTCATTTTCGTCCTCCCTAGGCTTATTCTAATCCAATTAGGTTTTTTAACCAATCTTGTGCATCCAATAAGTGATTTTGTGTCATTGGTTGAACATTTAGGTCATTTTCGTCCTCGCTAGGCTTATTCTAATCCAATTAGGGTTTTTAACCAATCTTGAGCATTTAATATGTGATTTTGTGTCATTTTGGGTCATTGGTTGAACATTTAAGTCATTTTCGTCCTCCCTAGGCTTATTCTAATCCAATTAGGGTTTTTAACCAATCTTGTGCATCCAATAAGTGATTTTGTGTCATTGGTTGCATATTTAGGTCATTTTTGTCCTCCCTAATCTTATTCTAATCCAAGTAGGGTTTTTTACCAATCTTGTGCATCCAATATGTGATTTGGAGTCATTTTGTGTCATTGGTTGAACATTTAGGTCATTTTCGTCCTCTCTAAGCTTATTCTAATCCAATTAGGTTTTTTAACCAATCTTGTGCATCCAACAAGTGATTTTGTGTCATTGGTTGAACATTTAGGTCATTTTCGTCCTCGCTAGGCTTATTCTAATCCAATTAGGGTTTTTAACCAATCTTGTGCATTTAATATGTGATTTTGTGTCATTTTGGGTCATTGGTTGAACATTTAAGTCATTTTCGTCCTCCCTAGGCTTATTCTAATCCAATTAGGGTTTTTGACCAATCTTGTGCATCCAATATGCGATTTTGTGTCATTGGTTGATCATTTAGGTCATTTTCGTCCTCCCTAAGCTTATTCTAATCCAATTAGGTATTTTAACCAATCTTGTGCATCCAATAAGTGATTTTGTGTCATTGGTTGAACATTTAGGTCATTTTCGTCCTCGCTAGGCTTATTCTAATCCAATTAGGGTTCTTAACCAATCTTGTGCATTTAATATGTGATTTTGTGTCATTTTGGGTCATTGGTTGAACATTTAAGTCATTTTCGTCCTCCCTAGGCTTATTCTAATCCAATTAGGGTTTTTAACCAATCTTGTGCATCCAATATGTGATTTTGTGTTCTTGGTTGCACATTTAGGTCATTTTCGTCCTCGCTAGGCTTATTATAATCCAATTAGGGTTTTTAACCAATCTTGTGCATCCAATATGTGATTTGGTGTCATTTTGTGTCATTGGTTGAACATTTAGGTCATTTTCGTCTTCCCTCAGCTTATTCTAATCCAATTAGGGTTCTTAACCAATCTTTTGCATATAATAAGTGATTTTGTTTCGTTGGTTGATCATTTAGGTCATTTTCGTCTTCGCTAGGCTTATTCTAATCCAATTAGGGTTTTTAACCAATCTTGTGCATTTAATATGTGATTTTGTGTCATTTTGGGTCATTGGTTGAACATTTAAATCATTTTCGTCCTCCCTAGGCTTATTCTAATCCAATTAGGGTTTTTAACCAATCTTGTGCATCCAATATGTGATTTTTTGTCATTGGTTGAACATTTAGGTCATTTTCGTCCTCCCTAAGCTTATTCTAATCCAATTAGGTTTTTTAACCAATCTTGTGCATCCAATAAGTGATTTTGTGTCATTGGTTGAACATTTAGGTCATTTTTGTCCTCGCTAATTAGGGTTTTTAACCAATCTTGTGCATTTAATATGTGATTTTGTGTCATTTTGGGTCATTGGTTGAACATTTAAGTCATTTTCGTCCTCCCTAGGCTTATTCTAATCCAATTAGGGTTTTTAACCAATCTTGTGCATCCAATATGTGATTTTGTGTTCTTGGTTGCACATTTAGGTGATTTTCGTCCTCGCTAGGCTTATTATAGTCCAATTAGGGTTTTTAACCAATCTTGTGCATCCAATAAGTGATTTTGTGTCATTGGTTGAACATTTAGGTCATTTTCGTCCTCGCTAGACTTATTCTAATCTAATTAGGGTTTTTAACCAATCTTGTGCATCCAATAAGTGATTTTGTGTCATTGGTTGAACATTTAGGTCATTTTCGTCCTCCCTAGGCTTATTCTAATCCAATTAGGTTTTTTAACCAATCTTGTGCATCCAATAAGTGATTTTGTGTCATTGGTTGAACATTTAGCTCATTTTCGTCCTCGCTAGGCTTATTCTAATCCAATTAGGGTTTTTAACCAATCTTGTGCATTTAATATGTGATTTTGTGTCATTTTGGGTCATTGGTTGAACATTTAAGTCATTTTCGTCCTCCCTAGGCTTATTCTAATCCAATTAGGGTTTTTAACCAATCTTGTGCATCCAATAAGTGATTTTGTGTCATTGGTTGCATATTTAGGTCATTTTTGTCCTCCCTAAGCTTATTCTAATCCAAGTAGGGTTTTTTACCAATCTTGTGCATCCAATATGTGATTTGGTGTCATTTTGTGTCATTGGTTGAACATTTAGGTCATTTTCGTCCTCTCTAAGCTTATTCTAATCCAATTAGGTTTTTTAACCAATCTTGTGCATCCAATAAGTGATTTTGTGTCATTGGTTGAACATTTAGGTCATTTTCGTCCTCGCTAGGCTTATTCTAATCCAATTAGGGTTTTTAACCAATCTTGTTCATTTAATATGTGATTTTGTGTCATTTTGGGTCATTGGTTGAACATTTAAGTCATTTTCGTCCTCCCTAGGCTTATTCTAATCCAATTAGGGTTTTTGACCAATCTTGTGCATCCAATATGCGATTTTGTGTCATTGGTTGAACATTTAGGTCATTTTCGTCCTCCCTAAGCTTATTCTAATCCAATTAGGTTTTTTAACCAATCTTGTGCATCCAATAAGTGATTTTGTGTCATTGGTTGAACATTTAGGTCATTTTCGTCCTCGCTAGGCTTATTCTAATCCAATTACGGTTCTTAACCAATCTTGTGCATTTAATATGTGATTTTGTATCATTTTGGGTCATTGGTTGAACATTTAAGTCATTTTCGTCCTCCCTAGGCTTATTCTAATCCAATTAGGGTTTTTAACCAATCTTGTGCATCCAATATGTGATTTTGTGTTCTTGGTTGCACATTTAGGTGATTTTCGTCCTCGCTAGGCTTATTATAATCCAATTAGGGTTTTTAACCAATCTTGTGCATCCAATAAGTGATTTTGTGTCATTGGTTGAACATTTAGGTCATTTTCGTCCTCGCTAGACTTATTCTAATCTAATTAGGGTTTTTAACCAATCTTGTGCATCCAATAAGTGATTTTGTGTCATTGGTTGAACATTTAGGTCATTTTCGTCCTCCCTAGGCTTATTCTAATCCAATTAGGTTTTTTAACCAATCTTGTGCATCCAATAAGTGATTTTGTGTCATTGGTTGAACATTTAGCTCATTTTCGTCCTCGCTAGGCTTATTCTAATCCAATTAGGGTTTTTAACCAATCTTGTGCATTTAATATGTGATTTTGTGTCATTTTGGGTCATTGGTTGAACATTTAAGTCATTTTCGTCCTCCCTAGGCTTATTCTAATCCAATTAGGGTTTTTAACCAATCTTGTGCATCCAATAAGTGATTTTGTGTCATTGGTTGCATATTTAGGTCATTTTTGTCCTCCCTAAGCTTATTCTAATCCAAGTAGGGTTTTTTACCAATCTTGTGCATCCAATATGTGATTTGGTGTCATTTTGTGTCATTGGTTGAACATTTAGGTCATTTTCGTCCTCTCTAAGCTTATTCTAATCCAATTAGGTTTTTTAACCAATCTTGTGCATCCAATAAGTGATTTTGTGTCATTGGTTGAACATTTAGGTCATTTTCGTCCTCGCTAGGCTTATTCTAATCCAATTAGGGTTTTTAACCAATCTTGTGCATTTAATATGTGATTTTGTGTCATTTTGGGTCATTGCTTGAACATTTAAGTCATTTTCGTCCTCCCTAGGCTTATTCTAATCCAATTAGGGTTTTTAACCAATCTTGTGCATCCAATATGTGATTTTGTGTTCTTGGTTGCACATTTAGGTCATTTTCGTCCTCGCTAGGCTTATTATAATCCAATTAGGGTTTTTAACCAATCTTGTGCATCCAATAAGTGATTTTGTGTCATTGGTTGAACATTTAGGTCATTTTCGTCCTCGCTACGCTTATTCTAACCCAATTAGGGTTTTTACCAAATCTTGTGCATCCAATAAGTGATTTTGTGTCATTGGTTGAACATTTAGGTCATTTTCGTCCTCCCTAGGCTTATTCTAATCCAATTAGGTTTTTTAACCAATCTTGTGCGTCCAATAAGTGATTTTGTGTCATTGGTTGAACATTTAGGTCATTTTCGTCCTCGCTAGGCTTATTCTAATCCAATTAGGGTTTTTAACCAATCTTGTGCATTTAATATGTGATTTTGTGTCATTTTGGGTCATTGGTTGAACATTTAAGTCATTTTCGTCCTCCCTAGGCTTATTCTTATCCAATTAGGGTTTTTAACCAATCTTGTGCATCCAATATGTGATTTTGTGTCTAGGTTGCACATTTAGGTCATTTTCGTCCTCGCTAGGCTTATTATAATCCAATTAGGGTTTTTAACCAATCTTGTGCATCCAATAAGTGATTTTGTGTCATTGGTTGAATATTTAGGTCATTTTCGTCCTCCCTAGGCATATTCTAATCCAATTAGGTTTTTTATCCAATCTTGTGCGTCCAATAAGTGATTTTGTGTCATTGGTTGAACATTTAGGTCATTTTCGTCCTCGCTAGGCTTATTCTAATCCAAGTAGGGTTTTTTACCAATCTTGTGCATCCAATATGTGATTTGGTGTCATTTTGTGTCATTGGTTGAACATTTAAGTCATTTTCGTCCTCCCTCATCTTATTCTAATCCAATTCTGGTTCTTAACCAATCTTTTGCATATAATAAGTGATTTTGTGTCATTGGTTGAACATTTAGGTCATTTTCGTCCTCGCTAGGCTTATTCTAATCCAATTAGGGTTTTTAACCAATCTTGTGCATCCAATAAGTGATTTTGTGTCATTGGTTGAACATTTAGGTCATTTTCGTCCTCCCTAGGCTTATTCTAATCCAATTAGGTTTTTTAACCAATCTTGTGCATCCAATAGTGATTTTGTGTCATTGGTTGAACATTTAGGTCATTTTCGTCCTCGCTAGGCTTATTCTAATCCAATTAGGGTTTTTAACCAATCTTGTGCATTTAATATGTGATTTTGTGTCATTTTGGGTCGTTGGTTGAACATTTAAGTCATTTTCGTCCTCCCTAGGCTTATTCTAATCCAATTAGGGTTTTTAACCAATCTTGTGCATCCAATAAGTGATTGTGTGTCATTGGTTGCACAATTAGGTCATTTTTGTCCTCCCTAATCTTATTCTAATCCAAGTAGGGTTTTTTACCAATCTTGTGCATCCAATATGTGATTTGGAGTCATTTTGTGTCATTGGTTGAACATTTAGGTCATTTTCGTCCTCTCTAAGCTTATTCTAATCCAATTAGGTTTTTTAACCAATCTTGTGCATCCAATAAGTGATTTTGTGTCATTGGTTGAACATTTAGGTCATTTTCGTCCTCGCTAGGCTTATTCTAATCCAATTAGGGTTTTTAACCAATCTTGTGCATTTAATATGTGATTTTTTGTCATTTTGGGTCATTGGTTGAACATTTAAGTCATTTTCGTCCTCCCTAGGCTTATTCTAATCCAATTAGGGTTTTTAACCAATCTTGTGCATCCAATAAGTGATTTTGTGTCATTGGTTGCACATTTAGGTCATTTTCGTCCTCCCTAGGCTTATTCTAATCCAAGTAGGGTCTTTTTACCAATCTTGTGCATCCAATATGTGATTTGGTGTCATTTTGTGTCATTGGTTGAACATTTAGGTCATTTTCGTCCTCCCTAAGCTTATTCTAATCCAATTAGGGTTCTTAACCAATCTTGTGCATATAATAAGTGATTTTGTGTCATTGGTTGAATATTTAGGTCATTTTCATCCACCCTAGGCTTATTCTAATCCAATTAGGTTTTTTAACCAATCTTGTGCATCCAATAAGTGATTTTGTGTCATTGGTTGAACATTTAGATCATTTTCGTCCTCGTTAGACTTATTCTAATCCAATTAGGGTTTTTAACCAATCTTGTGCATTTAATATGTGATTTTGTGTCATTTTGGGTCATTGTTTGAACATTTAAGTCATTTTCGTCCTCCCTAGGCTTATTCTAATCCAATTAGGGTTTTTAACCAATCTTGTGCATCCAATAAGTGATTTTTGTGTCATTGGTTGCACATTTAGGTGATTTTCGTCCTCCCTAAGCTTATTCTAATCCAAGTAGGGTTTTTTACCAATCTTGTGCATCCAATATGTGATTTGGTGTCATTTTGTGTCATTGGTTGAACATTTACGTCATTTTCGTCCTCCCTCAGCTTATTCTAATCCAATTAGGTTTTTTAACCAATCTTGTGCATCCAATAAGTGATTTTGTGTCATTGGTTGAACATTTAGGTCATTTTCGTCCTCGCTATGCTTATTCTAATCCAATTAGGGTTTTTAACCAATCTTGTGCATTTAATATGTGATTTTGTGTCATTTTGGGTCATTGGTTGAACATTTAAGTCATTTTCGTCCTCCCTAGGCTTATTCTAATCCAATTAGGGTTTTTAATCAATCTTGTGCATCCAATAAGTGATTTTGTGTCATTGGTTGCACATTTAGGTCATTTTCGTCCTCCCTAAGCTTATTCTAATCCAAGTAGGGTTTTTTACCAATCTTGTGCATCCAATATGTGATTTGGTGTCATTTTGTGTCATTGGTTGAACATTTAGGTCATTTTCGTCCTCCCTAGGCTTATTCTAATCCAATTAGGTTTTTTAACCAATCTTGTGCATCCAATATGTGATTTTGTGTTCTTGGTTGCACATTTAGGTCATTTTCGTCCTCGCTAGGCATATTCTAATCCAATTAGGGTTTTTAACCAATCTTGTGCATTTAATATGTGATTTTGTGTCATTTTGGGTCATTGGTTGAACATTTAAGTCATTTTCGTCCTCCCTAGGCTTATTCTAAACCAATTAGGGTTTTTAACCAATCTTGTGCATCCAATAAGTGATTTTGTGTCATTGGTTGCACATTTAGGTGATTTTCGTTCTCCCTAAGCTTATTCTAATCCAAGTAGGGTTTTTTACCAATCTTGTGCATCCAATATATGATTTGGTGTCATTTTGTGTCATTGGTTGAACATTTAGGTCATTTTCGTCCTCCCTAAGCTTATTCTAATCCAATTAGGGTTCTTAACCAATCTTTTGCATATAATAAGTGATTTTGTGTCATTGGTTGAACATTTAGGTCATTTTCGTCCTCGCTAGGCTTATTCTAATCCAATTAGGGTTTTTAACCAATCTTGTGCATTTAATATGTGATTTTGTGTCATTTTGGGTCATTGGTTGAACATTTAAGTCATTTTCGTCCTCCCTAGGCTTATTCTAATCCAATTAGGGTTTTTAACCAATCTTGTGCATCCAATATGTGATTTTGTGTTCTTGGTTGCTTATTTAGGTCATTTTCGTCCTCGCTAGGCTTATTATAATCCAATTTGGGTTTTAAACCAATCTTGTGCATCCAATAAGTAATTTTGTGTCATTGGTTTAACATTTAGGTCATTTTCGTCCTCTCTAAGCTTATTCTAATCCAATTAGGTTTTTTAACCAATCTTGTGCATCCAATAAGTGATTTTGTGTCATTGGTTGAACATTTAGGTCATTTTCGTCCTCGCTAGGCTTATTCTAATCCAATTAGGGTTTTTAACCAATCTTGTGCATTTAATATGTGATTTTGTGTCATTTTGGGTCATTGGTTGAACATTTAAGTCATTTTCGTCCTACCTTGGCTTATTCTAATCCAATTAGGGTTTTTAACCAATCTTGTGCATCCAATATGTGATTTTGTGTTCTTGGTTGCACATTTAGGTCATTTTCGTCCTCGCTAGGCATATTCTAATCCAATTAGGGTTTTTAACCAATCTTGTGCATTTAATATGTGATTTTGTGTCATTTTGGGTCATTGGTTGAACATTTAAGTCATTTTCGTCCTCTCTAGGCTTATTCTAATCCAATTAGGGTTTTTAACCAATCATGTGCATCCAATAAGTGATTGTGTGTCATTGGTTGCACATTTAGATCATTTTTGTCCTCCCTAAGCTTATTCTAATCCAATTAGGGTTTTTTACCAATCTTGTGCATCCAATATGTGATTTGGTGTCATTTTGTGTCATTGGTTGAACATTTAGGTCATTTTCATCCTCTCTAAGCTTATTCTAATCCAATTAGGTTTTTTAACCAATCTTGTGCATCCAATAAGTGATTTTGTGTCATTGGTTGAACATTTAGGTCATTTTCGTCCTCGCTAGGCTTATTCTAATCCAATTAGGGATTTTAACCAATCTTGTGCATTTAATATGTGATTTTGTGTCATTTTGGGTCATTGGTTGAACATTTAAGTCATTTTCGTCCTCCCTAGGCTTATTCTAATCCAATTAGGGTTTTTAACCAATCTTGTGCATCCAATATGTGATTTTGTGTTCTTGGTTGCACATTTAGGTGATTTTCGTCCTCGCTAGGCTTATTATAGTCCAATTAGGGTTTTTAACCAATCTTGTGCATCCAATAAGTGATTTTGTGTCATTGGTTGAACATTTAGGTCATTTTCGTCCTCGCTAGACTTATTCTAATCTAATTAGGGTTTTTAACCAATCTTGTGCATCCAATAAGTGATTTTGTGTCATTGGTTGAACATTTAGGTCATTTTCGTCCTCCCTAGGCTTATTCTAATCCAATTAGGTTTTTTAACCAATCTTGTGCATCCAATAAGTGATTTTGTGTCATTGGTTGAACATTTAAGTCATTTTCGTCCTCCCTAGGCTTATTCTAATCCAATTAGGGTTTTTAACCAATCTTGTGCATCCAATAAGTGATTTTGTGTCATTGGTTGCACATTTAGGTCATTTTTGTCCTCCCTAAGCTTATTCTAATCCAAGTAGGGTTTTTTACCAATCTTGTGCATCCAATATGTGATTTGGTGTCATTTTGTGTCATTGGTTGAACATTTAGGTCATTTTCGTCCTCTCTAAGCTTATTCTAATCCAATTAGGTTTTTTAACCAATCTTGTGCATCCAATAAGTGATTTTGTGTCATTGGTTGAACATTTAGGTCATTTTCGTCCTCGCTAGGCTTATTCTAATCCAAATAGGGTTTTTAACCAATCTTGTGCATTTAATATGTGATTTTGTGTCATTTTGGGTCATTGGTTGAACATTTAAGTCATTTTCGTCCTCCCTAGGCTTATTCTAATCCAATTAGGGTTTTTAACCAATCTTGTGCATCCAATATGTGATTTTGTGTTCTTGGTTGAACATTTAGGTCATTTTCGTCCTCGCTAGGCTTATTCTAATCCAATTAGGGTTTTTAACCAATCTTGTGCATCCAATAAGTGATTTTGTGTCATTGGTTGAACATTTAGGTCATTTTCGTCCTCCCTAGGCTTATTCTAATCCAATTAGGGTTTTTAACCAATCTTCTGCATCCAATAAGTGATTTTGTGTCATTGGTTGAACATTTATGTCATTTTCGTCCTCGCTAGGCTTATTCTAATCCAATTAGGGTTTTTAACCAATCTTGTGCATTTAATATGTGATTTTGTGTCATTTTGGGTCATTGGTTGAACATTTAAGTCATTTTCGTCCTCCCTAGGCTTATTCTAATCCAATTAGGGTTTTTGACAAATCTTGTGCATCCAATATGCGATTTTGTGTCATTGGTTGAACATTTAGGTCATTTTCGTCCTCCCTAGGCTTATTCTAATCCAATTAGGTTTTTTAACCAATCTTGTGCATCCAATAAGTGATTTTGTGTCATTGGTTGAACATTTAGGTCATTTTCGTCCTCCCTAGGCTTATTCTAATCCAATTAGGTTTTTTAACCAATGTTGTGCATCCAATAAGTGATTTTGTGTCATTGGTTGAACATTTATGTCATTTTCGTCCTCGCTAGGCTTATTCTAATCCAATTAGGGTTTTTAACCAATCTTGTGCATTTAATATGTGATTTTGTGTCATTTTGGGTCATTGGTTGAACATTTAAGTCATTTTCGTCCTCCCTAAGCTTATTCTAATCCAATTAGGGTTTTTAACCAATCTTGTGCATCCAATAAGTGATTTTGTGTCATTGGTTGCATATTTAGGTCATTTTTGTCCTCCCTAAGCTTATTCTAATCCAAGTAGGGTTTTTTACCAATCTTGTGCATCCAATATGTGATTTGGTGTCATTTTGTGTCATTGGTTGAACATTTAGGTCATTTTCGTCCTCCCTAGGCTTATTCTAATCCAATTAGGTTTTTTAACCAATCTTGTGCGTCCAATAAGTGATTTTGTGTCATTGGTTGAACATTTAGGTCATTTTCGTCCTCGCTAGGCTTATTCTAATCCAATTAGGGTTTTTAACCAATCTTTTGCATTTAATATGTGATTTTATGTCATTTTGGGTTATTGGTTGAACATTTAAGTCATTTTCGTCCTCCCTAGGCTTATTCTAATCCAATTAAGGTTTTTAACCAATCTTGTGCATCCAATAAGTGATTTTGTGTCATTGGTTGCACATTTAGGTCATTTTCGTCCTCCCTAAGCTTATTCTAATCCAAGTAGGGTTTTTTACCAATCTTATGCATCCAATATGTGATTTGGTGTCATTTTGTGTCATTGGTTGAACATTTAGGTCATTTTCGTCCTCCCTAGGCTTATTCTAATCCAATTAGGTTTTTTAACCAATCTTGTGCATCCAATAAGTGATTTTGTGTCATTGGTTGAACATTTAGGTCATTTTCGTCCTCGCTAGGCTTATTCTAATCCAATTAGGGTTTTTAACCAATCTTGAGCATTTAATATGTGATTTTGTGTCATTTTGGGTCATTGGTTGAACATTTAAGTCATTTTCGTCCTCCCTAGGCTTATTCTAATCCAATTAGGGTTTTTAACCAATCTTGTGCATCCAATAAGTGATTTTGTGTCATTGGTTGCATATTTAGGTCATTTTTGTCCTCCCTAATCTTATTCTAATCCAAGTAGGGTTTTTTACCAATCTTGTGCATCCAATATGTGATTTGGAGTCATTTTGTGTCATTGGTTGAACATTTAGGTCATTTTCGTCCTCTCTAAGCTTATTCTAATCCAATTAGGTTTTTTAACCAATCTTGTGCATCCAACAAGTGATTTTGTGTCATTGGTTGAACATTTAGGTCATTTTCGTCCTCGCTAGGCTTATTCTAATCCAATTAGGGTTTTTAACCAATCTTGTGCATTTAATATGTGATTTTGTGTCATTTTGGGTCATTGGTTGAACATTTAAGTCATTTTCGTCCTCCCTAGGCTTATTCTAATCCAATTAGGGTTTTTGACCAATCTTGTGCATCCAATATGCGATTTTGTGTCATTGGTTGATCATTTAGGTCATTTTCGTCCTCCCTAAGCTTATTCTAATCCAATTAGGTATTTTAACCAATCTTGTGCAACCAATAAGTGATTTTGTGTCATTGGTTGAACATTTAGGTCATTTTCGTCCTCGCTAGGCTTATTCTAATCCAATTAGGGTTCTTAACCAATCTTGTGCATTTAATATGTGATTTTGTGTCATTTTGGGTCATTGGTTGAACATTTAAGTCATTTTCGTCCTCCCTAGGCTTATTCTAATCCAATTAGGGTTTTTAACCAATCTTGTGCATCCAATATGTGATTTTGTGTTCTTGGTTGCACATTTAGGTCATTTTCGTCCTCGCTAGGCTTATTATAATCCAATTAGGGTTTTTAACCAATCTTGTGCATCCAATAAGTGATTTTGTGTCATTGGTTTAACATTTAGGTCATTTTCGTCCTCTCTAAGCTTATTCTAATCCAATTAGGTTTTTTAACCAATCTTGTGCATCCAATAAGTGATTTTGTGTCATTGGTTGAACATTTAGGTCATTTTCGTCCTCGCTAGGCTTATTCTAATCCAATTAGGGTTTTTAACCAATCTTGTGCATTTAATATGTGATTTTGTGCCATTTTGGGTCATTGGTTGAACATTTAAGTCATTTTTGTCCTCCCTTGGCTTATTCTAATCCAATTAGGGTTTTTAACCAATCTTGTGCATCCAATATGTGATATTGTGTCATTGGTTGAACATTTAGGTCATTTTCGTCCTCCCTAAGCTTATTCTAATCCAATTAGGTTTTTTAACCAATCTTGTGCATCCAATAAGTGATTTTGTGTCATTGGTTGAACATTTAGGTCATTTTCGTCCTCGCTAGGCTTATTCTAATCCAATTAGGGTTTTTAACCAATCTTGTGCATTTAATATGTGATTTTGTGTCATTTGGGTCATTGGTTGAACATTTAAGTCATTTTCGTCCTCCCTAGGCTTATTCTAATCCAATTAGGGTTTTTAACCAATCTTGTGCATCCAATAAGTGATTTAGTGTCATTGGTTGACAATTTAGGTCATTTTTGTCCTCCCTAAGCTTATTCTAATC
Source organism: Cicer yamashitae (assembly GCA_037974755.1). Taxonomy (NCBI): domain Eukaryota; kingdom Viridiplantae; phylum Streptophyta; class Magnoliopsida; order Fabales; family Fabaceae; genus Cicer; species Cicer yamashitae. The sequence continues at coordinate 1,426,327 of JBBPBQ010000009.1, read as the reverse complement.
CAAGTAGGGTTTTTTACCAATCTTGTGCATCCAATATGTGATTTGGTGTCATTTTGTGTCATTGGTTGAACATTTAGGTCATTTTCGTCCTTCCTCAGCTTATTCTAATCCAATTAGGGTTCTTAACCAATCTTTTGCATATAATAAGTGATTTTGTGTCATTGGTTGAACATGTAGGTCAATTTCGTCCTCGCTAGGCTTATTCTAATCCAATTAGGGTTTTTAACCAATCTTGTGCATTTAATATATGATTTTGTGTCATTTTGGGTCATTGGTTGAACATTTAAGTCATTTTCGTCCTCCTTAGGCTTATTCTAATCCAATTAGGGTTTTTAACCAATCTTGTGCATCCAATAAGTGATTTTGTGTCATTGGTTGACAATTTAGGTCATTTTTGTCCTCCCTAAGCTTATTCTAATCCAAGTAGGGTTTTTTACCAATCTTGTGCATCCAATATGTGATTTGGTGTCATTTTGTGTCATTGGTTGAACATTTAGGTCATTTTCGTCCTCCCTCAGCTTATTCTAATCCAATTAGGGTTCTTAACCAATCTTTTGCATATAATAAGTGATTTTGTGTCATTGGTTGAACATTTAGGTCAATTTCGTCCTCGCTAGGCTTATTCTAATCCAATTAGGGTTTTTAACCAATCTTGTGCATTTAATATGTGATTTTGTGTCATTTTGGGTCATTGGTTGAACATTTAAGTCATTTTCGTCCTCCCTAGGCTTATTCTAATCCAATTAGGGTTTTTGACAAATCTTGTGCATCCAATATGCGATTTTGTGTCATTGGTTGAACATTTAGGTCATTTTCGTCCTCCCTAAGCTTATTCTAATCCAATTAGGTTTTTTAACCAATCTTGTGCATCCAATAAGTGATTTTGTGTCATTGGTTGAACATTTAGGTCATTTTCGTCCTCCCTAGGCTTATTCTAATCCAATTAGGGTTTTTAACCAATCTTGTGCATCCAATAAGAGCGTTTGTGTCATTGGATTAACATTTAGGGCATTTTCGTCCTCCCTAGGCTTATTATAATCCAATTAGGGTTTTTAACCAATCTTGTGCATCCAATAAGTGATTTTGTGTCATTGGTTGAACATTTAGGTCATTTTCGTCCTCCCTAGGCTTATTCTAATCCAATTAGGGTTTTTAACCAATCTTCTGCATCCAATAAGTGATTTTGTGTCATTGGTTGAACATTTATGTCATTTTCGTCCTCGCTAGGCTTATTCTAATCCAATTAGGGTTTTTAACCAATCTTGTGCATTTAATATGTGATTTTGTGTCATTTTGGGTCATTGGTTGAACATTTAAGTCATTTTCGTCCTCCCTAGGCTTATTCTAATCCAATTAGGGTTTTTAACCAATCTTGTGCATCCAATAAGTGATTTTGTGTCATTGGTTGCACATTTAGGTGATTTTCGTCCTCCCTAAGCTTATTCTAATCGAAGTAGGGTTTTTTACCAATCTTGTGCATCCAATATGTGATTTGGTGTCATTTTGTGTCATTTTGTGTCATTGGTTGAACATTTAGGTCATTTTCGTCCTCCCTCAGCTTATTCTAATCCAATTCGGGTTCTTAACCAATCTTTTGCATATAATAAGTGATTTTGTGTCATTGGTTGAACATTTAGGTCATTTTCGTCCTCGCTAGGCTTATTCTAATCCAATTAGGGTTTTTAACCAATCTTGTGCATTTAATATGTGATTTTGTGTCATTTTGTGTCATTGGTTGAACATTTAAGTCATTTTCGTCCTCCCTAGGCTTATTCTAATCCAATTAGGGTTTTTAACCAATCTTGTGCATCCAATAAGTGATTTTGTGTCATTGGTTGCACATTTAGGTGATTTTCGTCCTCCCTAAGCTTATTCTAATCGAAGTAGGGTTTTTTACCAATCTTGTGCATCCAATATGTGATTTGGTGTCATTTTGTGTCATTGGTTGAACATTTAGGTCATTTTCGTCCTCCCTCAGCTTATTCTAATCCAATTCGGGTTCTTAACCAATCTTTTGCATATAATAAGTGATTTTGTGTCATTGGTTGAACATTTAGGTCATTTTCGTCCTCGCTAGGCTTATTCTAATCCAATTAGGGTTTTTAACCAATCTTGTGCATTTAATATGTGATTTTGTGTCATTTTGGGTCATTGGTTGAACATTTAAGTCATTTTCGTCCTCCCTAGGCTTATTCTAATCCAATTAGGGTTTTTAACCAATCTTGTGCATCAAATATGTGATTTTGTGTTCTTGGTTGCACATTTAGGTCATTTTCATCCTCGCTAGGCTTATTATAATCCAATTAGGGTTTTTAACCAATCTTGTGCATCCAATAAGTGATTTTGTGTCATTGGTTGAACATTTAGGTCATTTTCGTCCTCCCTAGGCTTATTCTAATCCAATTAGGTTTTTTAACCAGTCTTGTGCATCCAATAAGTGATTTTGTGTCATTGGTTGAACATTTAGGTCATTTTCGTCCTCGCTAGGCTTATTCTAATCCAATTAGGGTTTTTAACCAATCTTGTGCATTTAATATGTGATTTTGTGTCATTTTGGGTCATTGGTTGAACATTTAAGTCATTTTCGTCCTCCCTAGGCTTATTCTAATCCAATTAGGGTTTTTAACCAATCTTGTGCATCCAATAAGTGATTTTGTGCCATTGGTTGAACATTTAGGTCATTTTCGTCCTCGCTAGGCTTATCCTAATCCAATTAGGGTTTTTAACCAATCTTGTGCATCAAATATGTGATTTTGTGTTCTTGGTTGCACATTTAGGTCATTTTCGTCCTCGCTAGGCTTATTATAATCCAATTAGGGTTTTTAACCAATCTTGTGCATCCAATAAGTGATTTTGTGTCATTGGTTGAACATTTAGGTCATTTTCGTCCTCCCTAGGCTTATTCTAATCCAATTAGGTTTTTTAACCAATCTTGTGCATCCAATAAGTGATTTTGTGTCATTGGTTGAACATTTAGGTCATTTTTGTCCTCGCTAGGCTTATTCTAATCCAATTAGGGTTTTTACCCAATCTTGTGCATTTAATATGTGATTTTGTGTCATTTTGGGTCATTGGTTGAACATTTAAGTCATTTTCGTCCTCCCTAGGCTTATTCTAATCCAATTAGGGTTTTTAACCAATCTTGTGCATCCAATATGTGATTTTGTGTTCTTGGTTGCTTATTTAGGTCATTTTCGTCCTCGCTAGGCTTATTATAATCCAATTAGGGTTTTTAACCAATCTTGTGCATCCAATAAGTAATTTTGTGTCATTGGTTTAACATTTAGGTCATTTTCGTCCTCTCTAAGCTTATTCTAATCCAATTAGGTTTTTTAACCAATCTTGTGCATCCAATAAGTGATTTTGTGTCATTGGTTGAACATTTAGGTCATTTTCGTCCTCGCTAGGCTTATTCTAATCCAATTAGGGTTTTTAACCAATCTTGTGCATTTAATATGTGATTTTGTGTCATTTTGGGTCATTGGTTGAACATTTAAGTCATTTTCGTCCTCCCTAGGCTTATTGTAATCCAATTAGGGTTTTTAACCAATCTTGTGCATCCAATAAGTGATTTTGTGTCATTGGTTGCATATTTAGGTCATTTTTGTCCTCCCTAAGCTTATTCTAATCCAAGTAGGGTTTTTTACCAATCTTGTGCATCCAATATGTGATTTGGTGTCATTTTGTGTCATTGGTTGAACATTTAGGTCATTTTCGTCCTCTCTAAGCTTATTCTAATCCAATTAGGTTTTTTAACCAATCTTGTGCATCCAATAAGTGATTTTGTGTCATTGGTTGAACATTTAGGTCATTTTCGTCCTCGCTAGGCTTATTCTAATCCAAATAGGGTTTTTAACCAATCTTGTGCATTTAATATGTGATTTTGTGTCATTTTGGGTCATTGGTTGAACATTTAAGTCATTTTCGTCCTCCCTAGGCTTATTCTAATCCAATTAGGGTTTTTAACCAATCTTGTGCATCCAATATGTGATTTTGTGTTCTTGGTTGCACATTTAGGTGATTTTCGTCCTCGCTAGGCTTATTATAGTCCAATTAGGGTTTTTAACCAATCTTGTGCATCCAATAAGTGATTTTGTGTCATTGGTTGAACATTTAGGTCATTTTCGTCCTCGCTAGACTTATTCTAATCTAATTAGGGTTTTTAACCAATCTTGTGCATCCAATAAGTGATTTTGTGTCATTGGTTGAACATTTAGGTCATTTTCGTCCTCCCTAGGCTTATTCTAATCCAATTAGGTTTTTTAACCAATCTTGTGCATCCAATAAGTGATTTTGTGTCATTGGTTGAACATTTAGCTCATTTTCGTCCTCGCTAGGCTTATTCTAATCCAATTAGGGTTTTTAACCAATCTTGTGCATTTAATATGTGATTTTGTGTCATTTTGGGTCATTGGTTGAACATTTAAGTCATTTTCGTCCTCCCTAGGCTTATTCTAATCCAATTAGGGTTTTTAACCAATCTTGTGCATCCAATAAGTGATTTTGTGTCATTGGTTGCATATTTAGGTCATTTTTGTCCTCCCTAAGCTTATTCTAATCCAAGTAGGGTTTTTTACCAATCTTGTGCATCCAATATGTGATTTGGTGTCATTTTGTGTCATTGGTTGAACATTTAGGTCATTTTCGTCCTCTCTAAGCTTATTCTAATCCAATTAGGTTTTTTAACCAATCTTGTGCATCCAATAAGTGATTTTGTGTCATTGGTTGAACATTTAGGTCATTTTCGTCCTCGCTAGGCTTATTCTAATCCAATTAGGGTTTTTAACCAATCTTGTTCATTTAATATGTGATTTTGTGTCATTTTGGGTCATTGGTTGAACATTTAAGTCATTTTCGTCCTCCCTAGGCTTATTCTAATCCAATTAGGGTTTTTGACCAATCTTGTGCATCCAATATGCGATTTTGTGTCATTGGTTGAACATTTAGGTCATTTTCGTCCTCCCTAAGCTTATTCTAATCCAATTAGGTTTTTTAACCAATCTTGTGCATCCAATAAGTGATTTTGTGTCATTGGTTGAACATTTAGGTCATTTTCGTCCTCGCTAGGCTTATTCTAATCCAATTAGGGTTTTTAACCAATCTTGTGCATTTAATATGTGACACTATGTCATTTTGGGTCATTGGTTGAACATTTAAGTCATTTTCGTCCTCCCTAGGCTTATTCTAATCCAATTAGGGTTTTTAACCAATCTTGTGCATCCAATAAGTGATTTTGTGTCATTGGTTGCACATTTAGGTCATTTTCGTCCTCCCTAAGCTTATTCTAATCCAAGTAGGGTATTTTACCAATCTTGTGCATCCAATATGTGATTTGGTGTCATTTTGTGTCATTGGTTGAACATTTAGGTCATTTTCGTCCTCCCTCAACTTATTCTAATCCAATTAGGTTTTTTAACCAATCTTGTGCATCCAATAAGTGATTTTGTGTCATTGGTTGAACATTTAGGTCATTTTCGTCCTCGCTAGGCTTATTCTAATCCAATTAGGGTTTTTAACCAATCTTGTGCATTTAATATGTGATTTTGTGTCATTTTGGGTCATTGGTTGAACATTTAAGTCATTTTCGTCCTCCCTAGGCTTATTCTAATCCAATTAGGGTTTTTAACCAATCTTGTGCATCCAATATGTGATTTTGTGTTCTTGGTTGCTTATTTAGGTCATTTTCGTCCTCGCTAGGCTTATTATAATCCAATTTGGGTTTTAAACCAATCTTGTGCATCCAATAAGTAATTTTGTGTCATTGGTTTAACATTTAGGTCATTTTCGTCCTCTCTAAGCTTATTCTAATCCAATTAGGTTTTTTAACCAATCTTGTGCATCCAATAAGTGATTTTGTGTCATTGGTTGAACATTTAGGTCATTTTCGTCCTCGCTAGGCTTATTCTAATCCAATTAGGGTTTTTAACCAATCTTGTGCATTTAATATGTGATTTTGTGTCATTTTGGGTCATTGGTTGAACATTTAAGTTATTTTCGTCCTTCCTTGGCTTATTCTAATCCAATTAGGGATTTTAACCAATCTTGTGCATCCAATAAGTGATTTTGTGTCATTGGTTGAACATTTAGGTCATTTTCGTCCTCGCTAGGCTTATTCTAATCCAATTAGGGTTTTTAACAAATCTTGTGCATCCAATAAGTGATTTTGTGTCATTGGTTGAACATTTAAGTCATTTTCGTCCTCGCTAGGCTTATTCTAATCCAATTAGGCTTTTTAAACAATCTTGTGCATCCAATAAGTGATTTTGTGTCATTGGTTGAACATTTAGGTCATTTTCGTCCTCCCTAGGCTTATTCTAATCCAATTAGGTTTTTTAACCAATCTTGTGCATCCAATAAGTGATTTTGTGTCATTGGTTGAACATTTAGGTCATTTTCGTCCTCGCTAGGCTTATTCTAATCCAATTAGGGTTTTTAACCAATCTGGTGCATTTAATATGTGATTTTGTGTCATTTTGGGTCATTGGTTGAACATTTAAGTCATTTTCGTCCTCCCTAGGCTTATTCTAATCGAATTAGGGTTTTTAACCAATCTTGTGCATCCAATATGCGATTTTGTGTCATTGGTTGAACATTTAGGTCATTTTCGTCCTCCCTAAACTTATTCTAATCCAATTAGGTGTTTTAACCAATCTTGTGCATCCAATAAGTGATTTTGTGGCATTGGTTGAACATTTAGGTCATTTTCGTCCTCCCTAGGCTTATTCTAATCCAATTAGGTTTTTTAACCAATCTTGTGCATCCAATAAGTGATTTTGTGTCATTGGTTGAACATTTAGGTCATTTTCGTCCTCCCTAGGCTTATTCTAATCCAATTAGGTTTTTTAACCAATGTTGTGCATCCAATAAGTGATTTTGTGTCATTGGTTGAACATTTATGTCATTTGCGTCCTCGCTAGGCTTATTCTAATCCAATTAGGGTTTTTAACCAATCTTGTGCATTTAATATGTGATTTTGTGTCATTTTGGGTCATTGGTTGAACATTTAAGTCATTTTCGTCCTCCCTAGGCTTATTCTAATCCAATTAGGGTTTTTGACAAATCTTGTGCATCCAATATGCGATTTTGTGTCATTGGTTGAACATTTAGGTCATTTTCGTCCTCCCTA
>JBBPBQ010000009.1:1397853-1418701 GCA_037974755.1 Cicer yamashitae | reverse complement strand
CCAATCTTGTGCATCCAATAAGTGATTTTGTTTCATTGGTTGAACATTTAGGTCATTTTCGTCCTCCCTAGGCTTATTCTAATCCAATTAGGTTTTTTAACCAATCTTGTGCATCCAATAAGTGATTTTGTGTCATTGGTTGAACATTTAGGTCATTTTCGTCCTCCCTAGGCTTATTCTAATCCAATTAGGTTTTTTAACCAATGTTGTGCGTCCAATAAGTGATTTTGTGTCATTGGTTGAACATTTAGGTCATTTTCGTCCTCGCTAGGCTTATTCTAATCCAATTAGGGTTTTTAACCAATCTTGTGCATTTAATATGTGATTTTGTGTCATTTTGGGTCATAGGTTGAACATTTAAGTCATTTTCGTCCTCCCTAGGCTTATTCTAATCCAATTAGGGTTTTTAACCAATCTTTTGCATCCAATATGTCATTTTGTGTTCTTGGTTGCACATTTAGGTGATTTTCGTCCTCGCTAGGCTTATTATAATCCAATTAGGGTTTTTAACCAATCTTGTGCATCCAATAAGTGATTTTGTGTCATTGGTTGAACATTTAGGTCATTTTCGTCCTCCCTAGGCTTATTCTAATCAAATTAGGTTTTTTAACCAATCTTGTGCATCCAATAAGTGATTTTGTTTCATTGGTTGAACATTTAGGTCATTTTCGTCCTCGCTAGGCTTATTCTAATCCAATTAGGGTTTTTAACCAATCTTGTGCATTTAATATGTAATTTTGTGTCATTTTGGGTCATAGGTTGAACATTTAAGTCATTTTCGTCCTCCCTAGGCTTATTCTAATCCAATTAGGGTTTTTAACCAATCTTGTGCATCCAATATGCGATTTTGTGTCATTGGTTGAACATTTAGGTCATTTTCGTCCTCCCTAAGCTTATTCTAATCCAATTAGGTTTTTTAACCAATCTTGTGCATCCAATAAGTGATTTTGTGGCATTGGTTGAACATTTAGGTCATTTTCGTCCTCCCTAGGCTTATTCTAATCCAATTAGGTTTTTTAACCAATCTTGTGCATCCAATAAGTGATTTTGTGTCATTGGTTGAACATTTAGGTCATTTTCGTCCTCCCTAGGCTTATTCTAATCCAATTAGGTTTTTTAACCAATGTTGTGCGTCCAATAAGTGATTTTGTGTCATTGGTTGAACATTTAGGTCATTTTCGTCCTCGCTAGGCTTATTCTAATCCAATTAGGGTTTTTAACCAATCTTGTGCATTTAATATGTGATTTTGTGTCATTTTGGGTCATAGGTTGAACATTTAAGTCATTTTCGTCCTCCCTAGGCTTATTCTAATCCAATTAGGGTTTTTAACCAATCTTGTGCATCCAATATGTGATTTTGTGTTCTTGGTTGCACATTTAGGTGATTTTCGTCCTCGCTAGGCTAATTATAATCCAATTAGGGTTTTTAACCAATCTTGTGCATCCAATAAGTGATTTTGTGTCATTGGTTGAACATTTAGGTCATTTTCGTCCTCGCTAGACTTATTCTAATCTAATTAGGGTTTTTAACCAATCTTGTGCATCCAATAAGTGATTTTGTGTCATTGGTTGAACATTTAGGTCATTTTCGTCCTCCCTAGGCTTATTCTAATCCAATTAGGTTTTTTAACCAATCTTGTGCATCCAATAAGTGATTTTATGTCATTGGTTGAACATTTAGGTCATTTTCGTCCTCGCTAGGCTTATTCTATTCCAATTAGGGTTTTTAACCAATCTTGTGCATTTAATATGTGATTTTGTGTCATTTTGGGTCATTGGTTGAACATTTAAGTCATTTTCGTCCTCCCTAGGCTTATTCTAATCCAATTAGGGTTTTTAACCAATCTTGTGCATCCAATATGTGATTTTGTGTTCTTGGTTGCACATTTAGGTCATTTTCGTCCTCGCTAGGCTTATTATAATCCAATTAGGGTTTTTAACCAATCTTGTGCATCCAATAAGTGATTTTGTGTCATTGGTTTAACATTTAGGTCATTTTCGTCCTCTCTAAGCTTATTCTAATCCAATTAGGTTTTTTAACCAATCTTGTGCATCCAATAAGTGATTTTGTGTCATTGGTTGAACATTTAGGTCATTTTCGTCCTCGCTAGGCTTATTCTAATCCAATTAGGGTTTTTAACCAATCTTGTGCATTTAATATGTGATTTTGTGTCATTTTGGGTCATTGGTTGAATATTTAAGTCCTTTTCGTCCTCCCTAGGCTTATTCTAATCCAATTTGGGTTTTTAACCAATCTTGTGCATCCAATAACTGATTTTGTGTTATTGGTTGCACATTTAGGTCATTTTCGTCCTCCCTAAGCTTATTCTAATCCATGTAGGGTTTTTTACCAATCTTGTGCATCCAATATGTGATTTGGTGTCATTTTGTGTCATTGGTTGAATATTTTGGTCATTTTCGTCCTCCCTAAGCTTATTCTAATCCAATTAGGTTTTTTAACCAATCTTGTGCATCCAATAAGTGATTTTGTGTCATTGGTTGAACATTTAGGTCATTTTCGTCCTCGCTAGGCTTATTCTAATCCAATTAGGGTTTTTAACCAATCTTGTGCATTTAATATGTGATTTTGTGTCATTTTGGGTCATTGGTTGAACATTTAAGTCATTTTCGTCCTCCCTAGGCTTATTGTAATCCAATTAGGGTTTTTAACCAATCTTGTGCATCCAATAAGTGATTTTGTGTCATTGGTTGCATATTTAGGTCATTTTTGTCCTCCCTAAGCTTATTCTAATCCAAGTAGGGTTTTTTACCAATCTTGTGCATCCAATATGTGATTTGGTGTCATTTTGTGTCATTGGTTGAACATTTAGGTCATTTTCGTCCTCTCTAAGCTTATTCTAATCCAATTAGGTTTTTTAACCAATCTTGTGCATCCAATAAGTGATTTTGTGTCATTGGTTGAACATTTAGGTCATTTTCGTCCTCGCTAGGCTTATTCTAATCCAATTAGGGTTTTTAACCAATCTGGTGCATTTAATATGTGATTTTGTGTCATTTTGGGTCATTGGTTGAACATTTAAGTCATTTTCGTCCTCCCTAGGCTTATTCTAATCGAATTAGGGTTTTTAACCAATCTTGTGCATCCAATATGTGATTTTGTGTCATTGGTTGAACATTTAGGTCATTTTCGTCCTCCCTAGGCTTATTCTAATCCAATTAGGTTTTTTAACCAATCTTGTGCATCCAATAAGTGATTTTGTGTCATTGGTTGAACATTTAGGTCATTTTCGTCATCGCTAGGCTTATTCTAATCCAATTAGGGTTTTTAACCAATCTTGTGCATTTAATATGTGATTTTGTGTCATTTTGGGTCATTGGTTGAACATTTAAGTCATTTTCGTCCTCCCTAGGCTTATTCTAATCCAATTAGGGTTTTTAACCAATCTTGTGCATCCAATATGTGATTTTGTGTCATGGGTTGAACATTTAGGTCATTTTCGTCCTCCCTAAGCTTATTCTAATCCAATTAGGTTTTTTAACCTATCTTGTGCATCCAATAAGTGATTTTGTGTCATTGGTTGAACATTTAGGTCATTTTCGTCCTCGCTAGGCTTATTCTAATCCAATTAGGGTTTTTAACCAATCTTGTGCATTTAATATGTGATTTTGTGTCATTTTGGGTCATTGGTTGAACATTTAAGTCATTTTCGTCCTCGCTAGGCTTATTCTAATCCAATTAGGGTTTTTAACCAATCTTGTGCATTTAATATGTGATTTTGTGTCATTTTGGGTCATTGGTTGAACATTTAAGTCATTTTCGTCCTCCCTAGGCTTATTCTAATCCAATTAGGGTTTTTAACCAATCTTGTGCATCCAATATGTGATTTTGTGTTCTTGGTTGCACATTTAGGTCATTTTCGTCCTCACTAGGCTTATTATAATCCAATTAGGGTTTTTAACCAATCTTGTGCATCCAATAAGTGATTTTGTGTCATTGGTTGAACATTTAGGTCATTTTCGTCCTCGCTAGGCTTATTCTAATCCAATTAGGGTTTTTAACCAATCTTGTGCATTTAATATGTGATTTTGTGTCATTTTGGGTCATTCGTTGAACATTTAAGTCATTTTCGTCCTCTCTAGGCTTATTCTAATCCAATTAGGGTTTTTAACCAATCTTGTGCTTCCAATATGTGATTTTGTGTTCTTGGTTGCACATTTAGGTCATTTTCGTCCTCACTAGGCTTATTATAATCCAATTAGGGTTTTTAACCAATCTTGTGCATCCAATAAGTGATTTTGTGTCATTGGTTGAACATTTAGGTCATTTTCGTCCTCGCTAGGCTTATTCTAATCCAATTAGGGTTTTTAACCAATCTTGTGCATCCAATAAGTGATTTTGTGTCATTGGTTGAACATTTAGGTCATTTTCGTCCTCCCTAGGCTTATTCTAATCCAATTAGGGTTTTTAACCAATCTTCTGCATCCAATAAGTGATTTTGTGTCATTGGTTGAACATTTATGTCATTTTCGTCCTCGCTAGGCTTATTCTAATCCAATTAGGGTTTTTAACCAATCTTGTGCATTTAATATGTGATTTTGTGTCATTTTGGGTCATTGGTTGAACATTTAAGTCATTTTCGTCCTCCCTAGGCTTATTCTAATCCAATTAGGGTTTTTGACAAATCTTGTGCATCCAATATGCGATTTTGTGTCATTGGTTGAACATTTAGGTCATTTTCGTCCTCCCTAAGCTTATTCTAATCCAATTAGGTTTTTTAACCAATCTTGTGCATCCAATAAGTGATTTTGTGTCATTGGTTAAACATTTAGGTCATTTTCGTCTTCGTTAGGCTTATTCTAATCCAATTAGGGTTTTTAACCAATCTGGTGCATTTAATATGTGATTTTGTGTCATTTTGGGTCATTGGTTGAACATTTAAGTCATTTTCGTCCTCCCTAGGCTTATTCTAATCGAATTAGGGTTTTTAACCAATCTTGTGCATCCAATATGCGATTTTGTGTCATTGGTTGAACATTTAGGTCATTTTCGTCCTCCCTAAGCTTATTCTAATCCAATTAGGTTTTTTAACCAATCTTGTGCATCCAATAAGTGATTTTGTTTCATTGGTTGAACATTTAGGTCATTTTCGTCCTCGCTAGGCTTATTCTAATCCAATTAGGGTTTTTAACCAATCTTGTGCATTTAATATGTAATTTTGTGTCATTTTGGGTCATAGGTTGAACATTTAAGTCATTTTCGTCCTCCCTAGGCTTATTCTAATCCAATTAGGGTTTTTAACCAACCTTGTGCATCCAATATGTGATTTTGTGTTCTTGGTTGCACATTTAGGTGATTTTCGTCCTCGCTAGGCTTATTATAATCCAATTAGGGTTTTTAACCAATCTTGTGCATCCAATAAGTGATTTTTTGTCATTGGTTGAACATTTAGGTCATTTTCGTCCTCGCTAGACTTATTCTAATCTAATTAGGGTTTTTAACCAATCTTGTGCATCCAATAAGTGATTTTGTGTCATTGGTTGAACATTTAGGTCATTTTCGTCCTCCCTAGGCTTATTCTAATCCAATTAGGTTTTTTAACCAATCTTGTGCATCCAATAAGTGATTTTATGTCATTGGTTGAACATTTAGGTCATTTTCGTCCTCGCTAGGCTTATTCTATTCCAATTAGGGTTTTTAACCAATCTTGTGCATTTAATATGTGATTTTGTGTCATTTTGGGTCATTGGTTGAACATTTAAGTCATTTTCGTCCTCCCTAGGCTTATTCTAATCCAATTAGGGTTTTTAACCAATCTTGTGCATCCAATATGTGATTTTGTGTTCTTGGTTGCACATTTAGGTCATTTTCGTCCTCGCTAGGCTTATTATAATCCAATTAGGGTTTTTAACCAATCTTGTGCATCCAATAAGTGATTTTGTGTCATTGGTTTAACATTTAGGTCATTTTCGTCCTCTCTAAGCTTATTCTAATCCAATTAGGTTTTTTAACCAATCTTGTGCATCCAATAAGTGATTTTGTGTCATTGGTTGAACATTTAGGTCATTTTCGTCCTCGCTAGGCTTATTCTAATCCAATTAGGGTTTTTAACCAATCTTGTGCATTTAATATGTGATTTTGTGTCATTTTGGGTCATTGGTTGAATATTTAAGTCCTTTTCGTCCTCCCTAGGCTTATTCTAATCCAATTTGGGTTTTTAACCAATCTTGTGCATCCAATAACTGATTTTGTGTTATTGGTTGCACATTTAGGTCATTTTCGTCCTCCCTAAGCTTATTCTAATCCATGTAGGGTTTTTTACCAATCTTGTGCATCCAATATGTGATTTGGTGTCATTTTGTGTCATTGGTTGAATATTTTGGTCATTTTCGTCCTCCCTAAGCTTATTCTAATCCAATTAGGTTTTTTAACCAATCTTGTGCATCCAATAAGTGATTTTGTGTCATTGGTTGAACATTTAGGTCATTTTCGTCCTCGCTAGGCTTATTCTAATCCAATTAGGGTTTTTAACCAATCTTGTGCATTTAATATGTGATTTTGTGTCATTTTGGGTCATTGGTTGAACATTTAAGTCATTTTCGTCCTCCCTAGGCTTATTGTAATCCAATTAGGGTTTTTAACCAATCTTGTGCATCCAATAAGTGATTTTGTGTCATTGGTTGCATATTTAGGTCATTTTTGTCCTCCCTAAGCTTATTCTAATCCAAGTAGGGTTTTTTACCAATCTTGTGCATCCAATATGTGATTTGGTGTCATTTTGTGTCATTGGTTGAACATTTAGGTCATTTTCGTCCTCTCTAAGCTTATTCTAATCCAATTAGGTTTTTTAACCAATCTTGTGCATCCAATAAGTGATTTTGTGTCATTGGTTGAACATTTAGGTCATTTTCGTCCTCGCTAGGCTTATTCTAATCCACTTAGGGTTTTTAACCAATCTTGTGCATTTAATATGTGATTTTGTGTCATTTTGGGTCATTGGTTGAACATTTAAGTCATTTTCGTCCTCCCTAGGCTTATTCTAATCGAATTAGGGATTTTAACCAATCTTGTGCATCCAATATGCGATTTTGTGTCATTGGTTGAACATTTAGGTCATTTTCGTCCTCCCTAAGCTTATTCTAATCCAATTAGGTTTTTTAACCAATCTTGTGCATCCAATAAGTGATTTTGTTTCATTGGTTGAACATTTAGGTCATTTTCGTCCTCGCTAGGCTTATTCTAATCCAATTAGGGTTTTTAACCAATCTTGTGCATTTAATATGTAATTTTGTGTCATTTTGGGTCATAGGTTGAACATTTAAGTCATTTTCGTCCTCCCTAGGCTTATTCTAATCCAATTAGGGTTTTTAACCAATCTTGTGCATCCAATATGCGATTTTGTGTCATTGGTTGAACATTTAGGTCATTTTCGTCCTCCCTAAGCTTATTCTAATCCAATTAGGTTTTTTATCCAATCTTGTGCATCCAATAAGTGATTTTGTTTCATTGGTTGAACATTTAGGTCATTTTCGTCCTCCCTAGGCTTATTCTAATCCAATTAGGTTTTTTAACCAATCTTGTGCATCCAATAAGTGATTTTGTGTCATTGGTTGAACATTTAGGTCATTTTCGTCCTCCCTAGGCTTATTCTAATCCAATTAGGTTTTTTAACCAATGTTGTGCGTCCAATAAGTGATTTTGTGTCATTGGTTGAACATTTAGGTCATTTTCGTCCTCGCTAGGCTTATTCTAATCCAATTAGGGTTTTTAACCAATCTTGTGCATTTAATATGTGATTTTGTGTCATTTTGGGTCATAGGTTGAACATTTAAGTCATTTTCGTCCTCCCTAGGCTTATTCTAATCCAATTAGGGTTTTTAACCAATCTTGTGCATCCAATATGTGATTTTGTGTTCTTGGTTGCACATTTAGGTGATTTTCGTCCTCGCTAGGCTAATTATAATCCAATTAGGGTTTTTAACCAATCTTGTGCATCCAATAAGTGATTTTGTGTCATTGGTTGAACATTTAGGTCATTTTCGTCCTCGCTAGACTTATTCTAATCTAATTAGGGTTTTTAACCAATCTTGTGCATCCAATAAGTGATTTTGTGTCATTGGTTGAACATTTAGGTCATTTTCGTCCTCCCTAGGCTTATTCTAATCCAATTAGGTTTTTTAACCAATCTTGTGCATCCAATAAGTGATTTTATGTCATTGGTTGAACATTTAGGTCATTTTCGTCCTCGCTAGGCTTATTCTATTCCAATTAGGGTTTTTAACCAATCTTGTGCATTTAATATGTGATTTTGTGTCATTTTGGGTCATTGGTTGAACATTTAAGTCATTTTCGTCCTCCCTAGGCTTATTCTAATCCAATTAGGGTTTTTAACCAATCTTGTGCATCCAATATGTGATTTTGTGTTCTTGGTTGCACATTTAGGTCATTTTCGTCCTCGCTAGGCTTATTATAATCCAATTAGGGTTTTTAACCAATCTTGTGCATCCAATAAGTGATTTTGTGTCATTGGTTTAACATTTAGGTCATTTTCGTCCTCTCTAAGCTTATTCTAATCCAATTAGGTTTTTTAACCAATCTTGTGCATCCAATAAGTGATTTTGTGTCATTGGTTGAACATTTAGGTCATTTTCGTCCTCGCTAGGCTTATTCTAATCCAATTAGGGTTTTTAACCAATCTTGTGCATTTAATATGTGATTTTGTGTCATTTTGGGTCATTGGTTGAATATTTAAGTCCTTTTCGTCCTCCCTAGGCTTATTCTAATCCAATTTGGGTTTTTAACCAATCTTGTGCATCCAATAACTGATTTTGTGTTATTGGTTGCACATTTAGGTCATTTTCGTCCTCCCTAAGCTTATTCTAATCCATGTAGGGTTTTTTACCAATCTTGTGCATCCAATATGTGATTTGGTGTCATTTTGTGTCATTGGTTGAATATTTTGGTCATTTTCGTCCTCCCTAAGCTTATTCTAATCCAATTAGGTTTTTTAACCAATCTTGTGCATCCAATAAGTGATTTTGTGTCATTGGTTGAACATTTAGGTCATTTTCGTCCTCGCTAGGCTTATTCTAATCCAATTAGGGTTTTTAACCAATCTTGTGCATTTAATATGTGATTTTGTGTCATTTTGGGTCATTGGTTGAACATTTAAGTCATTTTCGTCCTCCCTAGGCTTATTGTAATCCAATTAGGGTTTTTAACCAATCTTGTGCATCCAATAAGTGATTTTGTGTCATTGGTTGCATATTTAGGTCATTTTTGTCCTCCCTAAGCTTATTCTAATCCAAGTAGGGTTTTTTACCAATCTTGTGCATCCAATATGTGATTTGGTGTCATTTTGTGTCATTGGTTGAACATTTAGGTCATTTTCGTCCTCTCTAAGCTTATTCTAATCCAATTAGGTTTTTTAACCAATCTTGTGCATCCAATAAGTGATTTTGTGTCATTGGTTGAACATTTAGGTCATTTTCGTCCTCGCTAGGCTTATTCTAATCCAATTAGGGTTTTTAACCAATCTGGTGCATTTAATATGTGATTTTGTGTCATTTTGGGTCATTGGTTGAACATTTAAGTCATTTTCGTCCTCCCTAGGCTTATTCTAATCGAATTAGGGTTTTTAACCAATCTTGTGCATCCAATATGTGATTTTGTGTCATTGGTTGAACATTTAGATCATTATCGTCCTCCCTAGGCTTATTCTAATCCAATTTGGGTTTTTAACCAATCTTGTGCATCGAATATGTGATTTTGTTTCATTTTGTGTCATTGGTTGAACATTTAGGACATTTTCGTCCTCCCTAGGCTTATTCTAATCCAATTAGGGTTTTTAACCAATCTTGTGAATCCAATATGTGATTTTGTGTCATTTTGTGTCATTGGTTGAACATTTAGGTCATTTTCGTCCTCCCTAGGCTTATTCTAATCCAATTAGGGTTTTTAACCAATCTTGTGAATCCAATATGTGATTTTGTGTCATTTTGTGTCATTGGTTGAACATTTAGTTTATTTTCCTCCTCCCTAGGCTTATTCTAATCCAATTAGGGTTTTTAACCAATCTTGTGCATCCAATATGTGATTTTGTGTCATTTTGTGTCATTGGTTGAACATTTAGGTCATTTTCGTCCTCCCTAGGCTTATTCTAATCCAATTAGGGTTTTTAACCAATCTTGTGCATCCAATATGTGATTTTGTGTCATTTTGTGTCATTGGTTGAACATTTAGGTCATTTTCGTCCTCCCTAGGCTTATTCTAATCCAATTAGGGGTTTTAAACAATGTTGTGCATCCAATAAGTCATTTTGTGTCATTGGTTGAACATTTAGGTCATTTTCGTCCTCCCTAGGCTTATTCTAATTTAATTAGGGTTTTTATCCAATCTTGTGCATCCAATATGTGATTTTGTGTCATTGGTTGAACGTTTAGGTCATTTTCGTCCTCCCTAGGCTTATTCTAATCCAATTAGGGTTTTTAACCAATCTTGTGCATCCAATATGTGATTTTGTGTCATTTTGTGTCATTGGTTGAACATTTAGGTCATTTTCGTCCTCCCTAGGCTTATTCTAATCCAATTAGGGTTTTTAACCAATCTTGGGTATCCAATATGTGATTTTGTGTCATTGGTTGAACATTTAGGTCATTTTCGTCCTCCATAGGCTTATTCTAATCCAATTACGGTTTTTAACCAATCTTGTGCATCCAATATGTGATTTTGTGTCATTGGTTGAACATTTAGGTCATTTTCGTCCTCCCTAGGCTTATTCTAATCCAATTAGGGTTTTTAACCAATCTTGTGCATCCAATATGTGATTTTGTGTCATTGGTTGAACATTTAAGTTATTTTCGTCCTCCCTAGGCTTATTCTAATCCAATTAGGGTTTTTAACCAATCTTGTGCATCCAATATGTGATTTTGTGTCATTTTGTGTCATTGGTTGAACATTTAGGTCATTTTCGTCCTCCCTAGGCTTATTCTAATCCAATTAGGATTTTTAACCAATCTTGTGCATCCAATATGTGACTTTGTGTTATTTTGTGTAATTGGTTGAAAATTTAGGTCATTTTCGTCGTCCCTAGGCTTATTCTAATCCAATTAGGGTTTTAAACCAATCTTGTGCATTCAATATGTGATTTTGTGTCATTGGTTGAACATTTAGGTCATTTTCGTCCTCCCTAGGCTTATTCTAATCCAATTAGGGTTTTTAACAAATCTTGTGCATCCAATATGTGATTTTTTGTCATTTTGTGTCATTGGTTGAACATTTAGGTCATTTTCGTCCTCCCTAGGCTTATTCTAATCCAATTAGGGTTTTTAACCAATCTTGTGCATCCAATATGTGATTTTGTGTCATTTTGTGTCATTGGTTGAACATTTAGGTCATTTTCGTCCTCCCTAGGCTTATTCTAATCCAATTAGGGTTTTTAACCAATCTTGTGCATCTAATATGTGATTTTGTGTCATTTTGTGTCATTGGTTAAACATTTATGTCATTTTCGTCCTCCCTAGGCTTATTCTAATCCAATTAGGGTTTTTAACCAATCTTGTGCATCCAATATGTGCTTTCGTGTCATTGGTTGAACATATAGGTCATTTTCGTCCTCCCTAGGCTTATTCTAATCCAATTAGGGTTTTTTGACCAATCTAGTGCATCCAATATGTGATTTTGTGTCACTTTGTTTCATTGGTTGAACATTTAGGTCATTTTCGTCCTCCCTAGGCTTATTCTAATCCAATTAGGGTTTTTAACCAATCTTGTGCATCCAATATGTGATTTTGTGTCATTTTGTGTCATTGGTTGAACATTTAGGTCATTTTCGTCCTCCCTAGGCTTATTCTAATCCAATTAAGGTTTTTAACCAATCTTGTGCATCCAATATGTGATTTTGTGTCATTGGTTGAACATTTAGGTCATTATCGTCCTCCCTAGGCTTAATCTAATCCAATTAGGGTTTTTAACCAATCTTGTGCATCCAATATGTCATTTAGTGTCATTGGTTGAACATTTAGGTCATTTTCGTCCTCCCTTGGGTTATTCTTATCCAATTATGGTTTTTAACAAATCTTGTGCATCCAATATGTGATTTTGTGTCATTTTGTATCATTGGTTGAACATTTAGGTCATTTTCGTCCTCCCTAGGCTTATTCTAATCCAATTAGGGTTTTTAACCAATCTTGTGCATCCAATATGTGATTTTGTGTCATTTTGTGTCATTGGTTGAACATTTAGGTCATTTTCGTCCTCCCTAGGCTTATTCTAATCCAATTAGAGTTTTTAACCAATCTTGTGCATCCAATACGTGATTTTGTGTCATTTGTTGAACATTTAGGTCATTTTCGTCATCGCTATGCTTATTCTAATCCAATTAGGGTTTTTAACCAATCTTGTGCATCCAATATGTGATTTTGTGTCATTTTGTGTCATTGGTTGAACATTTAGGTCATTTTCGTCCTCCCTAGGCTTATTCTAATCCAATTAGGGTTTTTAACCAATCTTGTGCATCCAATATGTGATTTTGTGTCATTTTGTGTCATTGGTTGAACATTTAGGTCATTTTCGTCCTCCCTAGGCTTATTCTAATCCAATTAGGGTTTTTAACCAATCTTGTGCATCCAATATGTAATTTTGGGTCATTTTGTGTCATTGGTTGAACATTTAGGTCATTTTCGTCCTCCCTTGGCTTATTCCAATCCAATTAGGGTTTTTAACCTATCTTGTGCATCCAATATGTGATTTTGTGTCATTGGTTGAACATTTAGGTCATTTTCGTCCTCCCTAGGCTTATTCTAATCCAATTAGGGTTTTTAACCAATCTTGTGCATCCAATATGTGATTTTGTGTCATTGGTTGAACATTTAGGTCATTTTCGTCCTCCCTAGGCTTATTCTCATCCAATTAGGGTTTTTAACCATTCTTGTGCATCCAATATGTGATTTTGTGTCATTTTGTGTCATTGGTTGAACATTTAGGTCATTTTCGTCCTCCCTAGGCTTATTCTAATCCAATTAGGGTTTTTAACCAATCTTGTGCATCCAATATGTGATTTTGTGTCATTTTGTGTCATTGGTTGAACATTTAGGTCATTTTCGTCCTCCCTAGGCTTATTCTAATCCAATTAGGGTTTTTAACCAATCTTGTGCATCCAATATTTGATTTTGTGTCATTTTGTGTTATTGGTTGACCATTTAGGTCATTTTCGTCCTCCCTAGGCTTATTCTAATCCAATTAGGGTTTTTAACCAATCTTGTGCATCCAATATGTGATTTTGTGTAATTTTGTGTCATTGGTTGAACATTTAGGTCATTTCCGTCGTCCCTAGGCTTATTCTAATCCAAATAGGGTTTTTAACCAATCTTGTGCATCCAATATGTGATTTTGTGTCATTGGTTGAACATTTAGGTCATTTTCGTCCTCCCTAGGCTTATTCTAATCCAATTAGGGTTTTTAACCAATCTTGTGCATCCAATAGGTGATTTTGTGTCATATTGTGTCATTGGTTGAACATTTAGGTCATATTCCTCCTCCCTAGGCTTATTCTAATCCAATTAGGGTTTTTAACCAATCTTGTGCATCCAATATGTGATTTTGTGTCATTTTGTGTCATTGGTTGAACATTTAGGTCATTTTCGTCCTCCCTAGGCTTATTCTAATCCAATTATGGTTTTTAACCAATCTTGTGCATCCAATATGTGATTTTGTGTCATTTTGTGTCATCAGTTGAACATTTAGGTCGTTTTCGTCCTCGCTAGGCTTATTCTAATCCAATTAGGGTTTTTAACCAATCTTGTGCATCCAATATGTGATTTTGTGTCATTTTGTGTCATTGGTTGAACATTTAGGTCATTTTCGTCCTCCCTAGGCTTATTCTAATCCAATTAGGGTTTTTAACCAATCTTGTGCATCCAATATGTGATTTTGTGTCATGTTGTGTCCATGGTTGAATATTTAGTTTATTTTCGTCCTCCCTAGGCTTATTCTAATCCAATTAGGGTTTTTAACCAATCTTGTGCATCCAATATGTGATTTTGTGTCATTTTGTGTCATTGGTTGAACATTTAGGTCATTTTCGTCCTCCCTAGGCGTATTCTAATCCAATTAGGGTTTTTAACCAATCTTGTGCATCCAATATGTGATTTTGTGTCATTGGTTGAACATTTAGGTCATTTTCGTCCTCCTTGGGCTTATTCTAATCCAATTAGGGTTTTTAACCAATCTTGTGCATCCAATATGTGATTTTGTGTCATTGGTTGAACATTTAGGTCATTTTCCCCTAGGCTTATTCTAATCCAATTAGGGTTTTAAACCAATCTTGTGCATCCAATATGTGATTTTGTGTCATTTTGTGTCATTGGTTGCACATTAAGGTCATTTTCGTCCTCCCTAGGCTTATTCTAATCCAATTAGGGTTTTTAACCAATCTTGAGCATCCAATATGTGATTTTGTGTCATTTTGTGTCATTGGTTGAACATTTAGGTCATTTTCGTCCTCCCTAGGCTTATTCTAATCAAATTAGGGTTTTTAAGCAATCTTGTGCATCCAATATGTTATTTTGTGTCATTGGTTGAACATTTTGTTCATTTTCGCCCACCCTAGGCTTATTCTAATCCAATTAGGGTTTTCAACAAATCTTGTGCATCCAATATGTGATTTTGTGTCATTGGTTGAAAATTTAGGTCATTTTCGTCCTCCCTACGCTTATTCTAATCCAATTAGGGTTTTTAACCAATCTTGTGCATCCAATATGTGATTTTGTGTCATTTTGTGTCATTGGTTGAACATTTAGGTCATTTTCGTCCTCCCTAGGCTTATTCTAATCCAATTAGGGTTTTTAACCAATCTTGTGCATCCAATATGTGATTTTGTGTCATTTTGTGCTATTGGTTGAACATTTAGGTCATTTTCGTCCTCCCTAGGCTTATTCTAATCCAATTAGGGTTTTTAACCAATCTTGTGCATCCAATATGTGATTTTGTGTCATTGGTTGAACATTTAGGTCATTTTCGTCCTCCCTAGGCTTATTCTAATCCAATAAGGATTTTTAACCAATCTTGTGCATCCAATATGTGATTTTGTGTCATTGGTCTAACATTTAGGTCATTTTCGTTCTCCCTAGGCTTATTCTAATCCAATTAGGGTTTTTAACCAATCTTGTGCATCCAATATGTGATTTTGTGTCATTTTGTGTCATTGGTTGAACATTTAGGTCATTTTCGTCCTCCCTAGGCTTATTCTAATCCAATTAAGATTTTTAACCAATCTTGTGCATCCAATATGTGATTTTGTGTCATTGGTTGAACATTTAGGTCATTTTCGTCCTCCCTAGGCTGATTCAAATCCAATTAGGGTTTTTAACCAATCTTGTGCATCCAATATGTGATTTTGTGTCATTTTGTGTCATCGGTTGAACATTTAGGTCATTTTCGTCCTCCCTAAGCTTATTCTAATCCAATTAGGGTTTTTATCCAATCATGTGCATCCAATATGTGATTTTGTGTCATTGGTTGAACATTTAGGTCATTTTCGTTCTCCCTAGGCTTATTCTAATCCAATTAGGGTTTTTAACCAATCTTGTGCATCCAATATGTGATTTTGTGTCATTTTGTGTCATTGGTTGAACATTTAGGTAATTTTCGTCCTCCCTAGGCTTATTCTAATCCAATTAGGGTTTTTAACCAATCTTGTGCATCCAATAAGTGATTTTGTGTCATTTTGTGTCATTGGTTCAACATTTTTGTCATTTTCGTCCTCCCTAGGCTTATTCTAATCCAATTAGGGTTTTTAACCAATCTTGTGCATCCAATATGTGATTTTGTGTCATTTTGTGTCATTGGTTGAACATTTAGGTCATTTTCGTCCTCCCTAGGCTTATTCTAATCCAATTAGGGTTTTTAACCAATCTTGTGCATCCAATATGTGATTTTGTGTCATTGGTTGAACATTTAGGTCATTTTCGTTCTACCTAGGCTTATTCTAATCCAATTAGGGTTTTTAACCAATCTTGTGCATCCAATATGTGATTTTGTGTCATTGGTTGAACATTTAGGTCATTTTCGTCCTCCCTAGGCTTATTCTAATCCAATTAGGGTTTTTAACAAATCTTGTGCATCCAATAAGTGATTTTGTGTCATTTTGTGTCATTGGTTGAACATTTAGTTCATTTTCGTCCTCCCTAGGCTTATTCTAATCCAATTAGGGTTTTTAACAAATCTTGTGCATCCAATAAGTGATTTTGTGTCATTTTGTGTCATTGGTTGAACATTTAGGTCATTTTCGTCCTCCCTAGGCTTATTCTAATCCAATTAGGGGTTTTAACCAATCTTGTGCATCCAATATGTGATTTTGTGTCATTGGTTGACCATTTATGTCATTATTGTCCTCCCTAGACTTATTCTAATCCAATTAGGGTTTTTAACCAATCTTGTGCATCCAATATGTGATTTTGTGTCATTGGTTGAACATTTAGATCATTATCGTCCTCCCTAGGCTTATTCTAATCCAATTTGGGTTTTTAACCAATCTTGTGCATCGAATATGTGATTTTGTTTCATTTTGTGTCATTGGTTGAACATTTAGGACATTTTCGTCCTCCCTAGGCTTATTCTAATCCAATTAGGGTTTTTAACCAATCTTGTGAATCCAATATGTGATTTTGTGTCATTTTGTGTCATTGGTTGAACATTTAGGTCATTTTCGTCCTCCCTAGGCTTATTCTAATCCAATTAGGGTTTTTAACCAATCTTGTGAATCCAATATGTGATTTTGTGTCATTTTGTGTCATTGGTTGAACATTTAGTTTATTTTCCTCCTCCCTAGGCTTATTCTAATCCAATTAGGGTTTTTAACCAATCTTGTGCATCCAATATGTGATTTTGTGTCATTTTGTGTCATTGGTTGAACATTTAGGTCATTTTCGTCCTCCCTAGGCTTATTCTAATCCAATTAGGGTTTTTAACCAATCTTGTGCATCCAATATGTGATTTTGTGTCATTTTGTGTCATTGGTTGAACATTTGGGTCATTTTCGTCCTCCCTCGGCTTATTCTAATCCAATTAGGGTTTTTAACCAATCTTGTGCATCCAATATGTGATTTTGTGTCATTTTGTGTCATTGGTTGAACATTTAGGTCATTTTCGTCCTCCCTAGGCTTATTCTAATCCAATTAGGGTTTTTAACCAATCTTGGGTATCCAATATGTGATTTTGTGTCATTGGTTGAACATTTAGGTCATTTTCGTCCTCCATAGGCTTATTCTAATCCAATTACGGTTTTTAACCAATCTTGTGCATCCAATATGTGATTTTGTGTCATTGGTTGAACATTTAGGTCATTTTCGTCCTCCCTAGGCTTATTCTAATCCAATTAGGGTTTTTAACCAATCTTGTGCATCCAATATGTGATTTTGTGTCATTTTGTGTCATTGGTTGAACATTTAGGTCATTTTCGTCCTCCCTAGGCTTATTCTAATCCAATTAGGGTTTTTAACCAATCTTTTGCATCTAATATGTGATTTTGTGTGATTTTGTGTCATTGGTTGAACATTTAGGTCATTTTCGTCCTCCCTAGGCTTATTCTAATCCAATTAGGGTTTTTAACCAATCTTTTGCATCTAATATGCGATTTTGTGTCATTTTGTGTCATTGGTTGAACATTTATGTCATTTTCGTCCTCCCTAGTCTTATTCTAATCCAATTAGGGTTTTTAACCAATCTTGTGCATCCAATATGTGATTTTGTGTCATTGGTTGAACATTTAGGTCATTTTCGTCCTCCCTAGGCTTATTCTAATCCAATTAGGGTTTTTAACCAATCTTGTGCATCTAATATTTGATTTTGTGTCATTGGTTGAACATTTAGGTCATTTTCGTCCTCCCTAGGCTTATTCTAATCCAATTAGGGTTTTTAACCAATCTTGTGCATCCAATATGTGATTTTGTGTCATTTTGTGTCATTGGTTGAACATTTAGGTCATTTTCGTCCTCCCTAGGCTTATTCTAATCCAATTAGGGTTTTTAACCAATCTTGTGCATCCAATATGTGATTTGGTGTCATTGGTTGAAAATTTAGGTCATTTTCGTCCTCCCTAGGCTTATTCTAATCCAATTAGCGTTTTTAACCAATCTTGTGCGTCCAATATGTGATTTTGTGTCATTGGTTGAACATTTAGGTCATTTTCGTCCTCCACAGGCTTATTCTAATCCAATTAGGGTTTTTAACCAATCTTGTGCATCCAATATGTGATTATGTGTTGTTTTGTGTCATTGGTTGAACATTTAGGTCATTTTCGTCCTCCCTAGGCTTATTCTAATCCAATTAGGGTTTTTAACCAATCTTGTGCATCCAATATGTGATTTTGTGTCATTTTGTGTCATTGGTTGAACATTTAGGTCATTTTCGTCCTCCCTAGGCTTATTCTAATCCAATTAGGGTTTTTAACCAGCCTTGTGCATCCAATATGTGATTTTGTGTCATTTTGTATCATTGGTTGAACATTTAGGTCATTTTCGTCCTCCCTAGGCTTATTCTAATCCAATTAGGGTTTTTAACCAATCTTGTGCATCCAATATGTGATTTTGTGTCATTGGTTGAACATTTAGGTCATTTTCGTCCTCCCTTGGCTAATTCTAATCCAATTAGGGTTTTTAACCAATCTTGTGCATCCAATATGAGATTTTGTGTCATTTTGTGTCATTGGTTGAACATTTAGGTCATTTTCGTTCTCCCTAGGCTTATTCTAATCCAATTAGGGTTTTTAACCAATCTTGTGCATCCAATATGTGATTTTGTGTCATTTTGTGTCATTGGTTGAACATTTAGGTCATTTTCGTCCTCCCTAGGCTTATTCTAATCCAATTAGGGTTTTTAACCAACCTAGTGCATCCAATATGTGATTTTGTGTCATTTTCTGTCATTGGTTGAACATTTAGGTCATTTTCGTCCTCCCTAGGCTTATTCTAATCCAATTAGGGTTTTTAACCAATCTTGTGCATCCAATATGTGATTTTGTGTCATTTTGTGTCATTGGTTGAACATTTAGGTCATTTTCGTCCTCCCTAGGCTTTTTCTAATACAATTACGGTTTTTAACCAATCTTGTGCATCCAATATGTGATTTTGTGTCATTGGTTGAACATTTATGTCATTTTCGTCTTCCCTAGGCTTATTCTAATCCAATTAGGGTTTTTAACCAATCTTGTGCATCCAATATGTGATTTTGTGTCATTTTGTGTCATTGGTTGAACATTTAGGTCATTTTCGTCCTCCCTAGGCTTATTCTAATCCAATTATGGTTTTTTACCAATCTTGTGCATCCAATATGTGATTTGCTGTCATTTTGTGTCATTGGTTGAACATTTGGGTCATTTTTGTCCTTCCTAGGCTTATTCTAATCCAATTAGGGTTTTTAACCAATCTTGTGCATCCAATATGTGATTTTGTGTCATAGGTTGAACATTTAGGTCATTTTCGTCCTCCCTAGGCTTATTCTAATCCAATTAGGGTTTTTAACCAATCTTGTGCATCCAATATGTGATTTTGTGTCATTTTGTGTGATTAGTTGAACATTTAAGTCATTTTCGTCCTCCCTAGGCTTATTCTAATCCAATTAGGGTTTTTAACCAATCTTGTGCATCCAATATGTGATTTTGTGTCATTTTGTGTCATTGGTTGAACATTTAGGTCATTTTCATCCTCCCTAGGCATATTCTAATCCAATTAGGGTTTTTAACCAATCTTTTGCATCCAATATGTGATTTTGTGTCATTTTGTGTCATTGGTTGAACATTTAGGTCATTTTCGTCCTCCCTAGGCATATTCTAATCCAATTAGGGGTTTTAACCAATCTTGTGCATCCAATATGTGATTTTGTGTCATTTTGTGTCATTGGTTGACCATTTATGTCATTATTGTCCTCCCTAGACTTATTCTAATCCAATTAGGGTTTTTAACCAATCTTGTGCATCCAATATGCGATTTTGTGTCATTGGTTGATCATTTAGGTCATTTTCGTCCTCCCTAAGCTTATTCTAATCCAATTAGGTTTTTTAACCAATCTTGTGCATCCAATAAGTGATTTTGTTTCATTGGTTGAACATTTAGGTCATTTTCGTCCTCCCTAGGCTTATTCTAATCCAATTAGGTTTTTTAACCAATCTTGTGCATCCAATAAGTGATTTTGTGTCATTGGTTGAACATTTAGGTCATTTTCGTCCTCCCTAGGCTTATTCTAATCCAATTAGGTTTTTTAACCAATGTTGTGCGTCCAATAAGTGATTTTGTGTCATTGGTTGAACATTTAGGTCATTTTCGTCCTCGCTAGGCTTATTCTAATCCAATTAGGGTTTTTAACCAATCTTGTGCATTTAATATGTGATTTTGTGTCATTTTGGGTCATAGGTTGAACATTTAAGTCATTTTCGTCCTCCCTAGGCTTATTCTAATCCAATTAGGGTTTTTAACCAATCTTGTGCATCCAATATGTGATTTTGTGTTCTTGGTTGCACATTTAGGTGATTTTCGTCCTCGCTAGGCTTATTATAATCCAATTAGGGTTTTTAACCAATCTTGTGCATCCAATAAGTGATTTTGTGTCATTGGTTGAACATTTAGGTCATTTTCGTCCTCGCTAGACTTATTCTAATCTAATTAGGGTTTTTAACCAATCTTGTGCATCCAATAAGTGACTTTGTGTCATTGGTTGAACATTTAGGTCATTTTCGTCCTCCCTAGGCTTATTCTAATCCAATTAGGTTTTTTAACCAATCTTGTGCATCCAATAAGTGATTTTGTGTCATTGGTTGAACATTTAGGTCATTTTCGTCCTCGCTAGGCTTATTCTAATCCAATTAGGGTTTTTAACCAATCTTGTGCATTTAATATG
>JBBPBQ010000009.1:1381659-1397353 GCA_037974755.1 Cicer yamashitae | reverse complement strand
ACCTAAATGTTCAACCAATGACACAAAATCACATATTGGATGCACAAGATTGGTTAAAAACCCTACTTCGATTAGAATAAGCCTAATGAGGACGAAAATGACCTAAATGTGCAACCAATTACACAAAATCACTTATTGGATGCACAAGATTGGTTAAAAACCCTACTTGGATTAGAATAAGCCTAGGGAAGACGAAAGCAACCTAAATGTGCAATCAAGAACATAAAATCACATATTGGATGCACAAGATTGGTTATGAACCCTAATTGGATTAGAATAGGCTTAGGGAGAACGAAAATGATGTAAATGTCCAACCAATGACACAAAATGACACAAAATCACATATTAGATGCACAAGATTGGTTAAAAACCCTACTTGGATTAGAATAAGCCTAGCCAAGACGAAAATGACGTAAATGTGCAACCAAGAACACAAAATCACATATTGGATGCACAAGATTGGTTAAAAACCCTAATTTGATTAGAATAAGCCTAGAGAAGACGAAAATGACCTAAATGATCAACCAATGACACAAAATCACATATTGGATGCACAAGATTGGTTAAAAACCCTAATTGGATTCGAATAAGCCTAGCGAAGACGAAAATGACCTAAATGTGCAACCAAGAACACAAAATCACATATTGGATGCACAAGATTGGTTAAGAACCCTAATTGGATTAGAATAAGCTTAGGGAGGACGAAAATGACCTAAATATTCAACCAATGACACAAAATCACATATTGGACGCACAAGATTGGTTAAAAACCCTACTTCGATTAGAATAAGCCTAGGGAGGACGAAAATGACCTAAATGTGCAACCAATTACACAAAATCACTTATTGGATGCACAAGATTGGTTAAAAACCCTAATTGGATTAGAATAAGCCTAGCGACGACGAAAATGACCTAACTGTGCAACCAAGAACACAAAATCACATATTGGATGCACAAGATTGGTTAAAAACCCTACTTGGATTAGAATAAGCTTAGCGAGGACGAAAATGACCTAAATGTGCCACCAATGACACAAAATCACATATTGGATGCACAACTTTGGTTAAAAACCCTAATTTGATTAGAATAAGGCTAGGGAGGACGAAAATGACCTAAATGTTCAACCGATGACACAAAATCACATATTGGATGCACAAGATTGGTTAAAAACCCTAATTGGATTAGAATAAGCCTAGCGAGGACGAAAATGACCTAAATGTGGAACCAAGAACACAAAATCACATATTGGATGCACAAGAATGGTTAAAAACCCTAATTGGATTAGAATAAGCCTAGGGAGGATGAAAATGACCTAAATGTTCAACCAATGACCCAAAATGACACAAAATCACATATTGGATGCACAAGATTGGTTAAAAACCCAAATTGGATTAGAATAAGCCTAGCGAAGACGAAAATGACCTAAATGTTCAACCAATGACACAAAATCACTTATTGGATGCACAAGATTGGTTAAAAACCCTAATTGGATTAGAATAAGCCTGGGGAGGACGAAAATGACCTAAATGTTCAACCAATGACACAAAATCACTTATTGGATGCACAAGATTGGATAAAAACCCTAATTGGATTAGAATAAGCCTAGGGAGGACGAAAATGACCTAAATGTGCAACCAAGAACACAAAATCACATATTAGATGCACAAGATTGGTTAAGAACCCTAATTGGATTAGAATAAGCTTAGGGAGGAGGAAAATGACCTAAATGTTCAACCAATGACATAAAATCACATATTGGATGCACAAGATTGGTTAAAAACCCTACTTCGATTAGAATAAGCCTAGGGAGGACGAAAATGACCTAAATGTGCAACCAATGACACAAAATCACTTATTGGATGCACAAGATTGGTTAAAAACCCTAATTGGATTAGAATAAGCCTAGCGACGACGAAAATGACCTAAATGTGCAACCAAGAACACAAAATCACATATTGGATGCACAAGATTGGTTAAAAACCCTACTTGGATTAGAATAAGCTTAGCGAGGACGAAAATGACCTAAATGTGCCACCAATGACACAAAATCACAGATTGGATGCACAACTTTGGTTAAAAATCCTAATTTGATTAGAATAAGGCTAGGGAGGACGAAAATGACCTAAATGTTCAACCAATGACACAAAATCACATATTGGATGCACAAGATTGGTTAAAACCCTAATTGGATTAGAATAAGCCTAGCGACGACGAAAATGACCTAAATGTGGAACCAAGAACACAAAATCACATATTGGATGCACAAGAATTGTTAAAAACCCTAATTGGATTAGAATAAGCCTAAGGAGGACGAAAATGACCTAAATGTTAAATCAATGACACAAAATCACTTATTATATGCACAAGATTGGTTAAGAACCCTAATTGGATTAGAATAAGCTTAGGGAGGACGAAAATGACCTAACTGTTCAACCAATGACACAAAATGACATAAAATCACATATTGGATGCACAAGATTGGTTAAAAACCCTACTTGCATCAGAATAAGCCTAGGGAAGACGAAAGCGACCTAAATGTGCAATCAAGAACACAAAATCACATATTGGATGCACAAGATTGGTTAAAAACCCTAATTTGATTAGAATAAGCCTAGGGAGGACGAAAATGACCTAAATGTTCAACCAATGACACAATATCACATATTGGATGCACAAGATTGGTTAAAAACCCTAATTGGATTAGAATAAGCCTAGCGAGGACGAAAATGACCTAAATGTGCCACCAATGACACAAAATCACAGATTGGATGCACAACTTTGGTTAAAAACCCTAATTTGATTAGAATAAGGCTAGGGAGGACGAAAATGACCTAAATGTTCAACCGATGACACAAAATCACATATTGGATGCACAAGATTGGTTAAAAACCCTAATTGGATTAGAATAAGCCTAGCGAGGACGAAAATGACCTAAATGTGGAACCAAGAACACAAAATCACATATTGGATGCACAAGAATGGTTAAAAACCCTAATTGGATTAGAATAAGCCTAGGGAGGACGAAATTGACCTAAATGTGCAACCAAGAACACAAAATCACATATTGGATGCACAAGATTGGTTAAGAACCCTAATTGGATTAGAATAAGCTTAGGCAGGACGAAAATGACATAAATGTTCAACCAATGACACAAAATCACATATTGGATGCACAAGATTGGTTAAAAACCCTACTTCGATTAGAATAAGCCTAGGGAGGACGAAAATGACCTAAATGTGCAACCAATTACACAAAATCACTTATTGGATGCACAAGATTGGTTAAAAACCCTAATTGGATTAGAATAAGCCTAGCGACAACGAAAATGACCTAAATGTGCAACCAAGAACACAAAATCACATATTGGATGCACAAGATTGGTTAAAAACCCTACTTGGATTAGAATAAGCTTAGCGAGGACGAAAATGACCTAAATGTGCCACCAATGACACAAAATCACAGATTGGATGCACAACTTTGGTTAAAAATCCTAATTTGATTAGAATAAGGCTAGGGAGGACGAAAATGACCTAAATGTTCAACCAATGACACAAAATCACATATTGGATGCACAAGATTGGTTAAAACCCTAATTGGATTAGAATAAGCCTAGCGACGACGAAAATGACCTAAATGTGGAACCAAGAACACAAAATCACATATTGGATGCACAAGAATTGTTAAAAACCCTAATTGGATTAGAATAAGCCTAAGGAGGACGAAAATGACCTAAATGTTAAATCAATGACACAAAATCACTTATTATATGCACAAGATTGGTTAAGAACCCTAATTGGATTAGAATAAGCTTAGGGAGGACGAAAATGACCTAACTGTTCAACCAATGACACAAAATGACATAAAATCACATATTGGATGCACAAGATTGGTTAAAAACCCTACTTGCATCAGAATAAGCCTAGGGAAGACGAAAGCGACCTAAATGTGCAATCAAGAACACAAAATCACATATTGGATGCACAAGATTGGTTAAAAACCCTAATTTGATTAGAATAAGCCTAGGGAGGACGAAAATGACCTAAATGTTCAACCAATGACACAATATCACATATTGGATGCACAAGATTGGTTAAAAACCCTAATTGGATTAGAATAAGCCTAGCGAGGACGAAAATGACCTAAATGTGCCACCAATGACACAAAATCACAGATTGGATGCACAACTTTGGTTAAAAACCCTAATTTGATTAGAATAAGGCTAGGGAGGACGAAAATGACCTAAATGTTCAACCGATGACACAAAATCACATATTGGATGCAGAAGATTGGTTAAAAACCCTAATTGGATTAGAATAAGCCTAGCGAGGACGAAAATTACCTAAATGTGGAACCAAGAACACAAAATCACATATTGGATGCACAAGAATGGTTAAAAACCCTAATTGGATTAGAATAAGCCTAGGGAGGACGAAAATGACCTAAATGTTCAACCAATGACCCAAAATGACACAAAATCACATATTGGATGCACAAGATTGGTTAAAAACCCTAATTGGTTTAGAATAAGCCTAGGGAGGACGAAAATGACCTAAATGTTCAACCAATGACACAAAATCACATATTGGATGCACAAGATTGGTTAAAAACCCTAATTGGATTAGAATAAGCCTAGGGAGGACGAAAATGACCTAAATGTTCAACCAATGACACAAAATGACACAAAATCACATATTGGATGCACAAGATTGGTTAAAAACCCTAATTGGATTAGAATAAGCCTAGGGAGGACGAAAATGATCTAAACGATCAACCAATGACACAAAATCACATATTGGAAGCACAAGATTGGTTAAAAACACTAATTGGATTAGAATAACTCTAGGGAGGACGAAAATGACCTAAATGTTCAACCAATGACACAAAATCACATATTGGATGCACAAGATTGGTTAAAAACCCTAATTGGATTAGAATAAGTCTAGGGAGGACGAAAATGACCTAAATGTTCAACCAATGACACAAAATGACACAAAATCACATATTGGATGCACAAGATTGGTTAAAAACCCTAATTGGATTAGAATAAGCCTAGGGAGGACGAAAACGACCTAAATGTTCAACTGATGACACAAAATGTCACAAAATCACATATTGGATGCACAAGATTGGTTAAAAACCCTAATTGGATTAGAATAAGCCTAGGGTGGACGAAAATGACCTAAATGTTCAACCAATGACACAAAATGACACAAAATCACATATTGGATGCACAAGATTGGTTAAAAACCCTAATTGGATTAGAATAAGCCTAGGGAGGACAAAAATGACCTAAATGTTCAGCCAATGACACAAAATGACACAAAGTCACATATTGGATGCACAAGATTGGTTAAAAACCCTAATTGGTTTAGAATAAGCCTAGGGAGGACGAAGATGACCTAAACGTTCAACCAATGACACAAAATCACATATTTGATGCACAAGATTGGTTAAAAACCCTAATTGGATTAGAATAAGCCTAGGGAGGACGAAAATGACCTAAATGTTCAACCAATGACACAAAATGGCACAAAATCACATATAGGATGCACAAGATTGGTTAAAAACCCTAATTGGATTAGAATAAGCCTAGGGAGGACGAAAATGACCTAAATGTTCAACCAATGACACAAAATGACACAAAATCACATATTGGATGCACAAGATTGGTTAAAAACCCTAATTGGATTAGAATAAGCCTAGGGAGGACAAAAAAGACCTAAATGTTCAACCAATGACACAAAATCACATATTGGAAGCACAAGATTGGTTAAAAACCCTAATCGGATTAGAATAAGCCTAGGGAGGACGAATATGACCTAAATGTTCAACCAATGACACAAAATGACACAAAATCACATATTGGATGCACAAGATTGGTTAAAAACCCTAATTGGATTAGAATAAGCCTAGGGAGGACGAATATGACCTAAATGTTCAACCAATGACCCAAAATGACACAAAATCACATATTGGATGCACAAGATTGGTTAAAAACCCTAATTGGATTAGAATAAGCCTAGGGAGGACGAAAATGACCTAAATGTTCAACCAATGACACAAAATGACACAAAATCACATATTGGATGAACAAGATCGGTTAAAAACCCTAATTGGATTAGAATAAGCCTAGGGAGGACGAAAATGACCTAAATGTTCAACCAATGACACAAAATGACACAAAATCACATATTGGATGCACAAGATTGGTTAAAAACCCTAATTGGATTAGAATAAGCCTAGGGAGGATGAAAATGACCTCAATGTTCAACTAGTGACACAAAATCACATATTGGATACACAAGATTGGTTAAAAACCGTAATTGGATTAGAATAAGCCTAGGGAGGACGAAAATGACCTAAATGTTCAACCAATGACACAAAATGACACAAAATCACATATTGGATGCACAAGATTGGTTAAAAACCCTAATTGGATTAGAATAAGCCTAGGGAGGACGAAAATGACCTAAATGTTCAACCAATGACACAAAATCACATATTGGATGCACAAGATTGGTTAAAAACCGTAATTGTATTAGGATAAGCCTAGGGAGGACGAAAATGACCTAAATGTTCAACCAATGACAAAAAATGACACAAAATCACATATTGGATGCACAAGATTGGTTAAAAACCCTAATTGGATTAGAATAAGCCTAGGGAGGACGAAAATGACCTAAATGTTCAACCAATGACATAAAATCACATATTGGATGCACAAGATTGGTTAAAAACCCTAATTCGATTAGAATAAGCCTAGGGAGGACGAAAATGACCTAAATGTTCAACCAATGACACAAAATGACACAAAATCACATATTGGATGCACAAGATTGGTTAAAAACCCTAATTGGATTAGAATAAGCCTAGGGAGGACGAAAATGACCTAAATGTTCAACCAATGACACAAAATGACACAAAATCACATATTGGATGCACAAGATTGGTTAAAAACCCTAATTGGATTAGAATAAGCCTAGGGAGGACCCAAATGACCTAAATGTTCAACCAATGACACAAAAGGACACAAAATCACATATTGGATGCAAAAGATGGGTTAAAAACCCTAATTGGATTAGAATAGGCCTAGGGAGGACGAAAATGACCTAAATGTTCAACAAATGACACAAAATGACACAAAATCACATATTGGATGCACAAGATTGGTTAAAAACCCTAATTGGATTAGAATAAGCCTAGGGAGGACGAAAATAACCTAAATGTTCAACCAATGACACAAAATGACACAAAATCACATATTGGATGCATAAGATTGGTTAAAAACCTTAATTGGATTAGAATAAGCCTAGGGAGGACGAAAATGACCTAAATGTTCAACCAATGACACAAAATGACACAAAATCACATATTGGATGCACAAGATTGGTTAAAAACCCAAATTGGATTAGAATAAGCCTAGCGAAGACGAAAATGACCTAAATGTTCAACCAATGACACAAAATCACTTATTGGATGCACAAGATTGGTTAAAAACCCTAATTGGATTAGAATAAGCCTAGGGAGGACGAAAATGACCTAAATGTTCAATCAATGACAGAAAATCACTTATTATATGCACAAGATTGGTTAAGAACCCTAATTGGATTAGAATATGCTTAGGGAGGACGAAAGCAACCTAAATGTGCAATCAAGAACATAAAATCACATATTGGATGCATAAGATTGGTTATGAACCCTAATTGGATTAGAATAGGCTTAGGGAGAACGAAAATGACGTAAATGTCCAACCAATGACACAAAATGACACAAAATCACATATTAGATGCACAAGATTGGTTAAAAACCCTACTTGGATTAGAATAAGCCTAGCCAAGACGAAAATGACATAAATGTGCAACCAAGAACACAAAATCACATATTGGATGCACAAGATTGGTTAAAAACCCTAATTTGATTAGAATAAGCCTAGAGAGGACGAAAATAACCTAAATGATCAACCAATGACACAAAATCACATATTGGATGCACAAGATTGGTTAAAAACCCTAATTGGATTCGAATAAGCCTAGCGAGGACGAAAATGACCTAAATGTGCAACCAAGAACACAAAATCACATATTGGATGCACAAGATTGGTTAAGAACCCTAATTGGATTAGAATAAGCTTAGGGAGGACGAAAATGACCTAAATGTTCAACCAATGACACAAAATCACATATTGGATGCACAAGATTGGTTAAAAACCCTACTTCGATTAGAATAAGCCTAATGAGGACGAAAATGACCTAAATGTGCAACCAATTACACAAAATCACTTATTGGATGCACAAGATTGGTTAAAAACCCTACTTGGATTAGAATAAGCCTAGGGAAGACGAAAGCAACCTAAATGTGCAATCAAGAACATAAAATCACATATTGGATGCACAAGATTGGTTATGAACCCTAATTGGATTAGAATAGGCTTAGGGAGAACGAAAATGACGTAAATGTCCAACCAATGACACAAAATGACACAAAATCACATATTGGATGCACAAGATTGGTTAAAAACCCTACTTGGATTAGAATAAGCCTAGCCAGGACGAAAATGACCTAAATGTGCAACCAAGAACACAGAATCACATATTGGATGCACAAGATTGGTTAAAAACCCTAGTTGGATTAGAATAAGCCTAGCGAGGACGAAAATGACGTAAATGTGGAACCAAGAACACAAAATCACATATTGGATGCACAAGAATGGTTAAAAACCCTAATTGGATTAGAATAAGCCTAGGGAGGATGAAAATGACCTAAATGTTCAACCAATGACCCAAAATGACACAAAATCACATATTGGATGCACAAGATTGGTTAAAAACCCAAATTGGATTAGAATAAGCCTAGCGAAGACGAAAATGACCTAAATGTTCAACCAATGACACAAAATCACTTATTGGATGCACAAGATTGGTTAAAAACCCAAATTGGATTAGAATAAGCCTGGGGAGGACGAAAATGACCTAAATGTTCAACCAATGACACAAAATCACTTATTGGATGCACAAGATTGGATAAAAACCCTAATTGGATTAGAATAAGCCTAGGGAGGACGAAAATGACCTAAATGTGCAACCAAGAACACAAAATCACATATTAGATGCACAAGATTGGTTAAGAACCCTAATTGGATTAGAATAAGCTTAGGGAGGACGAAAATGACCTAAATGTTCAACCAATGACACAAAATGACACAAAATCACATACTGGATGCACAAGATTGGTTAAAAACCTAATTGGATTAGAATAAGCCTAGCGACGACGATAATGACCTAAATGTGCAACAGAGAACACAAAATCACATATTGGATGCACAAGATTGGTTAAAAACCCTACTTGGATTAGAATAAGCTTAGCGAGGACGAAAATGACCTAAATGTGCCACCAATGACACAAAATCACAGATTGGATGCACAACTTTGGTTAAAAATCCTAATTTGATTAGAATAAGGCTAGGGAGGACGAAAATGACCTAAATGTTCAACCAATGACACAGAATCACATATTGGATGCACAAGATTGGTTAAAACCCTAATTGGATTAGAATAAGCCTAGCGACGACGAAAATGACCTAAATGTGGAACCAAGAACATAAAATCACATATTGGATGCACAAGAATTGTTAAAAACCCTAATTGGATTAGAATAAGCCTAGGGAGGACGAATATGACCTAAATGTTCAACCAATGACCCAAAATGACACAAAATCACATATTGGATGCACAAGATTGGTTAAAAACCCTAATTGGATTAGAATAAGCCTAGCGAAGACGAAAATGACCTAAATGTTCAACCAATGACACAAAATCACTTATTGGATGCACAAGATTGGTTAAAAACCCTAATTGGATTAGAATAAGCCTAAGGAGGACGAAAATGACCTAAATGTTAAATCAATGACACAAAATCATTTATTATATGCACAAGATTGGTTAAGAACCCTAATTGGATTAGAATAAGCCTAGGGAGGACGAAAATGACCTAAATGTTCAACCAATGACCCAAAATGACACAAAATCACATATTGGATGCACAAGATTGGTTAAAAACCCTACTTGGATTAGAATAAGCTTAGCGAGGACGAAAATGACCTAAATGTGCCACCAATGTCACAAAATCACATATTGGATGCACAAGATTGGGAAAAAACCCTAATTTGATTAGAATAAGGCTAGGGAGGACGAAAATGACCTAAATGTTCAACCAATGACACAAAATCACATATTGGATGCACAAGATTGGTTAAAAACCCTAATTGGATTAGAATAAGCCTAGCGACGACGAAAATGACCTAAATGTGCAACCAAGAACACAAAATCACATATTGGATGCACAAGATTGGTTAAAAACCCTACTTGGATTCGAATAATCTTAGCGAGGACGAAAATGACCTAAATGTTCAACCGATGACACAAAATCACAGATTGGATGCATTACTTTGGTTAAAAACCCTAATTTGATTAGAATAAGGCTAGGGAGGACGAAAATGACCTAAATGTTCAACCGATGACACAAAATCACATATTGGATGCACAAGATTGGTTAAAAACCCTAATTGGATTAGAATAAGCCTAGCGAGGACGAAAATGACCTAAATGTGGAACCAAGAACACAAAATCACATATTGGATGCACAAGAATGGTTAAAAACCCTAATTGGATTAGAATAAGCCTAGGGAGGATGAAAATGACTTAAATGATCAACCAATGACCCAAAATGACACAAAATCACATATTGGATGCACAAGATTGGTTAAAAACCCAAATTGGATTAGAATAAGCCTAGCGAAGACGAAAATGACCTAAATGTTCAACCAATGACACAAAATCACTTATTGGATGCACAAGATTGGTTAAAAACCCTAATTGGATTAGAATAAGCCTGGGGAGGACGAAAATGACCTAAATGTTCAACCAATGACACAAAATCACTTATTGGATGCACAAGATTGGATAAAAACCCTAATTGGATTAGAATAAGCCTAGGGAGGACGAAAATGACCTAAATGTGCAACCAAGAACACAAAATCACATATTAGATGCACAAGATTGGTTAAGAACCCTAATTGGATTAGAATAAGCTTAGGGAGGACGAAAATGACCTAAATGTTCAACCAATGACACAAAATGACACAAAATCACATACTGGATGCACAAGATTGGTTAAAAACCTAATTGGATTAGAATAAGCCTAGCGACGACGATAATGACCTAAATGTGCAACAGAGAACACAAAATCACATATTGGATGCACAAGATTGGTTAAAAACCCTACTTGGATTAGAATAAGCTTAGCGAGGACGAAAATGACCTAAATGTGCCACCAATGACACAAAATCACAGATTGGATGCACAACTTTGGTTAAAAATCCTAATTTGATTAGAATAAGGCTAGGGAGGACGAAAATGACCTAAATGTTCAACCAATGACACAGAATCACATATTGGATGCACAAGATTGGTTAAAACCCTAATTGGATTAGAATAAGCCTAGCGACGACGAAAATGACCTAAATGTGGAACCAAGAACATAAAATCACATATTGGATGCACAAGAATTGTTAAAAACCCTAATTGGATTAGAATAAGCCTAGGGAGGACGAATATGACCTAAATGTTCAACCAATGACCCAAAATGACACAAAATCACATATTGGATGCACAAGATTGGTTAAAAACCCTAATTGGATTAGAATAAGCCTAGCGAAGACGAAAATGACCTAAATGTTCAACCAATGACACAAAATCACTTATTGGATGCACAAGATTGGTTAAAAACCCTAATTGGATTAGAATAAGCCTAAGGAGGACGAAAATGACCTAAATGTTAAATCAATGACACAAAATCACTTATTATATGCACAAGATTGGTTAAGAACCCTAATTGGATTAGAATAAGCTTAGGGAGGACGAAAATGACCTAACTGTTCAACCAATGACACAAAATGACACAAAATCACATATTGGATGCACAAGATTGGTTAAAAACCCTACTTGGATTAGAATAAGCCTAGGGAAGACGAAAGCGACCTAAATGTGCAATCAAGAACACAAAATCACATATTGGATGCACAAGATTGGTTAAGAACCCTAATTGGATTAGAATAAGCTTAGGGAGGACGAAAATGACGTAAATGTCCAACCAATGACACAAAATCACATATTGGATGCACAAGATTGGTTAAAACCCTTACTTGGATTAGAATAAGCCTAGCGAGGACGAAAATGACCTAAATGTGCAACCAAGATCACAAAATCACATATTGGATGCACAAGATTGGTTAAAAACCCTAATTTGATTAGAATAAGCCTAGGGAGGACGAAAATGACCTAAATGTTCAACCAATGACACAAAATCACATATTGGAGGCACAAGATTGGTTAAAAACCCTAATTGGATTAGAATAAGCCTAGCGAGGACGAAAATGATCTAAATGTGCATCCAAGAACACAAAATCACATATTGGATGCACAAGATTGGTTAAGAACCCTAATTGGATTAGAATAAGCTTAGGGAGGACGAAAATGACCTAAATGTTCAACCAATGACACAAAATGACACAAAATCACATATTGGATGCACAAGATTGGTTAAAAACCCTACTTCGATTAGAATAAGCCTAGGGAGGACGAAAATGACCTAAATGTGCAACCAATGACACAAAATCACATATTGGATGCACAAGATTGGTTAAAAACCCTAATTGGATTAGAATAAGGCTAGGGAGGACGAAAATGACCTAAATGTTCAACCAATGACACAAAATCACATATTGGATGCACAAGATTGGTTAAAAACCCTAATTGGATTAGAATAAGCGTAGCGAGGACGAAAATGACCTAAATGTGGAACCAAGAACACAAAATCACATATTGGATGCACAAGAATGGTTAAAAACCCTAATTGGATTAGAATAAGCCTAGGGAGGACGAAAATGACCTAAATGTTCAACCAATGACACAAAATCACTTATTGGATGCACAAGATTGGTTAAAAACCCTAATTGGATTAGAATAAGCCTAGCGAGGACGAAAATGACCTAAATGTGGAACCAAGAACACAAAATCACATATTGGATGCACAAGAATGGTTAAAAACCCTAATTGGATTAGAATAAGCCTAGGGAGGATGAAAATGACCTAAATGTTCAACCAATGACCCAAAATGACACAAAATCACATATTGGATGCACAAGATTGGTTAAAAACCCTACTTGTTTTAGAATAAGCTTAGCGAGGACGAAAATGACCTAAATGTGCCACCAATGACACAAAATCACAGATTGGATGCACAACTTTGGTTAAAAACCCTAATTTGATTAGAAAAAGGCTAGGGAGGACGAAAATGACCT
Organism: Cicer yamashitae; assembly: GCA_037974755.1. Lineage (NCBI taxonomy): Eukaryota > Viridiplantae > Streptophyta > Magnoliopsida > Fabales > Fabaceae > Cicer > Cicer yamashitae. The sequence continues at coordinate 1,383,995 of JBBPBQ010000009.1, read as the reverse complement.
AAATGTTAAACCCATGACACAAAATCACTTATTGGATGCACAAGATTGATTAAAAACCCTAATTGGATTAGAATAAGCCTGGGGAGGATGAAAATGACCTAAATGTTCAACCAATGACACAAAATCACTTATTGGATGCACAAGATTGGTTAAAAACCCTAATTGGATTAGAATAAGCCTAGGGAGGACGAAAATGACCTAAATGTTCAATCAATGACACAAAATCACTTATTATATGCACAAGATTGGTTAAGAACCCTAATTGGATTAGAATAAGCTTAGGGAGGACGAAAATGACCTAACTGTTCAACCAATGACACAAAATGATACAAAATCACATATTGGATGCACAAGATTGGTTAAAAACCCTACTTGGATTAGAATAAGCCTAGGGAAGACGAAAGCAACCTAAATGTGCAATCAAGAACATAAAATCACATATTGGATGCACAAGATTGGTTATGAACCCTAATTGGATTAGAATAGGCTTAGGGAGAACGAAAATGACCTAAATGATCAACCAATGACACAAAATCACATATTGGATGCAAGAGATTGGTTAAAAACCCTAATTGGATTCGAATAAGCCTAGCGAGGACGAAAATGACCTAAATGTGGAACCAAGAACACAAAATCACATATTGGATGCACAAGATTGGTTAAAAACCCTAATTTGATTAGAATAAGCCTAGAGAGGACGAAAATGACCTAAATGATCAACCAATGACACAAAATCACATATTGGATGCACAAGATTGGTTAAAAACCCTAATTGGATTCGAATAAGCCTAGCGAGGACGAAAATGACCTAAATGTTGAACCAAGAACACAAAATCACATATTGGATGCACAAGAATGGTTAAAAACCCTAATTGGATTAGAATAAGCCTAGGGAGGATGAAAATGACCTAAATGTTCAACCAATGACCCAAAATGACACAAAATCACATATTGGATGCACAAGATTGGTTAAAAACCCAAATTGGATTAGAATAAGCCTAGCGAAGACGAAAATGACCTAAATGTTCAACCAATGACACAAAATCACTTATTGGATGCACAAGATTGGTTAAAAACCCTAATTGGATTAGAATAAGCCTGGGGAGGACGAAAATGACCTAAATGTTCAACCAATGACACAAAATCACTTATTGGATGCACAAGATTGGATAAAAACCCTAATTGGATTAGAATAAGCCTAGGGAGGACGAAAATGACCTAAATGTGCAACCAAGAACACAAAATCACATATTAGATGCACAAGATTGGTTAAGAACCCTAATTGGATTAGAATAAGCTTAGGGAGGAGGAAAATGACCTAAATGTTCAACCAATGACATAAAATCACATATTGGATGCACAAGATTGGTTAAAAACCCTACTTCGATTAGAATAAGCCTAGGGAGGACGAAAATGACCTAAATGTGCAACCAATGACACAAAATCACTTATTGGATGCACAAGATTGGTTAAAAACCTAATTGGATTAGAATAAGCCTAGCGACAACGAAAATGACCTAAATGTGCAACCAAGAACACAAAATCACATATTGGATGCACAAGATTGGTTAAAAACCCTACTTGGATTAGAATAAGCTTAGCGAGGACGAAAATGACCTAAATGTGCCACCAATGACACAAAATCACAGATTGGATGCACAACTTTGGTTAAAAATCCTAATTTGATTAGAATAAGGCTAGGGAGGACGAAAATGACCTAAATGTTCAACCAATGACACAAAATCACATATTGGATGCACAAGATTGGTTAAAACCCTAATTGGATTAGAATAAGCCTAGCGACGACGAAAATGACCTAAATGTGGAACCAAGAACACAAAATCACATATTGGATGCACAAGAATTGTTAAAAACCCTAATTGGATTAGAATAACCCTAAGGAGGACGAAAATGACCTAAATGTTAAATCAATGACACAAAATCACTTATTATATGCACAAGATTGGTTAAGAACCCTAATTGGATTAGAATAAGCTTAGGGAGGACGAAAATGACCTAACTGTTCAACCAATGACACAAAATGACATAAAATCACATATTGGATGCACAAGATTGGTTAAAAACCCTACTTGCATCAGAATAAGCCTAGGGAAGACGAAAGCGACCTAAATGTGCAATCAAGAACACAAAATCACATATTGGATGCACAAGATTGGTTAAAAACCCTAATTTGATTAGAATAAGCCTAGGGAGGACGAAAATGACCTAAATGTTCAACCAATGACACAATATCACATATTGGATGCACAAGATTGGTTAAAAACCCTAATTGGATTAGAATAAGCCTAGCGAGGACGAAAATGACCTAAATGTGC
>JBBPBQ010000009.1:1284821-1380289 GCA_037974755.1 Cicer yamashitae | reverse complement strand
TGGTTAAAAACCCTAATTGGATTAGAATAAGCCTAGGGAGGACGAAAATGACCTAAATGTTCAACCAATGATACAAAATGACACAAAATCACATATTGGATGCACAAGGATGGTTAAAAACCCTAATTGGATTAGAATAAGCCTAGGGAGGACGAAAATGACCTAAATGTTCAACCAATGACACAAAATGACACAAAATCACATATTGGATGCACAAGATTGGTTAAAAACCCTAATTGGATTAGAATTAGCCAAGGGAGGACGAAAATGACCTAAATGTTCAACCAATGACACAAAATCACATATTGGATGCACAAGATTGGTTAAAAACCCTAATTAGATTAGAATAAGCCTAGGGAGGACGAAAATGGACTAAATGTTCAACCAATGACACAAAATGAAACAAAATCACATATTGGATGCACAAGTTTGGTTAAAAACCCTAATTGGAATAGAATAAGCCTAGGGAGGACGAAAATGACCTAAATGTTCAACCAATGACACAAAATGACACAAAATCACATATTGGAAGGACAAGGTTGGTTAAAAACCCTAATTGGATTAGAATAAGCCTAGGGAGGACGAAAATGACCTAAATGTTCAACCAATGACACAAAATCACATATTGGATGCACAAGAGTGGTTAAAAACCCTAATTGGATTAGAATAAGCCTAGGGAGGACGAAAATGACCTAAATGTTCAACCAATGACACCAAATCACATATTGGATGCACAAGATTGGTTAAAAACCCTAATTGGATTAGAATAAGCCTAGGGAGGACGAAAATGACCTAAATGATCAACCAATGACACAAAATCACATATTGGATGCACAAGATTGGTTAAAAACACTAATTGGATTAGAATAACTCTAAGGAGGACGAAAATGACCTAAATGTTCAACCAATGACACAAAATCACATATTGGATGCACAAGATTGGTTAAAAACCCTAATTGGATTAGAATAAGCCTAGGGAGGACGAAAATGACCTAAATGTTCAACCAATGACACAAAATGACACAAAATCACATATTAGATGCACAAGATTGGTTAAAAATCTTAATTGGATTAGAATAAGCCTAGGGAGGACGAAAATGACCTAAATGTTCAACCAATGACACAAAATGACACAAAATCACATATTGGATGCACAAGATTGGTTAAAAACCTTAATTGGATTAGAATCAACCTAGGGAGGACGAAAATGACCTAAATGTTCAACCAATGACACAAAATGACACAAAATCACATATTGGATGCACAAGATTGGTTAAAAACCCTATATGGATTAGAATTAGCCTAGCAAGGCGAAAATGACCTAAATGTTCAACCAATGACACAAAATCACATATTGGATGCACAAGATTGGTTAAAAACCCTAATTGGATTAGAATAAGCCTAGGGAGGACGAAAATGACCTAAATGTTCAACCAATGACACAAAATGACACAAAATCACATATTGGATGCTCATGATTGGTTAAAAACCCTAATTGGATTAGAATAAGCCTAGGGAGGACGAAAATGACCTAAATGTTCAACCAATGACACAAAATGACACAAAATCACATATTGGATGCACAAGATTGGTTAAAAACCCTAATTGGATTAGAATAGGCCTAGGGAGGACGATAATGACCTAAATGTTATACCAATGACATAAAATGACACAAAATCACATATTGGATGCACAAGATTGGTTAAAAACCCTAATTGGATTAGAATAAGCCTAGGGAGGACGAAAATGACCTAAATGTTCAACCAATGACACAAAATGACACAAAATCACATATTGGATGCACAAGAATGGTTAAAAACCCTAATTGGATGAGAATAAGCCTAGGGAGGACGAAAATGACCTAAATGTTCAACCAATGACACAAAATCACATATTGGATGCACAAGATTGGTTAAAAACCCTAATTGGATTAGAATAAGCCTAGGGAGGACGAAAATGACCTAAATGTTCAACCAATGACACAAAATCACATATTGGATGCACAAGATTGGTTAAAAACCCTAATTGGATTAGAATAAGCCTAGGGAGGACGAATATGACCTAAATGTTTAACCAATGACACAAAATGACACAAAATCACATATTGGATGCACAAGATTGGTTAAAAACCCTAATTGGATTAGAATAAGCCTAGGGAGGACGAAAATGACCTAAATGTTCAACCAATGACACAAAATCACATATTGGATGCACAAGATTGGTTAAAAACCCTAACTGGATTAAAAAGAGCCTAGGGAGGACAAAAATGACCTAAATTTTAAACCAATGATAAAAAATCACATATTGGATGCACAAGATTGGTTAAAAACCCTAATTGGATTAGAAAAAGGCTAGGGAGGACGAAAATGACCTTAATGTTCAACCAATGACACAAAATGACACAAAATCACATACTGGATGCACAAGATTGGTTAAAAACCCTAATTGGATTAGAATAAGCCTAGGGAAGACGAAAATGACCTAAATGTTCAACCAATGACACTAAATGACACAAAATCACATATTGGATGCACAAGATTGGTTAAAAACCCTAATTGGATTAGAATAAGCCTAGGGAGGACGAAAATGACCTAAATGTTCAACCAATGACACAAAATGACACAAAATCACATATGGGACGCACAAGATTGGTTAAAAACCCTAATTGGATTAGAATAAGCCTAGGGAGGACGAAAATGACCTAAATGTTCAACCAATGACACAAAATGACACAGAATCACATATTGGATGCACGAGATTGGTTAAAAACCCTAATTGGATTACAATAAGCCTAGGGAGGACGAAAACGACCTAAATGTTCAACCAATGACACAAAGTGACACAAAATCACATATTGGATACACAAGATGGGTTAAAAACCCTAATTGGATTAGAATAAGCCTAGGGAAGACGAAAATGACTTAAATGTTCAACCAATGACACAAAATGACACAAAATCACATATTGGATGCACAAGATTGGTTAAAAACCCTAATTGGATTAGAATAAGCCTAGGGAGGACGAAAATGACCTAAATGTTCAACCAATGACACAAAATCACATATTGGATGCACAAGATTGGTTAAAAACCCTAATTGGATTAGAATAAGCCTAGGGAGGACGAAAATCACCTAAATGTACAACCAATGACACAAAATCACATATTGGATGCACAAGATTGGTTAAAAACCCTAATTGGATTAGAATAAGCCTAGGGAGGACGAAAATGACCTAAATGTTCAACCAATGACACAAAATGAAACAAAATCACATATTGGATGCACAAGTTTGGTTAAAAACCCTAATTGGAATAGAATAAGCCTAGGGAGGACGGAAATGACCTAAATGTTCAACCAATGACACAAAATCACATATTGGATGCACAAGATTGGTTAAAAACCCAAATTGGATTAGGATAAGCCTAGGGAGGACGAAATGACCTAAATGTCCAACCAATGACAAAAAATCACATATTGGATGCACAAGATTGGTTAAAAACCCTAATTGGATTAGAATTAGCCAAGGGAGGACGAAAATGACCTAAATGTTCAACCAATGACAGAAAATCACATATTGGATGCACAAGATTGGTTAAAAACCCTAATTGGATTAGAATAAGCCTAGGGAGGACGAAAATGACCTAAATGTTCAACCAATGACACAAAATCACATATTGGATGCACAAGATTGGTTAAAAACCCTAATTGGATTAGAATAAGCCTAGGGAGGACGAAAATGACCTAAATGTTCAACCAATGACACAAAATCACATATTGGATGCACAAGATTGGTTAAAAACCCTAATTGGATTAGAATAAGCCTAGGGAGGACAAAAATGACCTAAATATTCAACCGATGACACAAAATCACATATTGGATGCACAAGATTGGTTAAAAACCCTAATTGGATTAGAATAAGCCTAGGGAGGACGAAAATGACCTAAATGTTCAACCAATGACACAAAATCACATATTGGATGCACAAGATTGGTTAAAAACCCTAATTGGATTAGAATAAGCCTAGGGAGGACGAAATTGACCTAAAAGTTCAACCAATGACACAAAATCACATATTGGATGCACAAGATTGGTTAAAAACCCTAATTGGATTAGAATAAGCCTAGGGAGGACGAAAATGACCTAAATGATCAACCAATAACACAAAATGACACAAAATCACATATTGGATGCACATGATTGGTTAAAAACCATAATTGGATTAGAATAAGTCTAGGGAGGACGAAAATGACCTAAATGTTCAACCAATGACACAAAATGACACAAAATCACATATTGGATGCACAAGATTGGTTAAAAACCCTAATTGGATTAGAATAAGCCTAGGGAGGACGAAAATGACCTAAATGTTCAACCAATGACACAAAATCACATATTGGATGCACAAGATTGGTTAAAAACCCTAATTGGATTAGAATAAGCTTAGGGAGGGCGAAAATGACCTAAATGTTCAAGCAATGACACAAAATGACACAAAATCACATATTGGATGCACAAGATTGGTTAAAAACCCTAATTGGATTAGAATAAGCCTAGGGAGGACGAAAATGACCTAAATGTTCAACCAATGACACAAAATCACATATTGGATGCACAAGATTGGTTAAAAACCCTAATTGGATTAGAATATGCCTAGGGAAGAGGAAAATGACATAAATGTTCAACCCATGACACAAAATCACATATTGGATGCACAAGATTGGTTAAAAACACTAATTGGATTAGAATAAGCCTAGGGAGGACGAAAATGACCTAAATGTTCAACCAATTACACAAAATCACATATTGGATTCACAAGATTGGTTAAAAACCCAAATTGGATTAGAATATGCCTAGGGAAGAGGAAAATGACCTAAATGTACAACCCATGACACAAAATGACACAAAATCACATATTGGATGCACAAGATTGGTTAAAAACCCTAATTGGATTAGAATAAGCCTAGGGAGGACGAAAATGACCTAAATGTTCAACCAATGACACAAAATCACATATTGGATGCACAAGATTGGTTAAAAACCCTAATTGGATTAGAATATGCCTAGGGAGGACGAAAATGACCTAAATGTTCAACCAATGACAGAAAATCACATATTGGATGCACAAGATTGGTTAAAAACCCTAATTGGATTAGAATAAGCCTAGGGAGGACGAAAATGACCTAAATGTTCAACCAATGACACAAAATCACATATTGGATGCACAAGATTGGTTAAAAACCCTAATTGGATTAGAATAAGCCTAGGGAGGACGAAAATGACCTAAATGTTCAACCAATGACACAAAATCGCATATTGGATGCACAAGATTGGTTAAAAACCCTAATTGGATTAGAATAAGCCTAGGGTGGACCAAAATGACCTAAATGTTCAACCAATGACACAAAATCACATATTGGATGCACAAGATTGGTTAAAAACCCTAATTGGATTAGAATAAGTCTAGGGAGGACGAAAATGACCTAAATGTTCAACCAATGACACAAAATCACATATTCGATGCACAAGATTGGTTAAAAGCCCTAATTGGATTAGAATAAGCCTAGGGAGGACGAAAATGACCTAAATGTTCAACCAATGACACAAAATCACATATTGGATGCACAAGATTGGTTAAAAACCCTAATTGGATTAGAATAAGCCTAGGGAGGACGAAAATGACCTAAATGTTCAACCAATGACACAAAATCACATATTGGATGCACAAGATTGGTTAAAAACCCTAATTGGATTAGAATAATCCTTGGGAGGACGAAAATGACCTAAATGTTCATCCAATGACACAAAATGACACAAAATCACATATTGGATGCACAAGATTGGTTAAAAACCCTAATTGGATTATAATAATCCTAGGGAGGACGAAAATGACCTAAATGTTCAACCAATGACACAAAATGACAGAAAATCACATATTGGATGCTCAAGATTGGTTAAAAATCCTAATTGGATTAGAATAAGCCTACGAAGGACGAAAATGACCTAAATGTTCAACAAATGACACAAAATGACACAAAATCACATATTGGATGCACAAGATTGGTTAAAAACCCTAATTGGATTAGAATAAGCCTAGGGAGGACGAAAATGACCTAAATGTTCAACCAATGACACCAAATCACATATTGGATGCACAAGATTGGTTAAAAACCCTAATTGGATTAGAATAAGCCTAGGGAGGACGAAAATGACCTAAATGATCAACCAATGACACAAAATCACATATTGGATGCAGAAGATTGGTTAAAAACCCTAATTGGATTAGAATAAGCCTAGGGAGGACGAAAATGACCTAAATGTTCAACCAATGACACAAAATGACACAACATCACATATTGGATGCTCAAGATTGGTTTAAAACCCTAATTGGATTAGAATAAGCCTAGGGAGGACGAAAATGACCTAAATGTTCAACCAATGACACAAAATCACATATCGGATGCACAAGATTGGTTAAAAACCCTAATTGGATTAGAATAAGCCTAGGGAGGACGAAAATGAGCTAAATGTTCAACCAATGACACAAAATGAAATAAAATCACATATTGGATGCACAAGTTTGGTTAAAAACCCTAATTGGAATAGAATAAGCCTAGGGAGGACGAAAATGACCTAAATGTTCAACCAATGACACAAAATCACATATTGGATGCACAAGATTGGTTAAAAACTCTAATTGGATTAGAATAAGCCTAGGGAGGACGAAAATGACCTAAATGTTCAACCAATGACACAAAATGACACAAAATCACATATTGGATGCACAAGATTGGTTAAAAAACCTAATTGGATTAAAATAAGCCTAGGGAGGACGAAAATGACCTAAATGTTCAACCAATGACACAAAATCACATATTGGATGCACAAGATTGGTTAAAAACCCTAATTGGATTAGAATAAGGCTAAGGAGGACGAATCTAGGTCATTTTCGTCCTCCCTAGGCTTATTCTAATCCAATTAGGGTTTTTAACCAATCTTGTGCATCCAATATGTGATTTTGTGTCATTGGTTGAACATTTAGGTCATTTTCGTCCTCCTTAGGCTTATTCTAATCCAACTAGGGTTTTTAACCAATCTTGTGCATCCAATATGTGATTTTGTGTCATTTTGTGTCATTGGTTGAACATTTAGGTCATTTTCGTCCTCCCTAGGGTTATTCTAATCCAATTAGGGTTTTTAACCATTCTTGTGCATCCAATATGTGATTTTGTGTTCTTGGTTCCACATTTAGGTCATTTTCGTCCTCGCTAGGCGTATTCTAATCCAATTAGGGTTTTTAAGCAATCTTGTGCATCCAATATGTGATTTTGTGTCATCGGTTGAACATTTAGGTCATTTTCGTCCTCCCTAGCCTTATTCTAATCAAATTAGGGTTTTTAACCAAAGTTGTGCATCCAATCTGTGATTTTGTGTCATTGGTGGCACATTTAGGTCATTTTCGTCCTCGCTAAGCTTATTCTAATCCAAGTAGGGTTTTTAACCAATCTTGTGCATCCAATATGTGATTTTTTGTTCTTGGTTGCACATTTAGGTCATTTTCGTCGTCGCTAGGCTTATTCTAATCCAATTAGGGTTCTTAACCAATCTTGTGCATCCAATAAGTGATTTTGTGTCATTGGTTGCACATTTAGGTCATTTTCGTCCTCCCTAGGCTTATTCTAATCGAAGTAGGGTTTTTAACCAATCTTGTGCATCCAATATGTGATTTTGTGTCATTTTGTGTCATTTGTTGAACATTAAGGTCATTTTCGTCCTCCCTAAGCTTATTCTAATCCAATTAGGGTTCTTAACCAATGTTGTGCATATAATAAGTGATTTTGTGTCATTGGTTGAACATTTAGGTCATTTTCGTCCTCCCTAGGCATATTCTAATCCAATTAGGTTTTTTAACCAATCTTGTGCATCCAATATGTGATTTTGTGTCATTGGTTTGACATTTAGGTCATTTTCGTCCTCTCTAGGCTTATTTTAATCAAATTAGGGTTTTTAACCAATATTGTGCATCCAATATGTTATTTTGGGTTCTTGGTTGCACATTTAGGTCATTTTCGTCCTGGCTAGGCTTATTCTAATCCAAGTAGGGTTTTTAACCAATCTTGTGCATCCAATATGTGATTTTGTGTCATTTTGTGTCATTGGTTGAACATTTAGGTCATTTTCGTCCTCCCTAAGCTTATTCTAATCCAATTAGGGTTCTTAACCTATCTTGTGCATCCAATATGTGATTTTGTGTTCTTGGTTGCACATTTAGGTCATTTTCGTCCTCGCTAGGCTTATTCTCATCCAATTAGGGTTTTTAACCAATCTTGTGCATCCAATATGTGATTTTGTGTCATTGGTTGAACATTTAGGTCATTTTCGTCCTCCCTAGGATTATTATAATCAAATTAGGGTTTTTAACCAATCTTGTGCATCCAATATGTGATTTTGTGTTCTTGGTTGCACATTTAGGTCATTTTCGTCCTTTCTAGGCTTATTCTAATCCAAGTAGGGTTTTTAACCAATCTTGTGCATCCAATATGTGATTCTGTGTCATTTTGTGTCATTGGTTGGACACTTACGTCATTTTCGTCCTCCCTAAGCTTATTCTAATCCAATTAGGGTTCTTAACCAATCTTGTGCATCCAATATGTGATTTTGTGTTCTTGATTGCACATTTAGGTCGCTTTCGTTCTCCCTAGGCTTATTCTAATCCAAGTAGGGTTTTTAACCAATCTTGTGCATCCAATATGTGATTTTATGTCATTGGTTGAACAGTTAGGTCATTTTCGTCCTCCCTAAGCTTATTCTAATCCAATTAGGGTTCTTAACCAATCTTGTGCATATAATAAGTGATTTTATGTCATTGGTTGAACATTTAGGTCATTTTCGTCCTCCCTAGGCTTATTCTAATCCAATTAGGGTTCTTAACCAATCTTGTGCATCCAATATGTGATTTTGTGTTCTTGGTTGCACATTTAGGTCATTTTCGTCCTCGCTAGGCTTATTCTAATCCAATTAGGGTTTTTAACCAATCTTGTGCATCCAATATGTGATTTTGTGTCATTGGTTGAACATTTAGGTCATTTTTGTCCTCCCTAGGATTATTCTAATCCAATTAGGGTTTTTAACCAATCTTGTGCATCCAATATGTGATTTTGTGTCATTTTGTGTCATTGGTTGAACATTTAGGTCATTTTCGTCCTCCCTAGGCTTATTCTAATCATATTAGGGTTTTTAACCAATCTTGTGCATTCAATATGTGATTTTGTGTCATTTTGTGTCATTGGTTGAACATTTAGGTCATTTTCGTCCTCCCTAGGCTTATTCTAATCCAATTAGGGTTTTTAACCAATCTTGTGCATCCAATATGTGATTTTGTGTCATTGGTTGAACATTTAGGTCATTTTCGTCTTCGCTAGGCTTATTCTAATCCAATTAGGGTTTTTAACCAATCTTGTGCATCCAATATGTGATTTTGTGTCATTTTGGGTCATTGGTTGAACATTTAGGTCATTTTCGTCCTCCCTAGGCTTATTCTAATCCAATTAGGGTTTTTAACCATTCTTGTGCATCCAATATGTGATTTTGTGTTCTTGGTTCCACATTTAGGTCATTTTCGTCCTCGCTAGGCTTATTCTAATCCAATTAGGCTTTTTAACCATTCTTGTGCATCCAATATGTGATTTTGTGTTCTTGGTTCCACATTTAGGTCATTTTCGTCCTCCCTAGCCTTATTCTAATCCAATTAGGGTTTTTAACCAATCTTGTGCATCCAATATGTGATTTTGTGTCATTGGTTGAACATTTAGGTCATTTTCGTCCTCCCTAGCCTTATTCTAATCAAATTAGGGTTTTTAACCAATCTTGTGCATCCAATCTGTGATTTTGTGTCATTGGTGGCACATTTAGGTCATTTTCGTCCTCCCTAGGCTTATTCTAATCGAAGTAGGGTTTTTAACCAATCTTGTGCATCCAATATGTGATTTTGTGTCATTTTGTGTCATTGGTTGAACATTTATGTCATTTTCGTCCTCCCTAAGCTTATTCTAATCAAATTAGGGTTTTTAACCAATCTTGTGCATCCAATCTGTGATTTTGTGTCATTGGTGGCACATTTAGGTCATTTTCGTCCTCGCTAAGCTTATTCTAATCCAAGTAGGGTTTTTAACCAATCTTGTGCATCCAATATGTGATTTTGTGTTCTTGGTTGCACATTTAGGTCATTTTCGTCGTCGCTAGGCTTATTCTAATCCAATTAGGGTTTTTAACCAATCTTGTGCATCCAATAAGTGATTTTGTGTCATTGGTTGCACATTTAGGTCATTTTCGTCCTCGCTAAGCTTATTCTAATCCAAGTAGGGTTTTTAACCAATCTTGTGCATCCAATATGGGATTTTGTGTTCTTGGTTGCACATTTAGATCATTTTCGTCCTCGCTAGGCTTATTCTAATCCAATTAGGGTTTTTAACCAATCTTGTGCATCCAATATGTGATTTTGTGTCATTGGTTGAACATTTAGGTCATTTTCGTCCTCCCTAGGCTTATTCTAATCAAATTAGGGTTTTTAACCAATCTTGTGCATCCAATATGTGATTTTGTGATCTTGGTTGCACATTTAGGTCATTTTCGTCCTCGCTAGGCTTATTCTAATCCAAGTAGGGGTTTTAACCAATATTGTGCATCCAATATGTGATTTTGTGTCATTGGTTGGACATTTACGTCATTTTCGTCCTCCCTAAGCTTATTCTAATCCAATTAGGGTTCTTAACCAATCTTGTGCATCCAATATGTGATTTTGTGTTCTTGATTGCACATTTAGGTCGCTTTCGTCTTCCCTAGGCTTATTCTAATCCAAGTAGGGTTTTTAACCAATCTTGTGCATCCAATATGTGATTTTGTGTCATTTTGTGTCATTGGTTGAACAGTTAGGTCATTTTCGTCCTCCCTAAGCTTATTCTAATCCAATTAGGGTTCTTAACCAATCTTGTGCATATAATAAGTGATTTTGTGTCATTGATTGAACATTTAGGTCATTTTCGTCCTCCTTAGGCTTATTCTAATCCAATTAGGGTTTTTAACCAATCTTGTGCATCCAATAAGTGATTTTGTGTCATTGGTTGAACATTTAGGTCATTTTCGTCCTCCCCAGGCTTATTCTAATCCAATTAGGGTTTTTAACCAATCTTGTGCATCCAATAAGTGATTTTGTGTCATTGGTTGAACATTTAGGTCATTTTCGTCTTCGCTAGGCTTATTCTAATCCAATTTGGGTTTTTAACCAATCTTGTGCATCCAATATGTGATTTTGTGTCATTTTGGGTCATTGGTTGAACATTTAGGTCATTTTCATCCTCCCTAGGCTTATTCTAATCCAATTAGGGTTTTTAACCATTCTTGTGCATCCAATATGTGATTTTGTGTTCTTGGTTCCACATTTAGGTCATTTTCGTCCTCGCTAGGCTTATTCTAATCCAATTAGGGTTTTTAACCAATCTTGTCCATCCAATATGTGATTTTGTGTCATCGGTTGAACATTTAGGTCATTTTCGTCCTCCCTAGCCTTATTCTAATCAAATTAGGGTTTTTAACCAAAGTTGTGCATCCAATCTGTGATTTTGTGTCATTGGTGGCACATTTAGGTCATTTTCGTCCTCGCTAAGCTTATTCTAATCCAAGTAGGGTTTTTAACCAATCTTGTGCATCCAATATGTGATTTTGTGTTCTTGGTTGCACATTTAGGTCATTTTCGTCGTCGCTAGGGTTATTCTAATCCAATTAGGGTTCATAACCAATCTTGTGCATCCAATATGTGATTTTATGTTCTTGATTGCACATTTAGGTTGCTTTCGTCTTCCCTAGGCTTTTTCTAATCCAAGTAGGGTTTTTAACCAATCTTGTGCATCCAATATGTGATTTTGTGTCATTTTGTGTCATTGGTTCAACAGTTAGGTCCTTTTCGTCCTCCCTAAGCTTATTCTAATCCAATTAGGGTTCTTAACCAATCTTGTGCATATAATAAGTGATTTTGTGTCATTGATTGAACATTTAGGTCATTTTCGTCCTCCCTAGGCTTATTCTAATCCAATTAGGGTTTTTAACCAATCTTGTGCATCCAATAAGTGATTTTGTGTCATTGGTTGAACATTTAGGTCATTTTCGTCCTCCCCAGGCTTATTCTAATCCAATTAGGGTTTTAACCAATCTTGTGCATCGAATAAGTGATTTTGTGTCATTGGTTGAACATTTAGGTCATTTTCGTCCTCCCCAGGCTTATTCTAATCCAATTAGGGTTTTTAACCAATCTTGTGCATCCAATAAGTGATTTTGTTTCATTGGTTGAACATTTAGGTTATTTTCGTCTTCGCTAGGCTTATTCTAATCCAATTAGGGTTTTTAACCAATCTTGTGCATCCAATACGTTATTTTGTGTCATTTTGGGTCATTGGTTGAACATTTAGGTCATTTTCGTCCTCCCTAGGCTTATTCTAATCCAATTAGGGTTTTTAACCATTCTTGTGCATCCAATATGTGATTTTGTGTTCTTGGTTCCACATTTAGGTCATTTTCGTCCTCGCTAGGCTTATTCTAATCCAATTAGGGTTTTTAACCAATCTTGTGCATCCAATATGTGATTCTGTGTTCTTGGTTGCACATTTAGGTCATTTTCGTCCTGGCTAGGCTTATTCTAATCCAAGTAGGGTTTTTAACCAATCTTGTGCATCCAATATGTGATTTTGTGTCATTTTGTGTCATTGGTTGGACATTTACGTCATTTTCGTTCTCCCTAAGCCTATTCTAATCCAATTAGGGTTCATAACCAATCTTGTGCATCCAATATGTGACTTTATGTTCTTGATTGCACATTTAGGTTGCTTTCGTCTTCCCTAGGCTTATTCTAATCCAAGTAGGGTTTTTAACCAATCTTGTGCATCCAATATGTGATTTTGTGTCATTTTGTGTCATTGGTTGAACCGTTAGGTCATTTTCGTCCTCCCTAAGCTTATTCTAATCCAATTAGGGTTCTTAACCAATCTTGTGCATCCAATATGTGATTTTGTGTTCTTGGTTGCACATTTAGGTCATATTTGTCCTCGCGAGGCTTATTCTAATCCAATTAGGATTTTTAACCAATCTTTTGCATCCAATATGTGATTTTGTGTCATTGGTTGAACATTTAGGTCATTTTCGTCCTCTCTAGGCTTATTTTAATCCAATTAGGGTTTTTAACCAATCTTGTGCATCCAATAAGTGATTTTGTGTCATTGGTTGCACATTTAGGTCATTTTCGTCCTCCCTAGGCTTATTCTAATCGAAGTAGGGTTTTTAACCAATCTTGTGCATCCAATATGTGATTTTGTGATCTTGGTTGCACATTTAGGTCATTTTCGTCCTCGCTAGGCTTATTCTAATCCAAGTATGGGTTTTAACCAATCTTGTGCATCCAATATGTGATTTTGTGTCATTGGTTGGACATTTACGTCATTTTCGTCCTCTCTAAGCTTATTCTAATCCAATTAGGGTTCTTAACCAATCTTGTGCATCCAATATGTGATTTTGTGTTCTTGATTGCACATTTAGGTCGCTTTCGTCTTCCCTAGGCTTATTCTAATCCAAGTAGGGTTTTTAACCAATCTTGTGCATCCAATATGTGATTTTGTGTCATTTTGTGTCATTGGTTGAACAGTTAGGTCATTTTCGTCCTCCCTAAGCTTATTCTAATCCAATTAGGGTTCTTAACCAATCTTGTGCATATAATAAGTGATTTTGTGTCATTGATTTAACATTTAGGTCATTTTCGACCTCCCTAGGCTTATTCTAATCCAATTAGGGTTTTTAACCAATCTTGTGCATCCAATAAGTGATTTTGTGTCATTGGTTGAACATTTAGGTCATTTTCGTCTTCGCTAGGCTTATTCTAATCCAATTAGGGTTTTTAACCAATCTTGTGCATCCAATATGTGATTTTGTGTCATTTTGGGTCATTGGTTGAACATTTAGGTCATTTTCGTCCTCCCTAGGCTTATTCTAATCCAATTAGGGTTCTTAACGAATCTTGTGCATCCAATATGTGATTTTGTGTTCTTGGTTGCACATTTAGGTCATTTTTGTCCTCGCGAGGCTTATTCTAATCCAATTAGGATTTTTAACCAATCTTTTGCATCCAATATGTGATTTTGTGTCATTGGTTGAACATTTAGGTCATTTTCGTCCTCTCTAGGCTTATTCTAATCCAATTAGGGTTTTTAACCAATCTTGTGCATCCAATAAGTGATTTTGTGTCATTGGTTGCACATTTAGGTCATTTTCGTCCTCCCTAGGCTTATTCTAATCGAAGTAGGGTTTTTAACCAATCTTGTGCATCCAATATGTGATTTTGTGTCATTGGTTGAACATTTAGGTCATTTTCCTCCTCCCTAAGCTTATTCTAATCCAATTAGGGTTCTTAACCAATCTTGTGCATCCAATATGTGATTTTGGGTTCTTGGTTGCACATTTAGGTCATTTTTGTCCTCGCTAGGCTTATTCTAATCGAATTAGGGTTTTTAACCAATCTTGTGCATCCAATATGTGATTTTGTGTCATTGGTTGAACATTTAGGTCATTTTCGTCCTCTCTAGGCTTATTCTAATCAAATTAGGGTTTTTAACCAATATTGTGCATCCAATATGTGATTTTGTGTTCTCTGTTGCACATTTAGGTCATTTTCGTCCTGGCTAGGCTTATTCTAATCCAAGTAGGGTTTTTAACCAATCTTGTGCATCCAATATGTGATTTTGTGTCATTTTGTGTCATTGGTTGAACATTTAGGTCATTTTCGTCCTCCCTAAGCTTATTCTAATCCAATTAGGGTTCTTAACCAATCTTGTGCATCTAATATGTGATTTTGTGTTCTTGGTTGCACATTTAGGTCATTTTCGTCCTCCCTAGGCTTATTCTAATCCAATTAGGGTTTTTATCCAATCTTGTGCATCCAATAAGTGATTTTGTGTCATTGGTTGAACATTTAGGTCATTTTCGTCCTCCCCAGGCTTATTCTAATCCAATTAGGGTTTTTAACCAATCTTGTGCATCCAATAAGTGATTTTGTGTCATTGGTTGAACATTTAGGTCATTTTCGTCTTCGCTAGGCTTATTCTAATCCAATTTGGGTTTTTAACCAATCTTGTGCATCCAATATGTGATTTTGTGTCATTTTGGGTCATTGGTTGAACATTTAGGTCATTTTCATCCTCCCTAGGCTTATTCTAATCCAATTAGGGTTTTTAACCATTCTTGTGCATCCAATATGTGATTTTGTGTTCTTGGTTCCACATTTAGGTCATTTTCGTCCTCGCTAGGCTTATTCTAATCCAATTAGGGTTTTTAACCAATCTTGTCCATCCAATATGTGATTTTGTGTCATCGGTTGAACATTTAGGTCATTTTCGTCCTCCCTAGCCTTATTCTAATCAAATTAGGGTTTTTAACCAAAGTTGTGCATCCAATCTGTGATTTTGTGTCATTGGTGGCACATTTAGGTCATTTTCGTCCTCGCTAAGCTTATTCTAATCCAAGTAGGGTTTTTAACCAATCTTGTGCATCCAATATGTGATTTTGTGTTCTTGGTTGCACATTTAGGTCATTTTCGTCGTCGCTAGGGTTATTCTAATCCAATTAGGGTTCATAACCAATCTTGTGCATCCAATATGTGATTTTATGTTCTTGATTGCACATTTAGGTTGCTTTCGTCTTCCCTAGGCTTTTTCTAATCCAAGTAGGGTTTTTAACCAATCTTGTGCATCCAATATGTGATTTTGTGTCATTTTGTGTCATTGGTTCAACAGTTAGGTCCTTTTCGTCCTCCCTAAGCTTATTCTAATCCAATTAGGGTTCTTAACCAATCTTGTGCATATAATAAGTGATTTTGTGTCATTGATTGAACATTTAGGTCATTTTCGTCCTCCCTAGGCTTATTCTAATCCAATTAGGGTTTTTAACCAATCTTGTGCATCCAATAAGTGATTTTGTGTCATTGGTTGAACATTTAGGTCATTTTCGTCCTCCCCAGGCTTATTCTAATCCAATTAGGGTTTTTAACCAATCTTGTGCATCCAATAAGTGATTTTGTGTCATTGGTTGAACATTTAGGTCATTTTCGTCTTCGCTAGGCTTATTCTAATCCAATTAGGGTTTTTAACCAATCTTGTGCATCCAATATGTGATTTTGTGTCATTTTGGATCATTGGTTGAACATTTAGGTCATTTTCGTCCTCCCTAGACTTATTTTTATCCAATTAGGGTTTTTAACAATTCTTGTGCATCCAATATGTGATTTTGTGTTCTTGGTTCCACATTTAGGTCATTTTCGTCCTCGCTAGGCTTATTCTAATCCAATTAGGGTTTTAAACAATCTTGTGCATCCAATATGTGATTTTGTGTCATTGGTTAAACATTTAGGTCATTTTCGTCCTCCCTAGCCTTATTCTAATCAAATTAGGATTTTTAACCAAAGTTGTGCATCCAATCTGTGATTTTGTGTCATTGGGGGAACATTTAGGTCATTTTCGTCCTCGCTAAGCTTATTCTAATCCAAGTAGGGTTTTTAACCAATCTTGTGCATCCAATATGTGATTTTGTGATCTTGATTGCACATTTAGGTCATTTTCGTCCTCGCTAGGCTTATTCTAATCCAAGTATGGGTTTTAACCAATCTTGTACATCCAACATGTGATTTTGTGTCATTGGTTGGACATTTACGTCATTTTCGTCCTCTCTAAGCTTATTCTAATCCAATTAGGGTTCTTAACCAATCTTGTGCATCCCATATGTGATTTTGTGTTCTTGATTGCACATTTAGGTCGCTTTCGTCTTCCCTAGGCTTATTCTAATCCAAGTAGGGTTTTTAACCAATCTTGTGCATCCAATATGTGATTTTGTGTCATTTTGTGTCATTGGTTGAACAGTTAGGTCATTTTCGTCCTCCCTAAGCTTATTCTAATCCAATTAGGGTTCTTAACCAATCTTGTGCATATAATAAGTGATTTTGTGTCATTGATTTAACATTTAGGTCATTTTCGACCTCCCTAGGCTTATTCTAATCCAATTAGGGTTTTTAACCAATCTTGTGCATCCAATAAGTGATTTTGTGTCATTGGTTGAACATTTAGGTCATTTTCGTCTTCGCTAGGCTTATTCTAATCCAATTAGGGTTTTTAACCAATCTTGTGCATCCAATATGTGATTTTGTGTCATTTTGGGTCATTGGTTGAACATTTAGGTCATTTTCGTCCTCCCTAGGCTTATTCTAATCCAATTAGGGTTTTTAACCATTCTTGTGCATCCAATATGTGATTTTGTGTTCTTGGTTCCACATTTAGGTCATTTTCGTCCTCGCTAGGCTTATTCTAATCCAATTAGGGTTCTTAACCAATCTTGTGCATCCAATCTGTGATTTTGTGTCATTGGTGGCACATTTAGGTCATTTTCGTCCTCGCTAGGCATATTCTAATCCAAGTATGGTTTTTAAAGAATCTTGTGCATCCAATATGTGATTTTGTGTCATTGGTTGAACATTTAGGTCATTTTCGTCCTCCCTAGCCTTATTCTAATCAAATTAGGGTTTTTCACCAATCTTGTGCATCCAATCTGTGATTTTGTGTCATTGGTGGCACATTTAGGTCATTTTCGTCCTCGCTAAGCTTATTCTAATCCAAGTAGGGTTTTTAACCAATCTTGTGCATCCAATATGTGATTTTGTGTCATTTTGGGTCATTGGTTGAACATTTAGGTCATTTTCGTCCTCCCTAGGCTTATTCTAATCCAATTAGGGTTTTTAACCAATCTTGTGCATCCAATATGTGATTTTCTGTCATTGGTTGAACATTTAGGTCATTTTCGTCCTCCCTAGGCTTATTCTAATCCAATTAAGGTTTTTAACCAATCTTGTGCATCCAATATGTGATTTTGTGTCATTTTGTGTCATTGGTTGAACATTTAGGTCATTTTCGTCCTCCCTAGGCTTATTCTAATCCAATTAGGGTTTTTAACCAATGTTGTGCATCCAATATGTGATTTTGAGTCATTTTGTGTCATTGTTTGTACATTTAGGTCATTTTCGTCCTCCCTAGGCTTATTCTAATCCAATTAGGGTTTTTAACCAATCTTGTGCATCCAATATGTGATTTTGTGTCATTGGTTGAACATTTAGGTCATTTTCGTCCTCCCTAGGCTTATTCTAATCCAATTAGGGTTTTTAACCAATCTTGTGCACCCAATATGTGATTTTGTGTCATTGGTTGAACATTTAGGTCATTTTCGTCCTCCCTAGGCTTATTCTAATCCAATTAGGGTTTTTAACCAATCTTGTGCATCCAATATGTGATTTTGTGTCATTGGTTGAACATTTAGGTCATTTTCGTCCTCCCTAGGCTTATTCTCATCCAATTAGGGTTTTTAACCATTCTTGTGCATCCAATATGTGATTTTGTGTCATTTTGTGTCATTGGTTGAACATTTAGGTCATTTTCGTCCTCCCTAGGCTTATTCTAATCCAATTAGGGTTTTTAACCAATCTTGTGCATCCAATATGTGATTTTGTGTCATTGGTTGAACATTTAGGTCATTTTCGTCCTCCCTAGGCTTATTCTAATCCAATGAGGGTTTTTAACCAATCTTGTGCATCCAATATGTGATTTTGTGTCATTGGTTGAACATTTAGGTCATTTTCGTCCTCCCTAGGCTTATTCTAATCCAATTAGGGTTTTTAACCAATCTTGTGCATCCAATATGTGATTTTGTGTCATTGGTTGAACATTTAGGTCATTTTCGTTCTCTCTAGGCTTATTCTGATCCAATTAGGGTTTTTAACCAATCTTGTCCATCCAATATGTGATTTTGTGTCATTGGTTGAACATTTAGGTCATTTTCGTCCTCCCTAGGCTTATTCTAATCCAATTAGGGTTTTTAACCAATCTTGTGCATCCAATATGTGATTTTGTGTCATTGGTTGAACATTTAGGTCATTTTCGTCCTCCCTAGGCTTATTCTAATCCAATTACGGTATTTAACCAATCTTGTGCATCCAATATGTGATTTTGTGTCATTTTGTGACATTGATTGAACATTTAGGTCATTTTCGTCCTCCCTAGGCTTATTCTAATCCAATTAGGGTTTTTAAGCAATCTTGTGCATCGAACATGTGATTTTGTGTCATTTTGTGTCATTGGTTGAACATTTAGGTCATTTTCGTCCTCCCTAGGCTTATTCTAATCCAATTAGGGTTTTTAACCAATCTTGTGCATCCAATATGTGATTTTGTGTCATTGGTTGAACATTTAGGTCATTTTCGTCCTCCCTAGCCTTATTCTAATCAAATTAGGGTTTTTTACCAATCTTGTGCATCCAATCTGTGATTTTGTGTCATTGGTGGCACATTTAGGTCATTTTCGTCCTCGCTAAGCTTATTCTAATCCAAGTAGGGTTTTTAACCAATCTTGTGCATCCAATATGTGATTTTGTGTTCTTGGTTGCACATTTAGGTCATTTTCGTCGTCGCTAGGCTTATTCTAATCCAATTAGGGTTTTTAACCAATCTTGTGCATCCAATAAGTGATTTTGTGTCATTGGTTGAACATTTAGGTCATTTTCGTCCTCCCTAGCCTTATTCTAATCAAATTAGGGTTTTTAACCAATCTTGTGCATCCAATCTGTGATTTTGTGTCATTGGTGGCACATTTAGGTCATTTTCGTCCACGCTAAGCTTATTCTAATCCAAGTAGGGTTTTTAACAAATCTAGTGCATCCAATATGTGATTTTGTGTTCTTGGTTGCACATTTAGGTCATTTTCGTCGTCGCTAGGCTTATTCTAATCCAATTAGGGTTTTTAACCAATCTTGTGCATCCAATAAGTGATTTTGTGTCATTGGTTGCACATTTAGGTCATTTTCGTCCTCGCTAAGCTTATTCTAATCCAAGTAGGGTTTTTAACCAATCTTGTGCATCCAATATGGGATTTTGTGTTCTTGGTTGCACATTTAGATCATTTTCGTCCTCGCTAGGCTTATTCTAATCCAATTAGGGTTTTTAACCAATCTTGTGCATCCAATATGTGATTTTGTGTCATTGGTTGAACATTTAGGTCATTTTCGTCCTCCCTAGGCTTATTCTAATCAAATTAGGGTTTTTAACCAATCTTGTGCATCCAATATGTGATTTTGTGATCTTGGTTGCACATTTAGGTCATTTTCGTCCTCGCTAGGCTTATTCTAATCCAAGTAGGGGTTTTAACCAATATTGTGCATCCAATATGTGATTTTGTGTCATTGGTTGGACATTTACGTCATTTTCGTCCTCCCTAAGCTTATTCTAATCCAATTAGGGTTCTTAACCAATCTTGTGCATCCAATATGTGATTTTGTGTTCTTGATTGCACATTTAGGTCGCTTTCGTCTTCCCTAGGCTTATTCTAATCCAAGTAGGGTTTTTAACCAATCTTGTGCATCCAATATGTGATTTTGTGTCATTTTGTGTCATTGGTTGAACAGTTAGGTCATTTTCGTCCTCCCTAAGCTTATTCTAATCCAATTAGGGTTCTTAACCAATCTTGTGCATATAATAAGTGATTTTGTGTCATTGATTTAACATTTAGGTCATTTTCGACCTCCCTAGGCTTATTCTAATCCAATTAGGGTTTTTAACCAATCTTGTGCATCCAATAAGTGATTTTGTGTCATTGGTTGAACATTTAGGTCATTTTCGTCTTCGTTAGGCTTATTCTAATCCAATTAGGGTTTTTAACCAATCTTGTGCATCCAATATGTGATTTTCTGTCATTTTAGGTCATTGGTTGAACATTTAGGTCATTTTCGTCCTCCCTAGGCTTATTCTAATCCAATTAGGGTTCTTAACCAATCTTGTGCATCCAATATGTGATTTTGTGTTCTTGGTTGCACATTTAGGTCATTTTTGTCCTCGCGAGGCTTATTCTAATCCAATTAGGATTTTTAACCAATCTTTTGCATCCAATATGTGATTTTGTGTCATTGGTTGAACATTTAGGTCATTTTCGTCCTCTCTAGGCTTATTCTAATCCAATTAGGGTTTTTAACCAATCTTGTGCATCCAATAAGTGATTTTGTGTCATTGGTTGCACATTTAGGTCATTTTCGTCCTCCCTAGGCTTATTCTAATCGAAGTAGGGTTTTTAACCAATCTTGTGCATCCAATATGTGATTGTGTCATTTTATGTCATTGGTTGAACATTTAGGTCATTTTCGTCCTCCCTAAGTTTATTCTAATCCAATTAGGGTTCTTAACCAATCTTGTGCATCCAATATGTGATTTTGTGTTCTTGGTTGCACATTTAGGTCATTTTCGTCCTCGCTAGGCTTATTCTAATCCAATTAGGGTTTTTAACCAATCTTGTGCATCCAATATGTGATTTTGTGTCATTGGTTGAACATTTAGGTCATTTTCGTCCTCTCTAGGCTTATTCTAATCAAATTAGGGTTTTTAACCAATCTTGTGCATCCAATATGTGATTTTGTGTTCTTGGTTGCACATTTAGGTCATTTTCGTCCTGGCTAGGCTTATTCTAATCCAAGTAGGGTTTTTAACCAATCTTGTGCATCCAATATGTGATTTTGTGTCATTTTGTGTCATTGGTTGGACATTTACGTCATTTTCGTTCTCCCTAAGCCTATTCTAATCCAATTAGGGTTCATAACCAATCTTGTGCATCCAATATGTGATTTTATGTTCTTGATTGCACATTTAGGTTGCTTTCGTCTTCCCTAGGCTTATTCTAAACCAAGTAGGGTTTTTAACCAATCTTGTGCATCCAATATGTGATTTTGTGTCATTTTGTGTCATTGGTTCAACAGTTAGGTCATTTTCGTCCTCCCTAAGCTTATTCTAATGCAATTAGGGTTCTTAACCAATCTTGTGCATATAATAAGTGATTTTGTGTCATTGATTGAACATTTAGGTCATTTTCGTCCTCCCTAGGCTTATTCTAATCCAATTAGGGTTTTTAACCAATCTTGTGCATCCAATAAGTGATTTTGTGTCATCGGTTGAACATTTAGGTCATTTTCGTCCTCCCTAGCCTTTCTAATCAAATTAGGGTTTTTAACCAAAGTTGTGCATCCAATCTGTGATTTTGTGTCATTGGTGGCACATTTAGGTCATTTTCGTCCTCGCTAAGCTTATTCTAATCCAAGTAGGGTTTTTAACCAATCTTGTGCATCCAATATGTGATTTTGTGTTCTTGGTTGCACATTTAGGTCATTTTCGTCGTCGCTAGGGTTATTCTAATCCAATTAGGGTTCATAACCAATCTTGTGCATCCAATATGTGATTTTATGTTCTTGATTGCACATTTAGGTTGCTTTCGTCTTCCCTAGGCTTTTTCTAATCCAAGTAGGGTTTTTAACCAATCTTGTGCATCCAATATGTGATTTTGTGTCATTTTGTGTCATTGGTTCAACAGTTAGGTCCTTTTCGTCCTCCCTAAGCTTATTCTAATCCAATTAGGGTTCTTAACCAATCTTGTGCATATAATAAGTGATTTTGTGTCATTGATTGAACATTTAGGTCATTTTCGTCCTCCCTAGGCTTATTCTAATCCAATTAGGGTTTTTAACCAATCTTGTGCATCCAATAAGTGATTTTGTGTCATTGGTTGAACATTTAGGTCATTTTCGTCCTCCCCAGGCTTATTCTAATCCAATTAGGGTTTTTAACCAATCTTGTGCATCCAATAAGTGATTTTGTGTCATTGGTTGAACATTTAGGTCATTTTCGTCTTCGCTAGGCTTATTCTAATCCAATTAGGGTTCTTAACCAATCTTGTGCATATAATAAGTGATTTTGTGTCATTGATTGAACATTTAGGTCATTTTCGTCCTCCCTAGGCTTATTCTAATCCAATTAGGGTTTTTAACCAATCTTGTGCATCCAATAAGTGATTTTGTGTCATTGGTTGAACATTTAGGTCATTTTCGTCTTCGCTAGGCTTATTCTAATCCAATTAGGGTTTTTAACCAATCTTGTGCATCCAATATGTGATTTTGTGTCATTTTGGATCATTGGTTGAACATTTAGGTCATTTTCGTCCTCCCTAGACTTATTTTTATCCAATTAGGGTTTTTAACAATTCTTGTGCATCCAATATGTGATTTTGTGTTCTTGGTTCCACATTTAGGTCATTTTCGTCCTCGCTAGGCTTATTCTAATCCAATTAGGGTTTTAAACAATCTTGTGCATCCAATATGTGATTTTGTGTCATTGGTTAAACATTTAGGTCATTTTTGTCCTCCCTAGCCTTATTCTAATCAAATTAGGATTTTTAACCAAAGTTGTGCATCCAATCTGTGATTTTGTGTCATTGGGGGAACATTTAGGTCATTTTCGTCCTCGCTAAGCTTATTCTAATCCAAGTAGGGTTTTTAACCAATCTTGTGCATCCAATATGTGATTTTGTGTTCTTGGTTGCACATTTAGGTCATTTTCGTCGTCGCTAGGCTTATTCTAATCCAATTAGGGTTTTTAACCAATCTTGTGCATCCAATAAGTGATTTTGTGTCATTGGTTGAACATTTAGGTCATTTTCGTCTTCGCTAGGCTTATTCTAATCCAATTAGGGTTTTTAACCAATCTTGTGCATCCAATATGTGATTTTGTGTCATTTTGGGTCATTGGTTGAACATTTAGGTCATTTTCGTCCTCCCTAGGCTTATTCTAATCCAATTAGGGTTCTTAACCAATCTTGTGCATATAATAAATGATTTTGTGTCATTGATTTAACATTTAGGTCATTTTCGTCCTCCTTAGGCTTATTCTAATCCAATTAGGGTTTTTAACCAATCTTGTGCATCCAATAAGTGATTTTGTGTCATTGGTTGAACATTTAGGTCATTTTCGTCTTCGCTAGGCTTATTCTAATCCAATTAGGGTTTTTAACCAATCTTGTGCATCCAATATGTGATTTTGTGTCATTTTGGGTCATTGGTTGAACATTTAGGTCATATTCGTCCTCCCTAGGCTTATTCTAATCCAATTAGGGTTTTTAACAATTCTTGTGCATCCAATATGTGATTTTGTGTTCTTGGTTCCACATTTAGGTCATTTTCGTCGTCGCTAGGCTTATTCTAATCCAATTAGGGTTTTAACCAATCTTGTGCATCCAATATGTGATTTTGTGTCATTGGTTGAACATTTAGGTCATTTTCGTCCTCCCTAGCCTTATTCTAATCAAATTAGGATTTTTAACCAAAGTTGTGCATCCAATCTGTGATTTTGTGTCATTGGTGGCACATTTAGGTCATTTTCGTCCTCGCTAAGCTTATTCTAATCCAAGTAGGGTTTTTAACCAATCTTGTGCATCCAATATGTGATTTTGTGTTCTTGGTTGCACATTTAGGTCATTTTCCTCGTTGCTAGGCTTATTCTAATCCAATTAGGGTTTTTAACCAATCTTGTGCATCCAATAAGTGATTTTGTGTCATTGGTTGCACATTTAAGTCATTTTCGTCGTCGCTAGGCTTATTCTAATCCAATTAGGGTTTTTAACCAATGTTGTGCATCCAATAAGTGATTTTGTGTCATTGGTTGCACATTTAGGTCATTTTCGTCCTCCCTAGGCTTATTCTAATCGAAGTAGGGTTTTTAACACATCTTGTGCATCCAATATGTGATTGTGTCATTTTATGTCATTGGTTGAACATTTAGGTCATTTTCGTCCTCCCTAAGCTTATTCTAATCCAATTAGGGTTCATAACCAATCTTGTGCATCCAATATGTGATTTTGTGTTCTTGATTGCACATTTAGGTCGCTTTCGTCTTCCCTAGGCTTATTCTAATCCAAGTAGGGTTTTTAACCAATCTTGTGCATCCAATATGTGATTTTGTGTCATTTTGTGTCATTGGTTGAACAGTTAGGTCATTTTCGTCCTCCCTAAGCTTATTCTAATCCAATTAGGGTTCTTAACCAATCTTGTGCATATAATAAGTGATTTTGTGTCATTGATTTAACATTTAGGTCATTTTCGACCTCCCTAGGCTTATTCTAATCCAATTAGGGTTTTTAACCAATCTTGTGCATCCAATAAGTGATTTTGTGTCATTGGTTGAACATTTAGGTCATTTTCGTCTTCGTTAGGCTTATTCTAATCCAATTAGGGTTTTTAACCAATCTTGTGCATCCAATATGTGATTTTCTGTCATTTTAGGTCATTGGTTGAACATTTAGGTCATTTTCGTCCTCCCTAGGCTTATTCTAATCCAATTAGGGTTCTTAACCAATCTTGTGCATCCAATATGTGATTTTGTGTTCTTGGTTGCACATTTAGGTCATTTTTGTCCTCGCGAGGCTTATTCTAATCCAATTAGGATTTTTAACCAATCTTTTGCATCCAATATGTGATTTTGTGTCATTGGTTGAACATTTAGGTCATTTTCGTCCTCTCTAGGCTTATTCTAATCCAATTAGGGTTTTTAACCAATCTTGTGCATCCAATAAGTGATTTTGTGTCATTGGTTGCACATTTAGGTCATTTTCGTCCTCCCTAGGCTTATTCTAATCGAAGTAGGGTTTTTAACCAATCTTGTGCATCCAATATGTGATTGTGTCATTTTATGTCATTGGTTGAACATTTAGGTCATTTTCGTCCTCCCTAAGTTTATTCTAATCCAATTAGGGTTCTTAACCAATCTTGTGCATCCAATATGTGATTTTGTGTTCTTGGTTGCACATTTAGGTCATTTTCGTCCTCGCTAGGCTTATTCTAATCCAATTAGGGTTTTTAACCAATCTTGTGCATCCAATATGTGATTTTGTGTCATCGGTTGAACATTTAGGTCATTTTCGTCCTCCCTAGCCTTATTCTAATCAAATTAGGGTTTTTAACCAAAGTTGTGCATCCAATCTGTGATTTTGTGTCATTGGTGGCACATTTAGGTCATTTTCTTCCTCGCTAAGCTTATTCTAAAACAAGTAGGGTTTTTAACCAATCTTGTGCATCCAATATGTGATTTTGTGTCATTTTGGGTCATTGGTTGAACATTTAGGTCATTTTCATCCTCCCTAGGCTTATTCTAATCCAATTAGGGTTTTTAACCATTCTTGTGCATCCAATATGTGATTTTGTGTTCTTGGTTCCACATTTAGGTCATTTTCGTCCTCGCTAGGCTTATTCTAATCCAATTAGGGTTTTTAACCAATCTTGTGCATCCAATAAGTGATTTTGTGTCATTGGTTGAACATTTAGGTCATTTTCGTCCTCCCTAGGCTTATTCTAATCCAATTAGGGTTTTTAACCATTCTTGTGCATCCAATATGTGATTTTGTGTTCTTGGTTCCACATTTAGGTCATTTTCGTCCTCGCTACGCTTATTCTAATCCAATTAGGGTTTTTAACCAATCTTGTGCATCCAATATGTGATTTTGTGTCATTGGTTGAACATTTAGGTCATTTTCGTCCTCCCTAGCCTTATTCTAATCCAATTAGGGTTTTTAACCAATCTTGTGCATCCAATATGTGATTTTGTGTCATTGGTTGCACATTTAGGTCATTTTCGTCCTCCCTAGGCTTATTCTAATCGAAGTAGGGTTTTTAACCAATCTTGTGCATCCAATATGTGATTTTGTGTCATTTTGTGTCATTGGTTGAACATTTAGGTCATTTTCGTCCTCCCTAAGCTTATTCTAATCCAATTAGGGTTCTTAACCAATCTTGTGCATCCAATATGTGATTTTGTGTTCTTGGTTGCACATTTAGATCATTTTCGTCCTCGCTAGGCTTATTCTAATCCAATTAGGGTTTTTAACCAATCTTGTGCCTCCAATATGTGATTTTGTGTCATTGGTTCAACATTTAGGTCATTTTCGTCCTCCCTAGGCTTATTCTAATCAAATTAGGGTTTTTAACCAATCATGTGCATCCAATATGTGATTTTGTGATCTTGGTTGCACATTTAGGTCATTTTCGTCCTCGCTAGGCTTATTCTAATCCAAGTATGGGTTTTAACCAATCTTGTGCATCCAATATGTGATTTTGTGTCATTGGTTGGACATTTACGTCATTTTCGTCCTCTCTAAGCTTATTCTAATCCAATTAGGGTTCTTAACCAATCTTGTGCATCCAATATGTGATTTTGTGTTCTTGATTGCACATTTAGGTCGCTTTCGTCTTCCCTAGGCTTATTCTAATCCAAGTAGGGTTTTTAACCAATCTTGTGCATCCAATATGTGATTTTGTGTCATTTTGTGTCATTGGTTGAACAGTTAGGTCATTTTCGTCCTCCCTAAGCTTATTCTAATCCAATTAGGGTTCTTAACCAATCTTGTGCATATAATAAGTGATTTTGTGTCATTGATTTAACATTTAGGTCATTTTCGACCTCCCTAGGCTTATTCTAATCCAATTAGGGTTTTTAACCAATCTTGTGCATCCAATAAGTGATTTTGTGTCATTGGTTGAACATTTAGGTCATTTTCGTACTCCCCAGGGTTATTCTAATCAAATTAGGGTTTTTAACCAATCTTGTGCATCCAATAAGTGATTTTGTGTCATTGGTTGAACATTTAGGTCTTTTTCGTCTTCGCTAGGCTTATTCTAATCCAATTTGGGTTTTTAACCAATCTTGTGCATCCAATTTGTGATTTTGTGTCATTTTGGGCCATTGGTTGAACATTTAGGTCATTTTCATCCTCCCTAGGCTTATTCTAATCCAATTAGGGTTTTTAACCATTCTTGTGCATCCAATATGTGATTTTGTGTTCTTGGTTCCACATTTAGGTCATTTTCGTCCTCGCTAGGCTTATTCTAATCCAATTAGGGTTTTTAACCAATCTTGTGCATCCAATATGTGATTCTGTGTTCTTGGTTGCACATTTAGGTCATTTTCGTCCTGGCTAGGCTTATTCTAATCCAAGTAGGGTTTTTAACCAATCTTGTGCATCCAATATGTGATTTTGTGTCATTTTGTGTCATTGGTTGGACATTTACGTCATTTTCGTTCTCCCTAAGCCTATTCTAATCCAATTAGGGTTCATAACCAATCTTGTGCATCCAATATGTGATTTTATGTTCTTGATTGCACATTTAGGTTGCTTTCATCTTCCCTAGGCTTATTCTAATCCAAGTAGGGTTTTTAACCAATCTTGTGCATCCAATATGTGATTTTGTGTCATTTTGTGTCATTGGTTGAACAGTTAGGTCATTTTCGTCCTCCCTAAGCTTATTCTAATCCAATTAGGGTTCTTAACCAATCTTGTGCATATAATAAGTGATTTTGTGTCATTGATTTAACATTTAGGTCATTTTCGACCTCCCTAGGCTTATTCTAATCCAATTAGGGTTTTTAACCAATCTTGTGCATCCAATAAGTGATTTTGTGTCATTGGTTGAACATTTAGGTCATTTTCGTCTTCGTTAGGCTTATTCTAATCCAATTAGGGTTTTTAACCAATCTTGTGCATCCAATATGTGATTTTCTGTCATTTTAGGTCATTGGTTGAACATTTAGGTCATTTTCGTCCTCCCTAGGCTTATTCTAATCCAATTAGGGTTCTTAACCAATCTTGTGCATCCAATATGTGATTTTGTGTTCTTGGTTGCACATTTAGGTCATTTTTGTCCTCGCGAGGCTTATTCTAATCCAATTAGGATTTTTAACCAATCTTTTGCATCCAATATGTGATTTTGTGTCATTGGTTGAACATTTAGGTCATTTTCGTCCTCTCTAGGCTTATTCTAATCCAATTAGGGTTTTTAACCAATCTTGTGCATCCAATAAGTGATTTTGTGTCATTGGTTGCACATTTAGGTCATTTTTGTCCTCCCTAGGCTTATTCTAATCGAAGTAGGGTTTTTAACCAATCTTGTGCATCCAATATGTGATTTTGTGTCATTTTGTGTCATTGGTTGAACATTTAGGTCATTTTCGTCCTCCCTAAGCTTATTCTAATCCAATTAGGGTTCTTAACCAATCTTGTGCATCCAATATGTGATTTTGTGTTCTTGGATGCACATTTAGATCATTTTCGTCCTCGCTAGGCTTATTCTAATCCAATTAGGGTTTTTAACCAATCTTGTGCCTCCAATATGTGATTTTGTGTCATTGGTTGAACATTTAGGTCATTTTCGTCCTCCCTAGGCTTATTCTAATCAAATTAGGGTTTTTAACCAATCTTGTGCATCCAATATGTGATTTTGTGATCTTGGTTGCACATTTAGGTCATTTTCGTCCTCGCTAGGCTTATTCTAATCCAAGTATGGGTTTTAACCAATCTTGTGCATCCAATATGTGATTTTGTGTCATTGGTTGGACATTTACGTCATTTTCGTCCTCTCTAAGCTTATTCTAATCCAATTAGGGTTCTTAACCAATCTTGTGCATCCAATATGTGATTTTGTGTTCTTGATTGCACATTTAGGTCGCTTTCGTCTTCCCTAGGCTTATTCTAATCCAAGTAGGGTTTTTAACCAATCTTGTGCATCCAATATGTGATTTTGTGTCATTTTGTGTCATTGGTTGAACAGTTAGGTCATTTTCGTCCTCCCTAAGCTTATTCTAATCCAATTAGGGTTCTTAACCAATCTTGTGCATATAATAAGTGATTTTGTGTCATTGATTTAACATTTAGGTCATTTTCGACCTCCCTAGGCTTATTCTAATCCAATTAGGGTTTTTAACCAATCTTGTGCATCCAATAAGTGATTTTGTGTCATTGGTTGAACATTTAGGTCATTTTCGTCTTCGTTAGGCTTATTCTAATCCAATTAGGGTTTTTAACCAATCTTGTGCATCCAATATGTGATTTTCTGTCATTTTAGGTCATTGGTTGAACATTTAGGTCATTTTCGTCCTCCCTAGGCTTATTCTAATCCAATTAGGGTTCTTAACCAATCTTGTGCATCCAATATGTGATTTTGTGTTCTTGGTTGCACATTTAGGTCATTTTTGTCCTCGCGAGGCTTATTCTAATCCAATTAGGATTTTTAACCAATCTTTTGCATCCAATATGTGATTTTGTGTCATTGGTTGAACATTTAGGTCATTTTCGTCCTCTCTAGGCTTATTCTAATCCAATTAGGGTTTTTAACCAATCTTGTGCATCCAATAAGTGATTTTGTGTCATTGGTTGCACATTTAGGTCATTTTCGTCCTCCCTAGGCTTATTCTAATCGAAGTAGGGTTTTTAACCAAAGTTGTGCATCCAATCTGTGATTTTGTGTCATTGGTGGCACATTTAGGTCATTTTCGTCCTCGCTAAGCTTATTTTAATCCAAGTAGGGTTTTTAACCAATCTTGTGCATCCAATATGTGATTTTGTGTTCTTGGTTGCACATTTAGATCATTTTCGTCCTCGCTAGGCTTATTCTAATCCAATTAGGGTTTTTAACCAATCTTGTGCATCCAATATGTGATTTTGTGTCATTGGTTGAACATTTAGGTCATTTTCGTCCTCCCTAGGCTTATTCTAATCAAATTAGGGTTTTTAACCAATCTTGTGCATCCAATATGTGATTTTGTGATCTTGGTTGCACATTTAGGTCATTTTCGTCCTCGCTAGGCTTATTCTAATCCAAGTAGGGGTTTTAACCAATATTGTGCATCCAATATGTGATTTTGTGTCATTGGTTGGACATTTACGTCATTTTCGTCCTCCCTAAGCTTATTCTAATCCAATTAGGGTTCTTAACCAATCTTGTGCATCCAATATGTGATTTTGTGTTCTTGATTGCACATTTAGGTCGCTTTCGTCTTCCCTAGGCTTATTCTAATCCAAGTAGGGTTTTTAACCAATCTTGTGCATCCAATATGTGATTTTGTGTCATTTTGTGTCATTGGTTGAACAGTTAGGTCATTTTCGTCCTCCCTAAGCTTATTCTAATCCAATTAGGGTTCTTAACCAATCTTGTGCATATAATAAGTGATTTTGTGTCATTGATTTAACATTTAGGTCATTTTCGTCCTCCTTAGACTTATTCTAATCCAATTAGGGTTTTTAACCAATCTTGTGCATCCAATAAGTGATTTTGTGTCATTGGTTGAACATTTAGGTCATTTTCGTCTTCGCTAGGCTTATTCTAATTCAATTAGGGTTTTTAACCAATCTTGTGCATCCAATATGTGATTTTGTGTCATTTTGGGTCATTGGTTGAACATTTAGGTCATTTTCGTCCTCCCTAGGCTTATTCTAATCCAATTAGGGTTCTTAACCAATCTTGTGCATATAATAAGTGATTTTGTGTCATTGATTTAACAATTAGGTCATTTTCGTCCTCCCTAGGCTTATTCTAATCCAATTAGGGTTTTTAACCAATCTTGTGCATCCAATAAGTGATTTTGTGTCATTGGTTGAACATTTAGGTCATTTTCGTCTTCGCTAGGCTTATTCTAATCCAATTAGGGTTTTTAACCAATCTTGTGCATCCAATATGTGATTTTCTGTCATTTTGGGTCATTGGTTGAACATTTAGGTCATTTTCGTCCTCCCTAGGCTTATTCTAATCCAATTAGGGTTTTTAACAATTCTTGTGCATCCAATATGTGATTTTGTGTTCTTGGTTCCACATTTAGGTCATTTTCGTCCTCGCTAGGCTTATTCTAATCCAATTAGGGTTTTAAACAATCTTGTGCATCCAATATGTGATTTTGTGTCATTGGTTGAACATTTAGGTCATTTTCGTCCTCCCTAGCCTTATTCTAATCAAATTAGGATTTTTAACCAAAGTTGTGCTTCCAATCTGTGATTTTGTGTCATTGGTGGCACATTTAGGTCATTTTCGTCCTCGCTAAGCTTATTCTAATCCAAGTAGGGTTTTTAACCAATCTTGTGCATCCAATATGTGATTTTGTGTTCTTGGTTGCACATTTAGGTCATTTTCGTTGTCGCTAGGCTTATTCTAATCCAATTAGGTTTTTAACCAATCTTGTGCATCCAATAAGTGATTTTGTGTCATTGGTTGCACATTTAGGTCATTTTCGTCCTCCCTAGGCTTATTCTAATCGAAGTAGGGTTTTTAACCAATCTTGTGCATCCAATATGTGATTTTGTGTCATTGGTTGAACATTTAGGTCATTTTCCTCCTCCCTAAGCTTATTCTAATCCAATTAGGGTTCTTAACCAATCTTGTGCATCCAATATGTGATTTTGGGTTCTTGGTTGCACATTTAGGTCATTTTTGTCCTCGCTAGGCTTATTCTAATCGAATTAGGGTTTTTAACCAATCTTGTGCATCCAATATGTGATTTTGTGTCATTGGTTGAACATTTAGGTCATTTTCGTCCTCTCTAGGCTTATTCTAATCAAATTAGGGTTTTTAACCAATATTGTGCATCCAATATGTGATTTTGTGTTCTCTGTTGCACATTTAGGTCATTTTCGTCCTGGCTAGGCTTATTCTAATCCAAGTAGGGTTTTTAACCAATCTTGTGCATCCAATATGTGATTTTGTGTCATTTTGTGTCATTGGTTGAACATTTAGGTCATTTTCGTCCTCCCTAAGCTTATTCTAATCCAATTAGGGTTCTTAACCAATCTTGTGCATCTAATATGTGATTTTGTGTTCTTGGTTGCACATTTAGGTCATTTTCGTCCTCCCTAGGCTTATTCTAATCCAATTAGGGTTTTTATCCAATCTTGTGCATCCAATAAGTGATTTTGTGTCATTGGTTGAACATTTAGGTCATTTTCGTCCTCCCCAGGCTTATTCTAATCCAATTTGGGTTTTTAACCAATCTTGTGCATCCAATAAGTGATTTTGTGTCATTGGTTGAACATTTAGGTCATTTTCGTCTTCGCTAGGCTTATTCTAATCCAATTTGGGTTTTTAACCAATCTTGTGCATCCAATATGTGATTTTGTGTCATTTTGGGTCATTGGTTGAACATTTAGGTCATTTTCATCCTCCCTAGGCTTATTCTAATCCAATTAGGGTTTTTAACCATTCTTGTGCATCCAATATGTGATTTTGTGTTCTTGGTTCCACATTTACGTCATTTTCGTCCTCGCTAGGCTTATTCTAATCCAACTAGGGTTTTTAACCAATCTTGTGCATCCAATATGTGATTCTGTGTTCTTGGTTGCACATTTAGGTCATTTTCGTCCTGGCTAGGCTTATTCTAATCCAAGTAGGGTTTTTAACCAATCTTGTGCATCCAATATGTGATTTTGTGTCATTTTGTGTCATTGGTTGGACATTTACGTCATTTTCGTTCTCCCTAAGCCTATTCTAATCCAATTAGGGTTCATAACCAATCTTGTGCATCCAATATGTGATTTTATGTTCTTGATTGCACATTTAGGTTGCTTTCATCTTCCCTAGGCTTATTCTAATCCAAGTAGGGTTTTTAACCAATCTTGTGCATCCAATATGTGATTTTGTGTCATTTTGTGTCATTGGTTGAACAGTTAGGTCATTTTCGTCCTCCCTAAGCTTATTCTAATCCAATTAGGGTTCTTAACCAATCTTGTGCATCCAATATGTGATTTTGTGTTCTTGGTTGCACATTTAGGTCATTTTTGTCCTCGCGAGGCTTATTCTAATCCAATTAGGATTTTTAACCAATCTTTTGCATCCAATATGTGATTTTGTGTCATTGGTTGAACATTTAGGTCATTTTCGTCCTCTCTAGGCTTATTCTAATCCAATTAGGGTTTTTAACCAATCTTGTGCATCCAATAAGTGATTTTGTGTCATTGGTTGCACATTTAGGTCATTTTCGTCCTCCCTAGGCTTATTCTAATCGAAGTAGGGTTTTTAACCAATCTTGTGCATCCAATATGTGATTTTATGTCATTGGTTGAACATTTAGGTCATTTTCCTCCTCCCTAAGCTTATTCTAATCCAATTAGGGTTCTTAACCAATCTTGTGCATCTAATATGTGATTTTGTGTTCTTGGTTGCACATTTAGGTCATTTTCGTCCTCCCTAGGCTTATTCTAATCCAATTAGGGTTTTTATCCAATCTTGTGCATCCAATAAGTGATTTTGTGTCATTGGTTGAACATTTAGGTCATTTTCGTCCTCCCCAGGCTTATTCTAATCCAATTAGGGTTTTTAACCAATCTTGTGCATCCAATAAGTGATTTTGTGTCATTGGTTGAACATTTAGGTCATTTTCGTCTTCGCTAGGCTTATTCTAATCCAATTTGGGTTTTTAACCAATCTTGTGCATCCAATATGTGATTTTGTGTCATTTTGGGTCATTGGTTGAACATTTAGGTCATTTTCATCCTCCCTAGGCTTATTCTAATCCAATTAGGGTTTTTAACCATTCTTGTGCATCCAATATGTGATTTTGTGTTCTTGGTTCCACATTTACGTCATTTTCGTCCTCGCTAGGCTTATTCTAATCCAACTAGGGTTTTTAACCAATCTTGTGCATCCAATATGTGATTCTGTGTTCTTGGTTGCACATTTAGGTCATTTTCGTCCTGGCTAGGCTTATTCTAATCCAAGTAGGGTTTTTAACCAATCTTGTGCATCCAATATGTGATTTTGTGTCATTTTGTGTCATTGGTTGGACATTTACGTCATTTTCGTTCTCCCTAAGCCTATTCTAATCCAATTAGGGTTCATAACCAATCTTGTGCATCCAATATGTGATTTTATGTTCTTGATTGCACATTTAGGTTGCTTTCGTCTTCCCTAGGCTTATTCTAATCCAAGTAGGGTTTTTAACCAATCTTGTGCATCCAATAAGTGATTTTGTGTAATTGGTTGCACATTTAGGTCATTTTCGTCCTCATTAGGCTTATTCTAATCGAAGTAGGGTTTTTAACCAATCTTGTGCATCCAATATGTGATTTTGTGTCATTGGTTGAACATTTAGGTCATTTTCGTCCTCCCTAAGCTTATTCTAATCCAATTAGGGTTCTTAACCAATCTTGTGCATCCAATATGTGATTTTGTGTTCTTGGTTGCACATTTAGGTCATTTTCGTCCTCGCTAGGCTTATTCGAATCCAATTAGGGTTTTTAACCAATCTTGTGCATCCAATATGTGATTTTGTGTCATTGGTTGATCATTTAGGTTATTTTCGTCCTCTCTAGGCTTATTCTAATCAAATTAGGGTTTTTAACCAATCTTGTGCATCCAATATGTGATTTTGTGTTCTTGGTTGCACATTTATGTCATTTTCGTCTTGGCTAGGCTTATTCTAATCCAAGTAGGGTTTTTAACCAATCTTGTGCATCTAATATGTGATTTTGTGTCATTTTGTGTCATTGGTTGGACATTTACGTCATTTTCGTTCTCCCTAAGCCTATTCTAATCCAATTAGGGTTCATAACCAATCTTATGCATCCAATATGTGATTTTATGTTCTTGATTGCACATTTAGGTTGCTTTCGTCCTCCCTAAGCATATTCTAATCCAATTAGGGTTCTTAACCAATCTTGTGCATATAATAAGTGATTTTCTGTCATTGATTGAACATTTAGGTCATTTTCGTCCTCCCTAGGCTTATTCTAATCCAATTAGGGTTTTTAACCAATCTTGTGCATCCAATAAGTGATTTTGTGTCATTGGTTGAACATTTAGGTCATTTTCGTCCTCCCCAGGCTTATTCTAATCCAATTAGGGTTTTTAACCAATCTTGTGCATCCAATAAGTGATTTTGTGTCATTGGTTGAACATTTAGGTCATTTTCATCCTCCCTAGGCTTATTCTAATCCAATTAGGGTTTTTAACCAATCTTGTGCATCCAATAAGTGATTTTGTTTCATTGGTTGAACATTTAGGTCATTTTCGTCCTCCCTAGGCTTATTCTAATCCAATTAGGGTTTTTAACCAATCTTGTGCATCCAATAAGTGATTTTGTGTCATTGGTTGAACATTTAGGTCATTTTCGTACTCCCAAAGCTTATTCTAATCCAATTAGGGTTTTTAACCAATCATGTGCATCCAATATGTGATTTTGTGTCATTGGTTGAACATTTAGGTCATTTTCGTCTTCCAAAGGCTTATTCTAATCCAATTAGGGTTTTTAACCAATCTTGTGCATCCAATTAGTGATTTTGTGTCATTGGTTGAACATTTAGGTCATTTTCGTCCTCCCAAGGCTTATTCTAATCCAATTAGGGTTTTTAACTAATCTTTTGCATCCAATATGTGATTTTGTGTCATTGGTTGAACATTTAGGTCATTTTCGTCCTCCCTAGGCTTATTCTAATCCAATTAGGGTTTTTAACCAATCTTGTGCATCCAATAAGTGATTTTGTGTCATTGGTTGAACATTTAGGTCATTTTCGTCCTCCCTATGCTTATTCTAATCCAATTAGGGTTTTTAACCAATCTTGTGCATCCAATAAGTGATTTTGTGTCATTGGTTGAACATTTAGGTCATTTTCGTCCTCCCTAGGCTTATTCTAATCCAATTAGGGTTTTTAACCAATCTTGTGCATCCAATAAGTGATTTTGTGTCATTGGTTGAACATTTAGGTCATTTTCGTCTTCTCTAGGCTTATTCTAATCCAATTAGGGTTTTTAACCAATCTTGTGCATCCAATATGTGATTTTGTGTCATTTTGGGTCATTGGTTGAACATTTAGGTCATTTTCGTCCTCCCTAGGCTTATTCTAATCCAATTAGGGTTTTTAACCATTCTTGTGCATCCAATATGTGATTTTGTGTTCTTGGTTCCACATTTAGGTAATTTTCGTCCTCGCTAGGCTTATTCTAATCCAATTAGGGTTTTTAACCAATCTTCTGCATCCAATATGTGATTTTGTGTCATCGGTTGAACATTTAGGTCATTTTCGTCCTCCCTAGCCTTATTCTAATCAAATTAGGGTTTTTAACCAAAGTTGTGCATCCAATCTGTGATTTTGTGTCATTGGTGGCACATTTAGGTCATTTTCGTCCTCGCTAAGCTTATTCTAAAACAAGTAGGGTTTTTAACCAATCTTGTGCATCCAATATGTGATTTTGTGTCATTTTGGGTCATTGGTTGAACATTTAGGTCATTTTCATCCTCCCTAGGCTTATTCTAATCCAATTAGGGTTTTTAACCATTCTTGTGCATCCAATATGTGATTTTGTGTTCTTGGTTCCACATTTAGGTCATTTTCGTCCTCGCTAGGCTTATTCTAATCCAATTAGGGTTTTTAACCAATCTTGTGCATCCAATATGTGATTTTGTGTCATCGGTTGAACATTTAGGTCATTTTCGTCCTCGCTAAGCTTATTCTAAAACAAGTAGGGTTTTTAACCAATCTTGTGCATCCAATATGTGATTTTGTGTTCTTGGTTGCACATTTAGGTCATTTTCGTCGTCGCTAGGCTTATTCTAATCCAATTAGGGTTTTTAACCAATCTTGTGCATCCAATAAGTGATTTTGTGTCATTGGTTGCACATTTAGGTCATTTTCGTCCTCGCTAAGCTTATTCTAATCCAAGTAGGGTTTTTAACCAATCTTGTGCATCCAATATGGGATTTTGTGTTCTTGGTTGCACATTTAGATCATTTTCGTCCTCGCTAGGCTTATTCTAATCCAATTAGGGTTTTTAACCAATCTTGTGCATCCAATATGTGATTTTGTGTCATTGGTTGAACATTTAGGTCATTTTCGTCCTCCCTAGGCTTATTCTAATCAAATTAGGGTTTTTAACCAATCTTGTGCATCCAATATGTGATTTTGTGATCTTGGTTGCACATTTAGGTCATTTTCGTCCTCGCTAGGCTTATTCTAATCCAAGTAGGGGTTTTAACCAATATTGTGCATCCAATATGTGATTTTGTGTCATTGGTTGGACATTTACGTCATTTTCGTCCTCCCTAAGCTTATTCTAATCCAATTAGGGTTCTTAACCAATCTTGTGCATCCAATATGTGATTTTGTGTTCTTGATTGCACATTTAGGTCGCTTTCGTCTTCCCTAGGCTTATTCTAATCCAAGTAGGGTTTTTAACCAATCTTGTGCATCCAATATGTGATTTTGTGTCATTTTGTGTCATTGGTTGAACAGTTAGGTCATTTTCGTCCTCCCTAAGCTTATTCTAATCCAATTAGGGTTCTTAACCAATCTTGTGCATATAATAAGTGATTTTGTGTCATTGATTTAACATTTAGGTCATTTTCGACCTCCCTAGGCTTATTCTAATCCAATTAGGGTTTTTAACCAATCTTGTGCATCCAATAAGTGATTTTGTGTCATTGGTTGAACATTTAGGTCATTTTCGTCTTCGCTAGGCTTATTCTAATCCAATTAGGGTTTTTAACCAATCTTGTGCATCCAATATGTGATTTTGTGTCATTTTGGGTCATTGGTTGAACATTTAGGTCATTTTCGTCCTCCCTAGGCTTATTCTAATCCAATTAGGGTTCTTAACGAATCTTGTGCATCCAATATGTGATTTTGTGTTCTTGGTTGCACATTTAGGTCATTTTTGTCCTCGCGAGGCTTATTCTAATCCAATTAGGATTTTTAACCAATCTTTTGCATCCAATATGTGATTTTGTGTCATTGGTTGAACATTTAGGTCATTTTCGTCCTCTCTAGGCTTATTCTAATCCAATTAGGGTTTTTAACCAATCTTGTGCATCCAATAAGTGATTTTGTGTCATTGGTTGCACATTTAGGTCATTTTCGTCCTCCCTAGGCTTATTCTAATCGAAGTAGGGTTTTTAACCAATCTTGTGCATCCAATATGTGATTTTGTGTCATTGGTTGAACATTTAGGTCATTTTCCTCCTCCCTAAGCTTATTCTAATCCAATTAGGGTTCTTAACCAATCTTGTGCATCCAATATGTGATTTTGGGTTCTTGGTTGCACATTTAGGTCATTTTTGTCCTCGCTAGGCTTATTCTAATCGAATTAGGGTTTTTAACCAATCTTGTGCATCCAATATGTGATTTTGTGTCATTGGTTGAACATTTAGGTCATTTTCGTCCTCTCTAGGCTTATTCTAATCAAATTAGGGTTTTTAACCAATATTGTGCATCCAATATGTGATTTTGTGTTCTCTGTTGCACATTTAGGTCATTTTCGTCCTGGCTAGGCTTATTCTAATCCAAGTAGGGTTTTTAACCAATCTTGTGCATCCAATATGTGATTTTGTGTCATTTTGTGTCATTGGTTGAACAGTTAGGTCATTTTCGTCCTCCCTAAGCTTATTCTAATCCAATTAGGGTTCCTAACCAATCTTGTGCATCCAATATGTGATTTTGTGTTCTTGGTTGCACATTTAGGTCATTTTCGTCTTCGCTAGGCTTATTCTAATCCAATTTGGGTTTTTAACCAATCTTGTGCATCCAATATGTGATTTTGTGTCTTTTTGGGTCATTGGTTGAACATTTAGGTCATTTTCATCCTCCCTAGGCTTATTCTAATCCAATTAGGGTTTTTAACCATTCTTGTGCATCCAATATGTGATTTTGTGTTCTTTGTTCCACATTTAGGTCATTTTCGTCCTCGCTAGGCTTATTCTAATCCAATTAGGGTTTTTAACCAATCTTGTGCATCCAATGTGTGATTTTGTGTCATTGGTTGAACATTTAGGTCATTTTCGTCCTCCCTAGCCTTATTCTAATCAAATTAGAGTTTTTAACCAAAGTTGTGCATCCAATCTGTGATTTTGTGATCTTGGTTGCACATTTAGGTCATTTTCGTCCTCGCTAGGCTTATTCTAATCCAAGTAGGGGTTTTAACCAATCTTGTGCATCCAATATGTGATTTTGTGTCATTGGTTGGACATTTACGTCATTTTCGTCCTCCCTAAGCTTATTCTAATCCAATTAGGGTTCTTAACCAATCTTGTGCATCCAATATGTGATTTTGTGTTCTTGATTGCACATTTAGGTCGCTTTCGTCTCCCCTAGGCTTATTCTAATCCAAGTAGGGTTTTTAACCAATCTTGTGCATCCAATATGTGATTTTGTGTCATTTTGTGTCATTGGTTGAACAGTTAGGTCATTTTCGTCCTCCCTAAGCTTATTCTAATCCAATTAGGGTTCTTAACCAATCTTGTGCATATAATAAGTGATTTTGTGTCATTGATTTAACATTTAGGTCATTTTCGTCCTCCTTAGGCTTATTCTAATCCAATTAGGGTTTTTAACCAATCTTGTGCATCCAATAAGTGATTTTGTGTCATTGGTTGAACATTTAGGTCATTTTCGTCTTCGCTAGGCTTATTCTAATCCAATTAGGGTTTTTAACCAATCTTGTGCATCCAATATGTGATTTTGTGTCATTTTGGGTCATTGGTTGAACATTTAGGTCATATTCGTCCTCCCTAGGCTTATTCTAATCCAATTAGGGTTTTTAACCAATCTTGTGCATCCAATATGTGATTTTGTGTCATTTTGTGTCATTGGTTGAACATTTAGGTCATTTTCGTCCTCCCTAGGCTTATTCTAATCCAATTAGGGTTTTTAACCAGCCTTGTGCATCCAATATGTGATTTTGTGTCATTTTGTATCATTGGTTGAACATTTAGGTCATTTTCGTCCTCCCTAGGCTTATTCTAATCCAATTAGGGTTTTTAACCAATCTTGTGCATCCAATATGTGATTTTGTGTCATTGGTTGAACATTTAGGTCATTTTCGTCCTCCCTAGGCTTATTCTAATCAAATTAGGGTTTTTAACCAATCTTGTGCATCCAATATGTGATTTTGAGTCATTTTGTGTCATTGGTTGAGCATTTAGGTCATTTTCGTCCTCCCTAGGCTGATTCTAATCCAATTATGGTTTTTAACCAATGTTGTGCATCCAATATGTGATTTTGAGTCATTTTGTGTCATTGTTTGTACATTTAGGTCATTTTCGTCCTCCCTAGGCTTATTCTAATCCAATTAGGGTTTTTAACCAATCTTGTGCATCTAATATGTGATTTTGTGTCATTGGTTGAACATTTAGGTCATTTTCGTCCTCCCTAGGCTTATTCTAATCCAATTAGGGTTTTTAACCAATCTTGTGCATCCAATATGTGATTTTCTGTCATTTTGTGTCATTGGTTGAACATTTACATCATTTTTGTCCTCCCTAGGCTTATTCTAATCCAATTAGGGTTTTTAACCAATCTTGTGCATCCAATATGTGATTTTGTGTCATTGGTTGAACATTTAGGTCATTTTCGTCCTCCCTAGGCTTATTCTAATCCAATTAGGGTTTTTAACCAATCTTGTGCATCCAATAAGTGATTTTGTGTCATTCGTTGGACATTTAGGTCATTTTCGTCCTCCCTAGGCTTATTCTAATCCAATTAGGGTTTTTAACCAATCTTGTGCATCCAATATGTGATTTTGTGTCATTGGTTGCACATTTAGGTCATTTTCGTCCTCCCTAGGCTTATTCTAATCCAATTAGGGTTTTTAACCAATCTTGTGCATCCTATATGTGATTTTGTGTCATTGGTTGAACATTTAGGTCATTTTCGTCCTCCCTAGGCTTATTCTAATCCAATTAGGGTTTTTAACCAATCTTGTGCATCCAATAAGTGATTTTGTGTCATTGGTTGAACATTTAGGTCATTTTCGTCTTCGCTAGGCTTATTCTAATCCAATTTGGGTTTTTAACCAATGTTGTGCATCCAATATGTGATTTTGTGTCATTTTGGGTCATTGGTTGAACATTTAGGTCATTTTCATCCTCCCTAGGCTTATTCTAATCCAATTAGGGTTTTTAACCATTCTTGTGCATCCAATATGTGATTTTGTGTTCTTGGTTCCACATTTAGGTCATTTTCGTCCTCGCTAGGCTTATTCTAATCCAATTAGGGTTTTTAACCAATCTTGTGCATCCAATATGTGATTTTGTGTCATCGGTTGAACATTTAGGTCATTTTCGTCCTCGCTAAGCTTATTCTAAAACAAGTAGGGTTTTTAACCAATCTTGTGCATCCAATATGTGATTTTGTGTTCTTGGTTGCACATTTAGGTCATTTTCGTCGTCGCTAGGCTTATTCTAATCCAATTAGGGTTTTTAACCAATCTTGTGCATCCAATAAGTGATTTTGTGTCATTGGTTGCACATTTAGGTCATTTTCGTCCTCGCTAAGCTTATTCTAATCCAAGTAGGGTTTTTAACCAATCTTGTGCATCCAATATGGGATTTTGTGTTCTTGGTTGCACATTTAGATCATTTTCGTCCTCGCTAGGCTTATTCTAATCCAATTAGGGTTTTTAACCAATCTTGTGCATCCAATATGTGATTTTGTGTCATTGGTTGAACATTTAGGTCATTTTCGTCCTCCCTAGGCTTATTCTAATCAAATTAGGGTTTTTAACCAATCTTGTGCATCCAATATGTGATTTTGTGATCTTGGTTGCACATTTAGGTCATTTTCGTCCTCGCTAGGCTTATTCTAATCCAAGTAGGGGTTTTAACCAATATTGTGCATCCAATATGTGATTTTGTGTCATTGGTTGGACATTTACGTCA
Source organism: Cicer yamashitae (assembly GCA_037974755.1). Classification (NCBI taxonomy): domain Eukaryota; kingdom Viridiplantae; phylum Streptophyta; class Magnoliopsida; order Fabales; family Fabaceae; genus Cicer; species Cicer yamashitae. The sequence continues at coordinate 1,337,910 of JBBPBQ010000009.1, read as the reverse complement.
TTTTCGTCCTCCCTAAGCTTATTCTAATCCAATTAGGGTTCTTAACCAATCTTGTGCATCCAATATGTGATTTTGTGTTCTTGATTGCACATTTAGGTCGCTTTCGTCTTCCCTAGGCTTATTCTAATCCAAGTAGGGTTTTTAACCAATCTTGTGCATCCAATATGTGATTTTGTGTCATTTTGTGTCATTGGTTGAACAGTTAGGTCATTTTCGTCCTCCCTAAGCTTATTCTAATCCAATTAGGGTTCTTAACCAATCTTGTGCATATAATAAGTGATTTTGTGTCATTGATTTAACATTTAGGTCATTTTCGACCTCCCTAGGCTTATTCTAATCCAATTAGGGTTTTTAACCAATCTTGTGCATCCAATAAGTGATTTTGTGTCATTGGTTGAACATTTAGGTCATTTTCGTCTTCGCTAGGCTTATTCTAATCCAATTAGGGTTTTTAACCAATCTTGTGCATCCAATATGTGATTTTGTGTCATTTTGGGTCATTGGTTGAACATTTAGGTCATTTTCGTCCTCCCTAGGCTTATTCTAATCCAATTAGGGTTCTTAACGAATCTTGTGCATCCAATATGTGATTTTGTGTTCTTGGTTGCACATTTAGGTCATTTTTGTCCTCGCGAGGCTTATTCTAATCCAATTAGGATTTTTAACCAATCTTTTGCATCCAATATGTGATTTTGTGTCATTGGTTGAACATTTAGGTCATTTTCGTCCTCTCTAGGCTTATTCTAATCCAATTAGGGTTTTTAACCAATCTTGTGCATCCAATAAGTGATTTTGTGTCATTGGTTGCACATTTAGGTCATTTTCGTCCTCCCTAGGCTTATTCTAATCGAAGTAGGGTTTTTAACCAATCTTGTGCATCCAATATGTGATTTTATGTCATTGGTTGAACATTTAGGTCATTTTCCTCCTCCCTAAGCTTATTCTAATCCAATTAGGGTTCTTAACCAATCTTGTGCATCTAATATGTGATTTTGTGTTCTTGGTTGCACATTTAGGTCATTTTCGTCCTCCCTAGGCTTATTCTAATCCAATTAGGGTTTTTATCCAATCTTGTGCATCCAATAAGTGATTTTGTGTCATTGGTTGAACATTTAGGTCATTTTCGTCCTCCCCAGGCTTATTCTAATCCAATTTGGGTTTTTAACCAATCTTGTGCATCCAATAAGTGATTTTGTGTCATTGGTTGAACATTTAGGTCATTTTCGTCTTCGCTAGGCTTATTCTAATCCAATTTGGGTTTTTAACCAATCTTGTGCATCCAATATGTGATTTTGTGTCATTTTGGGTCATTGGTTGAACATTTAGGTCATTTTCATCCTCCCTAGGCTTATTCTAATCCAATTAGGGTTTTTAACCATTCTTGTGCATCCAATATGTGATTTTGTGTTCTTGGTTCCACATTTACGTCATTTTCGTCCTCGCTAGGCTTATTCTAATCCAACTAGGGTTTTTAACCAATCTTGTGCATCCAATATGTGATTCTGTGTTCTTGGTTGCACATTTAGGTCATTTTCGTCCTGGCTAGGCTTATTCTAATCCAAGTAGGGTTTTTAACCAATCTTGTGCATCCAATATGTGATTTTGTGTCATTTTGTGTCATTGGTTGGACATTTACGTCATTTTCGTTCTCCCTAAGCCTATTCTAATCCAATTAGGGTTCATAACCAATCTTGTGCATCCAATATGTGATTTTATGTTCTTGATTGCACATTTAGGTTGCTTTCGTCTTCCCTAGGCTTATTCTAATCCAAGTAGGGTTTTTAACCAATCTTGTGCATCCAATATGTGATTTTGTGTCATTTTGTGTCATTGGTTGAACAGTTAGGTCATTTTCGTCCTCTCTAAGCTTATTCTAATCCAATTAGGGTTCTTAACCAATCTTGTGCATCCAATATGTGATTTTGTGTTCTTGGTTGCACATTTAGGTCATTTTTGTCCTCGCGAGGCTTATTCTAATCCAATTAGGACTTTTAACCAATCTTTTGCATCCAATATGTGATTTTGTGTCATTGGTTGAACATTTAGGTCATTTTCGTCCTCTCTAGGCTTATTCTAATCCAATTAGGGTTTTTAACCAATCTTGTGCATCCAATAAGTGATTTTGTGTCATTGGTTGCACATTTAGGTCATTTTCGTCCTCGCTAAGCTTATTCTAATCCAAGTAGGGTTTTTAACCAATCTTGTGCATCCAATATGGGATTTTGTGTTCTTGGTTGCACATTTAGATCATTTTCGTCCTCGCTAGGCTTATTCTAATCCAATTAGGGTTTTTAACCAATCTTGTGCATCCAATATGTGATTTTGTGTCATTGGTTGAACATTTAGGTCATTTTCGTCCTCCCTAGGCTTATTCTAATCAAATTAGGGTTTTTAACCAATCTTGTGCATCCAATATGTGATTTTGTGATCTTGGTTGCACATTTAGGTCATTTTCGTCCTCGCTAGGCTTATTCTAATCCAAGTAAGGGTTTTAACCAATCTTGTGCATCCAATATGTGATTTTGTGTCATTGGTTGGACATTTACGTCATTTTCGTCCTCCCTAAGCTTATTCTAATCCAATTAGGGTTCTTAACCAATCTTGTGCATCCAATATGTGATTTTGTGTTCTTGATTGCACATTTAGGTCGCTTTCGTCTTCCCTAGGCTTATTCTAATCCAAGTAGGGTTTTTATTCAATCTTGTGCATCCAATATGTGATTTTGTGTCATTTTGTGTCATTGGTTGAACAGTTAGGTCATTTTCGTCCTCCCTAAGCTTATTCTAATCCAATTAGGGTTCTTAACCAATCTTGTGCATATAATAAGTGATTTTGTGTCATTGATTTAACATTTAGGTCATTTTCGTCCTCCTTAGACTTATTCTAATCCAATTAGGGTTTTTAACCAATCTTGTGCATCCAATAAGTGATTTTGTGTCATTGGTTGAACATTTAGGTCATTTTCGTCTTCGCTAGGCTTATTCTAATTCAATTAGGGTTTTTAACCAATCTTGTGCATCCAATATGTGATTTTGTGTCATTTTGGGTCATTGGTTGAACATTTAGGTCATTTTCGTCCTCCCTAGGCTTATTCTAATCCAATTAGGGTTCTTAACCAATCTTGTGCATATAATAAGTGATTTTGTGTCATTAATTTAACATTTAGGTCATTTTCGTCCTCCTTAGGCTTATTCTAATCCAATTAGGGTTTTTAACCAATCTTGTGCATCCAATAAGTGATTTTGTGTCATTGGTTGAACATTTAGGTCATTTTCGTCTTCGCTAGGCTTATTCTAATCCAATTAGGGTTTTTAACCAATCTTGTGCATCCAATATGTGATTTTGTGTCATTTTGGGTCATTGGTTGAACATTTAGGTCATATTCGTCCTCCCTAGGCTTATTCTAATCCAATTAGGGTTTTTAACAATTCTTGTGCATCCAATATGTGATTTTATGTTCTTGGTTCCACATTTAGGTCATTTTCGTCGTCGCTAGGCTTATTCTAATCCAATTAGGGTTTTAACCAATCTTGTGCATCCAATATGTGATTCTGTGTCATTGGTTGAACATTTAGGTCATTTTCGTCCTCCCTAGCCTTATTCTAATCAAATTAGGATTTTTAACCAAAGTTGTGCATCCAATCTGTGATTTTGTGTCATTGGTGGCACATTTAGGTCATTTTCGTCCTCGCTAAGCTTATTCTAATCCAAGTAGGGTTTTTAACCAATCTTGTGCATCCAATATGTGATTTTGTGTTCTCTGTTGCACATTTAGGTCATTTTCGTCGTCGCTAAGCTTATTCTAATCCAATTAGGTTTTTAACCAATCTTGTGCATCCAATATGTGATTTTGTGTCATTTTGTGTCATTGGTTGAACATTTAGGTCATTTTCGTCCTCCCTAAGCTTATTCTAATCCAATTAGGGTTCTTAACCAATCTTGTGCATCTAATATGTGATTTTGTGTTCTTGGTTGCACATTTAGGTCATTTTCGTCCTCCCTAGGCTTATTCTAATCCAATTAGGGTTTTTATCCAATCTTGTGCATCCAATAAGTGATTTTGTGTCATTGGTTGAACATTTAGGTCATTTTCGTCCTCGCCAGGCTTATTCTAATCCAATTAGGGTTTTTAACCAATCTTGTGCATCCAATAAGTGATTTTGTGTCATTGGTTGAACATTTAGGTCATTTTCGTCTTCGCTAGGCTTATTCTAATCCAATTTGGGTTTTTAACCAATCTTGTGCATCCAATATGTGATTTTGTGTCATTTTGGGTCATTGGTTGAATATTTAGGTCATTTTCATCCTCCCTAGGCTTATTCTAATCCAATTAGGGTTTTTAACCATTCTTGTGCATCCAATATGTGATTTTGTGTTCTTGGTTCCACATTTAGGTCATTTTCGTCCTCGCTAGGCTTATTCTAATCCAATTAGGGTTTTTAACCAATCTTGTGCATCCAATATGTGATTTTGTGTCATCGGTTGAACATTTAGGTCATTTTCGTCCTCCCTAGCCTTATTCTAATCAAATTAGGGTTTTTAACCAAAGTTGTGCATCCAATCTGTGATTTTGTGTCATTGGTGGCACATTTAGGTCATTTTCGTCCTCGCTAAGCTTATTCTAATCCAGGTAGGGTTTTTAACCAATCTTGTGCATCCAATATGTGATTTTGTGTTCTTGGTTGCACATTTAGGTCATTTTCGTCGTCGCTAGGCTTATTCTAATCCAATTAGGGTTTTTAACCAATCTTGTGCATCCAATAAGTGATTTTGTGTCATTGGTTGCACATTTAGGTCATTTTCGTCCTCCCTAGGCTTATTCTAATCGAAGTAGGGTTTTTAACCAATCTTGTGCATCCAATATGTGATTTTGTGTCATTTTGTGTCATTGGTTGAACATTTAGGTCATTTTCGTCCTCCCTAAGCTTATTCTAATCCAGTTAGGGTTCTTAACCAATCTTGTGCATCCAATATGTGATTTTGTGTTCTTGGTTGCACATTTAGGTCATTTTCGTCCTCGCTAGGCTTATTCTAATCCAATTAGGGTTTTTAACCAATCTTGTGCATCCAATATGTGATATTGTGTCATTGGTTGAACATTTAGGTCATTTTCGTCCTCCCTAGGCTTATTCTAATCAAATTAGGGTTTTTAACCAATCTTGTGCATCCAATATGTGATTTTGTGTTCTTGATTGCACATTTAGGTCGCTTTCGTCTTCCCTAGGCTTATTCTGATGCAAGTAGGGTTTTTAACCAATCTTGTGCATCCAATATGTGATTTTATGTCATTTTGTGTCATTGGTTGAACAGTTAGGTCATTTTCGTCCTCCCTAAGCTTATTCTAATCCAATTAGGGTTCTTAACCAATCTTGTGCATATAATAAGTGATTTTGTGTCATTGATTTAACATTTAGGTCATTTTCGTCCTCCTTAGGGTTATTCTAATCCAATTAGGGTTTTTAACAATTCTTGTGCATCCAATATGTGATTTTGTGTTCTTGGTTCCACATTTAGGTCATTTTCGTCGTCGCTAGGCTTATTCTAATCCAATTAGGGTTTTAACCAATCTTGTGCATCCAATATGTGATTTTGTGTCATTGGTTGAACATTTAGGTCATTTTCGTCCTCCCTAGCCTTATTCTAATCAAATTAGGATTTTTAACCAAAGTTGTGCATCCAATCTGTGATTTTGTGTCATTGGTGGCACATTTAGGTCATTTTCGTCCTCGCTAAGCTTATTCTAATCCAAGTAGGGTTTTTAACCAATCTTGTGCATCCAATATGTGATTTTTTGTTCTTGGTTGCACATTTAGGTCATTTTCGTCGTCGCTAGGCTTATTCTAATCCAATTAGGGTTTTTAACCAATCTTGTGCATTCAATAAGTGATTTTGTGTCACTGGTTGCACATTTAGGTCATTTTCGTCGTCGTTAGGCTTATTCTAATCCAATTAGGGTTTTTAACCAATCTTGTGCATCCAATAAGTGATTTTGTGTCATTGGTTGCACATTTAGGTCATTTTCGTCCTCCCTAGGCTTATTCTAATCGAAGTAGGGTTTTTAACCAATCTTGTGCATCCAATATGTGATTTTGTGTCATTTTGTGTCATTGGTTGAACATTTAGGTCATTTTCGTCCTCCCTAAGCTTATTCTAATCCAGTTAGGGTTCTTAACCAATCTTGTGCATCCAATATGTGATTTTGTGTTCTTTGTTGCACATTTAGGTCATTTTCGTCCTCGCTAGGCTTATTCTAATCCAATTAGGGTTTTTAACCAATCTTGTGCATCCAATATGTGATATTGTGTCATTGGTTGAACATTTAGGTCATTTTCGTCCTCCCTAGGCTTATTCTAATCAAATTAGGGTTTTTAACCAATCTTGTGCATCCAATATGTGATTTTGTGTTCTTGATTGCACATTTAGGTCGCTTTCGTCTTCCCTAGGCTTATTCTAATGCAAGTAGGGTTTTTAACCAATCTTGTGCATCCAATATGTGATTTTATGTCATTTTGTGTCATTGGTTGAACAGTTAGGTCATTTTCGTCCTCCCTAAGCTTATTCTAATCCAATTAGGGTTCTTAACCAATCTTGTGCATATAATAAGTGATTTTGTGTCATTGATTTAACATTTAGGTCATTTTCGTCCTCCCTAGGCTTATTCTAATCCAATAAGGGTTTTTAACCAATCTTGTGCATCCAATAAGTGATTTTGTGTCATTGGTTGAACATTTAGGTCATTTTCATCTTCGCTAGGCTTATTCTAATCCAATTAGGGTTTTAACCAATCTTGTGCATCCAATATGTTATTTTGTGTCATTTTGGGTCATTGGTTGAACATTTAGGTCATTTTCGTCCTCCATAGGCTTATTCTAATCCAATTAGGGTTTTTAACAATTTTTGTGCATCCAATATGTGATTTTGTGTTCTTGGTTCCACATTTAGATCATTTTCGTCCTCTTTAGGCTTATTCTAATCCAATTAGGGTTTTTAACCAATCTTGTGCATCTAATATGTGATTTTGTGTCATTGGTTGAACATTTTGGTCATTTTCGTCCTCCCTAGCCTTATTCTAATCAAATTAGGATTTTTAACCAAAGTTGTGCATCCAATCTGTGATTTTGTGTCATTGGTGGCACATTTAGGTCATTTTCGTCCTCGCTAAGCTTATTCTAATCCAAGTAGGGTTTTTAACCAATCTTGTGCATCCAATATGTGATTTTGTGTTCTTGGTTGCACATTTAGGTCATTTTCGTTGTCGCTAGGCTTATTCTAATCCAATTAGGGTTTTTAACCAATCTTGTGCATCCAATAAGTGATTTTGTGTAATTGGTTGCACATTTAGGTCATTTTCGTCCTCCCTAGGCTTATTCTAATCGAAGTAGGGTTTTTAACCAATCTTGTGCATCCAATATGTGATTTTGTGTCATTGGTTGAACATTTATGTCATTTTCGTCCTGCCTAAGCTTATTCTAATCCAATTAGGGTTCTTAACCAATCTTGTGCATCCAATATGTGATTTTGTGTTCTTGGTTGCACATTTAGGTCAATTTCGTCCTCCCTAGGCTTATTCTAATCCAATTAGGGTTTTTAACCAATCATGTGCATCCAATAAGTGATTTTGTGTCGTTGGTTGAACATTTAGGTCATTTTCGTCCTCCTCAGGCTTATTCTAATCCAATTAGGGTTTTTAACCAATCTTGTGCATCCAATAAGTGATTTTGTGTCATTGGTTGAACATTTAGGTCATTTTCGTCTTCGCTAGGCTTATTCTAATCCAATTTGGGTTTTTAACCAATCTTGTGCATCCAATATGTGATTTTGTGTCATTGGTTGGACATTTACGTCATTTTCGTTCTCCCTAAGCTTATTCTAATCCAATTAGGGTTCTTAACCAATCTTGTGCATCCAATATGTGATTTTGTGTTCTTGGTTGCACATTTAGGTCATTTTCGTCCTCCCTAGGCTTATTCTAATCCAATTATGGTTTTTAACCAATCTTGTGCATCCAATAAGTGATTTTGTGTCATTGGTTGAACATTTAGGTCATTTTCGTCCTCCCCCGGCTTATTCTAATCCAATTAGGGTTTTTAACCAATCTTGTGCATCCAATAAGTGATTTTGTGTCATTGGTTGAACATTTAGGTCATTTTCGTCTTCGCTAGGCTTATTCTAATCCAATTTGGGTTTTTAACCAATCTTGTGCATCCAATATGTGATTTTGTGTCATTTTGGGTCATTGGTTGAACATTTAGGTCATTTTCATCCTCCCTAGGCTTATTCTAATCCAATTAGGGTTTTTAACCATTCTTGTGCATCCAATATGTGATTTTGTGTTCTTGGTTCAACATTTAGGTCATTTTCGTCCTCGCTAGGCTTATTCGAATCCAATTAGGGTTTTTAACCAATCTTGTGCATCCAATATGTGATTTTGTGTCATTGGTTGATCATTTAGGTCATTTTCGTCCTCTCTAGGCTTATTCTAATCAAATTAGGGTTTTTAACCAATCTTGTGCATCCAATATGTGATTTTGTGTTCTTGGTTCCACATTTAGGTCATTTTCGTCCTCGCTAGGCTTATTCGAATCCAATTAGGGTTTTTAACCAATCTCTTGCATCCAATATGTGATTTTGTGTCATTGGTTGATCATTTAGGTCATTTTCGTTCTCCCTAAGCCTATTCTAATCCAATTAGGGTTCATAACCAATCTTGTGCATCCAATATGTGATTTTATGTTCTTGATTGCACATTTAGGTTGCTTTCGTCTTCCCTAGGCTTATTCTAATCCAAGTAGGGTTTTTAACCAATCTTGTGCATCCAATATGTGATTTTGTATCATTTTGTGTCATTGGTTGAACAGTTAGGTCATTTTCGTCCTCCCTAAGCTTATTCTAATCCAATTAGGGTTCTTAACCAATCTTGTGCATATAATAAGTGATTTTGTGTCATTGATTGAACATTTAGGTCATTTTCGTCCTCCCTAGGCTTATTCTAATCCAATTAGGGTTTTTAACCAATCTTGTGCATCCAATAAGTGATTTTGTGTCATTGGTTGAACATTTAGGTCATTTTCGTCCTCCCCAGGCTTATTCTAATCCAATTAGGGTTTTTAACCAGTCTTGTGCATCCAATAAGTGATTTTGTGTCATTAGTTGAACATTTAGGTCATTTTCGTCTTTGCTAGGCTTTTTCTAATCCAATTAGGGTTTTTAACCAAAGTTGTGCATCCCATCTGTGATTTTGTGTCATTGGTGGATCATTTAGGTCATTTTCGTCCTCGCTAAGCTTATTCTAATCCAAGTAGGGTTTTTAACCAATCTTGTGCATCCAATATGTGATTATGTGTTCTTGGTTGCACATTTACGTCATTTTCGTCGTCGCTAGGCTTATTCTAATCCAAGTAGGGTTTTTAACCAATCTTGTGCATCCAATATGTGATTATGTGTTCTTGGTTGCACATTTACGTCATTTTCGTCGTCGCTAGGCTTACTCTAATCCAATTAGGGTTTTTAACCAATCTTGTGCATCCAATAAGTGATTTTGTGTCATTGGTTGCACATTTAGGTCATTTTCGTCCTCCCTAGGCTTATTCTAATCGAAGTAGGGTTTTTAACCAATCTTGTGCATCCAATATGTGATTGTGTCATTTTATGTCATTGGTTGAACATTTAGGTCATTTTCGTCCTCCCTAAGTTTATTCTAATCCAATTAGGGTTCTTAACCAATCTTGTGCATCCAATATGTGATTTTGTGTTCTTGGTTGCACATTTAGGTCATTTTCGTCCTCGCTAGGCTTATTCTAATCCAATTAGGGTTTTTAACCAATCTTGTGCATCCAATATGTGATATTGTGTCATTGGTTGAACATTTAGGTCATTTTCGTCCTCCCTAGGCTTATTCTAATCAAATTAGGGTTTTTAACCAATCTTGTGCATCCAATATGTGATTTTGTGTTCTTGATTGCACATTTAGGTCGCTTTCGTCTTCCCTAGGCTTATTCTGATGCAAGTAGGGTTTTTAACCAATCTTGTGCATCCAATATGTGATTTTATGTCATTTTGTGTCATTGGTTGAACAGTTAGGTCATTTTCGTCCTCCCTAAGCTTATTCTAATCCAATTAGGGTTCTTAACCAATCTTGTGCATATAATAAGTGATTTTGTGTCATTGATTTAACATTTAGGTCATTTTCGTCCTCCTTAGGGTTATTCTAATCCAATTAGGGTTTTTAACAATTCTTGTGCATCCAATATGTGATTTTGTGTTCTTGGTTCCACATTTAGGTCATTTTCGTCGTCGCTAGGCTTATTCTAATCCAATTAGGGTTTTAACCAATCTTGTGCATCCAATATGTGATTTTGTGTCATTGGTTGAACAATTAGGTCATTTTCGTCCTCCCTAGCCTTATTCTAATCAAATTAGGATTTTTAACCAAAGTTGTGCATCCAATCTGTGATTTTGTGTCATTGGTGGCACATTTAGGTCATTTTCGTCCTCGCTAAGCTTATTCTAATCCAAGTAGGGTTTTTAACCAATCTTGTGCATCCAATATGTGATTTTGTGTTCTCTGTTGCACATTTAGGTCATTATCGTCGTCGCTAGGCTTATTCTAATCCAATTAGGTTTTTAACCAATCTTGTGCATCCAGTATGTGATTTTGTGTCATTTTGTGTCATTGGTTGAACATTTAGGTCATTTTCGTCCTCCCTAAGCTTATTCTAATCCAATTAGGGTTCTTAACCAATCTTGTGCATCTAATATGTGATTTTGTGTTCTTGGTTGCACATTTAGGTCATTTTCGTCCTCCCTAGGCTTATTCTAATCCAATTAGGGTTTTTATCCAATCTTGTGCATCCAATAAGTGATTTTGTGTCATTGGTTGAACATTTAGGTCATTTTCGTCCTCGCCAGGCTTATTCTAATCCAATTAGGGTTTTTAACCAATCTTGTGCATCCAATAAGTGATTTTGTGTCATTGGTTGAACATTTAGGTCATTTTCGTCTTCGCTAGGCTTATTCTAATCCAATTTGGGTTTTTAACCAATCTTGTGCATCCAATATGTGATTTTGTGTCATTTTGGGTCATTGGTTGAACATTTAGGTCATTTTCATCCTCCCTAGGCTTATTCTAATCCAATTAGGGTTTTTAACCATTCTTGTGCATCCAATATGTGATTTTGTGTTCTTGGTTCCACATTTAGGTCATTTTCGTCCTCGCTAGGCTTATTCTAATCCAATTAGGGTTTTTAACCAATCTTGTGCATCCAATATGTGATTCTGTGTTCTTGGTTGCACATTTAGGTCATTTTCGTCCTGGCTAGGCTTATTCTAATCCAAGTAGGGTTTTTAACCAATCTTGTGCATCCAATATGTGATTTTGTGTCATTTTGTGTCATTGGTTGGACATTTACGTCATTTTCGTTCTCCCTAAGCCTATTCTAATCCAATTAGGGTTCATAACCAATCTTGTGCATCCAATATGTGATTTTATGTTCTTGATTGCACATTTAGGTTGCTTTCGTCTTCCCTAGGCTTATTCTAATCCAAGTAGGGTTTTTAACCAATCTTGTGCATCCAATAAGTGATTTTGTGTAATTGGTTGCACATTTAGGTCATTTTCGTCCTCATTAGGCTTATTCTAATCGAAGTAGGGTTTTTAACCAATCTTGTGCATCCAATATGTGATTTTGTGTCATTGGTTGAACATTTAGGTGATTTTCGTCCTCCCTAAGCTTATTCTAATCCAATTAGGGTTCTTAACCAATCTTGTGCATCCAATATGTGATTTTGTGTTCTTGGTTGCACATTTAGGTCATTTTCGTCCTCGCTAGGCTTATTCGAATCCAATTAGGGTTTTTAACCAATCTTGTGCATCCAATATGTGATTTTGTGTCATTGGTTGATCATTTAGGTTATTTTCGTCCTCTCTAGGCTTATTCTAATCAAATTAGGGTTTTTAACCAATCTTGTGCATCCAATATGTGATTTTGTGTTCTTGGTTGCACATTTATGTCATTTTCGTCTTGGCTAGGCTTATTCTAATCCAAGTAGGGTTTTTAACCAATCTTGTGCATCTAATATGTGATTTTGTGTCATTTTGTGTCATTGGTTGGACATTTACGTCATTTTCGTTCTCCCTAAGCCTATTCTAATCCAATTAGGGTTCATAACCAATCTTGTGCATCCAATATGTGATTTTATGTTCTTGATTGCACATTTAGGTTGCTTTCGTCCTCCCTAAGCATATTCTAATCCAATTAGGGTTCTTAACCAATCTTGTGCATATAATAAGTGATTTTCTGTTATTGATTGAACATTTAGGTCATTTTCGTCCTCCCTAGGCTTATTCTAATCCAATTAGGGTTTTTAACCAATCTTGTGCATCCAATAAGTGATTTTGTGTCATTGGTTTAACATTTAGGTCATTTTCGTCCTCCCTAGGCTTATTCTAATCCAATTAGGGTTTTTAACCAATCTTGTGCATCCAATAAGTGATTTTGTTTCATTGGTTGAACATTTAGGTTATTTTCGTCTTCGCTAGGCTTATTCTAATCCAATTAGGGTTTTTAACCAATCTTGTGCATCCAATATGTTATTTTGTGTCATTTTGGGTCATTGGTTGAACATTTAGGTCATTTTCGTCCTCCTTAGGCTTATTCTAATCCAATTAGGGATTTTAACCATTCTTGTGCATCCAATATGTGATTTTGTGTTCTTGGTTCTACATTTAGGTCATTTTCGTCCTCGCTAGGCTTATTCTAATCAAATTATGGTTTTTAACCAATCTTGTGCATCCAATATGTGATTTTGTGTCATCGGTTGAACATTTAGGTCATTTTCGTCCTCCCTAGCCTTATTCTAATCAAATTAGGGTTTTTAACCAAAGTTGTGCATCCAATCTGTGATTTTGTGTCATTGGTGGCACATTTAGGTCATTTTCGTCCTCGCTAAGCTTATTCTAAAACAAGTAGGGTTTTTAACCAATCTTGTGCATCCAATATGTGATTTTGTGTCATTTTGGGTCATTGGTTGAACATTTAGGTCATTTTCATCCTCCCTAGGCTTATTCTAATCCAATTAGGGTTTTTAACCATTCTTGTGCATCCAATATGTGATTTTGTGTTCTTGGTTCCACATTTAGGTCATTTTCGTCCTCGCTAGGCTTATTCTAATCCAATTAGGGTTTTTAACCAATCTTGTGCATCCAATATGTGATTTTGTGTCATCGGTTGAACATTTAGGTCATTTTCGTCCTCCCTAGCCTTATTCTAATCAAATTAGGGTTTTTTACCAAAGTTGTGCATCCAATCTGTGATTTTGTGTCATTGGTGGCACATTTAGGTCATTTTCGTCCTCGCTAAGCTTATTCTAATCCAAGTAGGGTTTTTAACCAATCTTGTGCATCCAATATGTGATTTTGTGTTCTTGGTTGCACATTTAGGTCGTTTTCGTCGTCGCTAGGCTTATTCTAATCCAATTAGGGTTTTTAACAAATCTTGTGCATCCAATAAGTGATTTTGTGTCATTGGTTGCACATTTAGGTCATTTTCGTCCTCCCTAGGCTTATTCTAATCCAACTAGGGTTTTTAACCATTCTTGTGCATCCAATATGTGATTTTGTGTTCTTGGTTCCACATTTAGGTCATTTTCGTCCTCGCTAGGCTTATTCTAATCCAATTAGGGTTTTTAACCAATCTTGTGCATCCAATATGTGATTTTGTGTCATCGGTTGAACATTTAGGTCATTTTCGTCCTCCCTAGCCTTATTCTAATCAAATTAGGGTTTTTAACCAAAGTTGTGCATCCAATATGTGATTTTGTGTCATTGGTGGCACATTTAGGTCATTTTCGTCCTCGCTAAGCTTATTCTAATCCAAGTAGGGTTTTTAACCAATCTTGTGCATCCAATATGTGATTTTGTGTTCTTGGTTGCACAGTTAGGTCATTTTCGTCGTCGCTAGGCTTATTCTAATCCAATTAGGGTTTTTAACCAATCTTGTGCATCCAATAAGTGATTTTGTGTAATTGGTTGCACATTTAGGTCATTTTCGTCCTCCCTAGGCTTATTCTAATCGAAGTAGGGTTTTTAACCAATCTTGTGCGTCCAATATGTGATTTTGTGTCATTGGTTGAATATTTAGGTCATTTTCGTCCTCCCTAAGCTTATTCTAATCCAATTAGGGTTCTTAACCAATCTTGTGCATCCAATATGTGATTTTGTGTTCTTGGTTGCACATTTAGGTCATTTTCGTCTTCGCTAGGCTTATTCGAATCCAATTAGGGTTTTTAACCAATCTTGTGCATCCAATATGTGATTTTGTGTCATTGGTTGATCATTTAGGTCATTTTCGTCCTCTCTAGGCTTATTCTAATCAAATTAGGGTTTTTAACCAATCTTGTGTATCCAATATGTGATTTTGTGTTCTTGGTTGCACATTTACGTCATTTTCGTCTTGGCTAGGCTTATTCTAATCCAAGTAGGGTTTTTAACCAATCTTGTGCATCTAATATGTGATTTTGTGTCATTTTGTGTCATTGGTTGGACATTTACGTCATTTTCGTTCTCCCTAAGCCTATTCTAATCCAATTAGGGTTCATAACCAATCTTGTGCATCCAATATGTGATTTTATGTTCTTGATTGCACATTTAGGTTGCTTTCGTCTTCCCTAGGCTTATTCTAATCCAAGTAGGGTTTTTAACCAATCTTGTGCATCCAATAAGTGATTTTGTGTAATTGGTTGCACATTTAGGTCATTTTCGTCCTCATTAGGCTTATTCTAATCGAAGTAGGGTTTTTAACCAATCTTGTGCATCCAATATGTGATTTTGTGTCATTGGTTGAACATTTAGGTCATTTTCGTCCTCCCTAAGCTTATTCTAATCCAATTAGGGTTCTTAACCAATCTTGTGCATCCAATATGTGATTTTGTGTTCTTGGTTGCACATTTAGGTCATTTTCGTCCTCGAGAGGCTTATTCTAATCCAATTAGGGTTTTTAACTAATCTTGTGCATCCAATATGTGATTTCGTGTCATTGGTTGAACATTTAGGTCATTTTCGTCCTCTCTAGGCTTATTCTAATCTAATTAGGGTTTTTAACCAATCTTGTGCATCCAATATGTGATTTTGTGTTCTTGGTTGCACATTTAGGTCATTTTCGTCCTGGCTAGGCTTATTCTAATCCAAGTAGGGTTTTTAACCAATCTTGTGCATCCAATATGTGATTTTGTGTCATTTTGTGTCATTGGTTGGACATTTACGTCATTTTCGTACTCCCTAAGCCTATTCTAATCCAATTAGGGTTCATAACCAATCTTGTGCATCCAATATGTGATTTTATGTTCTTGATTGCACATTAAGGTTGCTTTCGTCTTCCCTAGGCTTATTCTAATCCAAGTAGGGTTTTTAACCAATCTTGTGCATCCAATATGTGATTTTGTGTCATTTTGTGTCATTGGTTGAACAGTTAGGTCATTTTCGTCCTCCCTAAGCTTATTCTAATCCAATTAGGGTTCTTAACCAATCTTGTGCATATAATAAGTGATTTTGTGTCATTGATTGAACATTTAGGTCATTTTCGTCCTCCCTAGGCTTATTCTAATCCAATTAGGGTTTTTAACCAATCTTGTGCATCCAATAAGTGATTTTGTGTCATCGGTTGAACATTTAGGTCATTTTCGTCCTCCCTAGCCTTTCTAATCAAATTAGGGTTTTTAACCAAAGTTGTGCATCCAATCTGTGATTTTGTGTCATTGGTGGCACATTTAGGTCATTTTCGTCCTCGCTAAGCTTATTCTAATCCAAGTAGGGTTTTTAACCAATCTTGTGCATCCAATATGTGATTTTGTGTTCTTGGTTGCACATTTAGGTCATTTTCGTCGTCGCTAGGGTTATTCTAATCCAATTAGGGTTCATAACCAATCTTGTGCATCCAATATGTGATTTTATGTTCTTGATTGCACATTTAGGTTGCTTTCGTCTTCCCTAGGCTTTTTCTAATCCAAGTAGGGTTTTTAACCAATCTTGTGCATCCAATATGTGATTTTGTGTCATTTTGTGTCATTGGTTCAACAGTTAGGTCCTTTTCGTCCTCCCTAAGCTTATTCTAATCCAATTAGGGTTCTTAACCAATCTTGTGCATATAATAAGTGATTTTGTGTCATTGATTGAACATTTAGGTCATTTTCGTCCTCCCTAGGCTTATTCTAATCCAATTAGGGTTTTTAACCAATCTTGTGCATCCAATAAGTGATTTTGTGTCATTGGTTGAACATTTAGGTCATTTTCGTCCTCCCCAGGCTTATTCTAATCCAATTAGGGTTTTTAACCAATCTTGTGCATCCAATATGTGATTTTGTGTCATTGGTTGAACATTTAGGTCATTTTCGTCCTCCCTAGGCTTATCCTAATCCAATTAGGGTTTTTAACCAATCTTGTGCATCCAATATGTGATTTTGTGTCATTGGTTAAACATTTAGATCATTTTCGTCCTCCCTATGCTTATTCTAATCCAATTTGGGTTTTTAACCAATGTTGTGCATCCAATATGTGATTTTGTGTCATTTTGTGTCATTGGTTGAACATTTAGGTCATTTTCGTCCTCCCTAGGCTTATTCTAATCCAATTAGGGTTTTTAACCAATCTTGTGCATCCAATATGTGATTTTGTGTCATTTTGTGTCATTGGTTGAACATTTAGGTCATTTTCGTCCTCCCTAGGCCTATTCTAATCCAATTAGGGTTTTTTACCAATCTTGTGCATCCAATATGTGATTTTGTGTCATTGGTTGAACATTTAGGTCATTTTCGTCCTCCCTAGGCTTATTCTAATCCAATTAGGGTTTTTAACCAATCTTGTGCATCCAATATGTGATTTTGTGTTCTTGGTTGCACATTTAGGTCATTTTCGTCCTCCCTAGGCTTATTCTAATCCAATTAGGGTTTTTAACCAATCTTGTGCATCCAATAAGTGATTTTGTGTCATTGGTTGAACATTTAGGTCATTTTCGTCCTCCCCAGGCTTATTCTAATCCAATTAGGGTTTTTAACCAATCTTGTGCATCCAATAAGTGATTTTGTGTCATTGGTTGAACATTTAGGTCATTTTCGTCTTCGCTAGGCTTATTCTAATCCAATTTGGGTTTTTAACCAATCTTGTGCATCCAATATGTGATTTTGTGTCATTTTGGGTCATTGGTTGAACATTTAGGTCATTTTCATCCTCCCTAGGCTTATTCTAATCCAATTAGGGTTTTTAACCATTCTTGTGCATCCAATATGTGATTTTGTGTTCTTGGTTCCACATTTACGTCATTTTCGTCCTCGCTAGGCTTATTCTAATCCAACTAGGGTTTTTAACCAATCTTGTGCATCCAATATGTGATTCTGTGTTCTTGGTTGCACATTTAGGTCATTTTCGTCCTGGCTAGGCTTATTCTAATCCAAGTAGGGTTTTTAACCAATCTTGTGCATCCAATATGTGATTTTGTGTCATTTTGTGTCATTGGTTGGACATTTACGTCATTTTCGTTCTCCCTAAGCCTATTCTAATCCAATTAGGGTTCATAACCAATCTTGTGCATCCAATATGTGATTTTATGTTCTTGATTGCACATTTAGGTTGCTTTCGTCTTCCCTAGGCTTATTCTAATCCAAGTAGGGTTTTTAACCAATCTTGTGCATCCAATAAGTGATTTTGTGTAATTGGTTGCACATTTAGGTCATTTTCGTCCTCATTAGGCTTATTCTAATCGAAGTAGGGTTTTTAACCAATCTTGTGCATCCAATATGTGATTTTGTGTCATTGGTTGAACATTTAGGTGATTTTCGTCCTCCCTAAGCTTATTCTAATCCAATTAGGGTTCTTAACCAATCTTGTGCATCCAATATGTGATTTTGTGTTCTTGGTTGCACATTTAGGTCATTTTCGTCCTCGCTAGGCTTATTCGAATCCAATTAGGGTTTTTAACCAATCTTGTGCATCCAATATGTGATTTTGTGTCATTGGTTGATCATTTAGGTTATTTTCGTCCTCTCTAGGCTTATTCTAATCAAATTAGGGTTTTTAACCAATCTTGTGCATCCAATATGTGATTTTGTGTTCTTGGTTGCACATTTATGTCATTTTCGTCTTGGCTAGGCTTATTCTAATCCAAGTAGGGTTTTTAACCAATCTTGTGCATCTAATATGTGATTTTGTGTCATTTTGTGTCATTGGTTGGACATTTACGTCATTTTCGTTCTCCCTAAGCCTATTCTAATCCAATTAGGGTTCATAACCAATCTTGTGCATCCAATATGTGATTTTATGTTCTTGATTGCACATTTAGGTTGCTTTCGTCCTCCCTAAGCATATTCTAATCCAATTAGGGTTCTTAACCAATCTTGTGCATATAATAAGTGATTTTCTGTTATTGATTGAACATTTAGGTCATTTTCGTCCTCCCTAGGCTTATTCTAATCCAATTAGGGTTTTTAACCAATCTTGTGCATCCAATAAGTGATTTTGTGTCATTGGTTTAACATTTAGGTCATTTTCGTCCTCCCTAGGCTTATTCTAATCCAATTAGGGTTTTTAACCAATCTTGTGCATCCAATAAGTGATTTTGTTTCATTGGTTGAACATTTAGGTTATTTTCGTCTTCGCTAGGCTTATTCTAATCCAATTAGGGTTTTTAACCAATCTTGTGCATCCAATATGTTATTTTGTGTCATTTTGGGTCATTGGTTGAACATTTAGGTCATTTTCGTCCTCCTTAGGCTTATTCTAATCCAAGTAGGGTTTTTAACCAATCTTGTGCATCCAATAAGTGATTTTGTGTCATTGGTTGAACATTTAGGTCATTTTCGTCTTCGCTAGGATTATTCTAATCCAATTTGGGTTTTTAACCAATCTTGTGCATCCAATATGTGATTTTGTGTCATTGGTTAGACATTTACGTCATTTTCGTTCTCCCTAAGCTTATTCTAATCCAATTAGGGTTCTTAACCAATCTTGTGCATCCAATATGTGATTTTGTGTTCTTGGTTGCACATTTAGGTCATTTTCGTCCTCCCTAGGCTTATTCTAATCCAATTAGGGTTTTTAACCAATCTTGTGCATCCAATAAGTGATTTTGTGTCATTGGTTGAACATTTAGGTTATTTTCGTCTTCGCTAGGCTTATTCTAATCCAATTAGGGTTTTTAACCAATCTTGTGCATCCAATATGTTATTTTGTGTCATTTTGGGTCATTGGTTGAACATTTAGGTCATTTTCGTCCTCCTTAGGCTTATTCTAATCCAAGTAGGGTTTTTAACCAATCTTGTGCATCCAATAAGTGATTTTGTGTCATTGGTTGAACATTTAGGTCATTTTCGTCTTCGCTAGGATTATTCTAATCCAATTTGGGTTTTTAACCAATCTTGTGCATCCAATATGTGATTTTGTGTCATTGGTTAGACATTTACGTCATTTTCGTTCTCCCTAAGCTTATTCTAATCCAATTAGGGTTCTTAACCAATCTTGTGCATCCAATATGTGATTTTGTGTTCTTGGTTGCACATTTAGGTCATTTTCGTCCTCCCTAGGCTTATTCTAATCCAATTAGGGTTTTTAACCAATCTTGTGCATCCAATAAGTGATTTTGTGTCATTGGTTGAACATTTAGGTCATTTTCGTCCTCCCCAGGCTTATTCTAATCCAATTAGGGTTTTTAACCAATCTTGTGCATCCAATAAGTGATTTTGTGTCATTGGTTGAACATTTAGGTCATTTTCGTCTTCGCTAGGCTTATTCTAATCCAATTAGGGTTCTTAACCAATCTTGTGCATATAATAAGTGATTTTGTGTCATTGATTGAACATTTAGGTCATTTTCGTCCTCCCTAGGCTTATTCTAATCCAATTAGGGTTTTTAACCAATCTTGTGCATCCAATAAGTGATTTTGTGTCATTGGTTGAACATTTAGGTCATTTTCGTCCTCCCCAGGCTTATTCTAATCCAATTAGGGTTTTTAACCAGTCTTGTGCATCCAATAAGTGATTTTGTGTCATTAGTTGAACATTTAGGTCATTTTCGTCTTTGCTAGGCTTTTTCTAATCCAATTAGGGTTTTTAACCAATCTTGTGCATCCAATATGTGATTTTGTGTCATTTTGTGTCATTGGTTGAACATTTAGGTCATTTTCGTCCTCCCTAGGCTTATTCTAATCCAACTAGGGTTTTTAACCATTCTTGTGCATCCAATATGTGATTTTGTGTTCTTGGTTCCACATTTAGGTCATTTTCGTCCTCGCTAGGCTTTTTCTAATCCAATTAGGGTTTTTAACCAATCTTGTGCATCCAATAAGTGATTTTGTGTCATTAGTTGAACATTTAGGTCATTTTCGTCCTCCCCAGGCTTATTCTAATCCAATTAGGGTTTTTAACCAATCTTGTGCATCCAATAAGTGATTTTGTGTCATTGGTTGAACATTTAGGTCATTTTCGTCTTCGCTAGGCTTATTCTAATCCAATTTGGGTTTTTAACCAATCTTGTGCATCCAATATGTGATTTTGTGTCATTTTGTGTCATTGGTTGAACATTTAGGTCATTTTCGTCCTCCCTAGGCTTATTCTAATCCAATTAGGATTTTTAACCAATCTTGCGCATCCAATATGTGATTTTGTGTCATTTTGTGTCATTGGTTGAACATTTAGGTCATTTTCGTCCTCCCTAGGCTTATTCTAATCCAATTAGGGTTTTTAACCAATCTTGTGCATCCAATATGTGATTTTGTGTGATTTTTTGTCATTGGTTGAACATTTAGGTCATTTTCGTCCTCCCTAGGCTTATTCTAATCCAATTAGGGTTTTTAACCAATCTTGTGCATCCAATATGTGATTTTGTGTCATTTTGTGTCATTGGTTGAACATTTAGGTCATTTTCGTCCTCCCTAGGCTTATTCTAATCCAATTAGGATTTTTAACCAATCTTGTGCATCCAATATGTGACTTTGTGTTATTTTGTGTAATTGGTTGAAAATTTAGGTCATTTTCGTCGTCCCTAGGCTTATTCTAATCCAATTAGGGTTTTAAACCAATCTTGTGCATTCAATATGTGATTTTGTGTCATTGGTTGAACATTTAGGTCATTTTCGTCCTCCCTAGGCTTATTCTAATCCAATTAGGGTTTTTAACAAATCTTGTGCATCCAATATGTGATTTTTTGTCATTTTGTGTCATTGGTTGAACATTTAGGTCATTTTCGTCCTCCCTAGGCTTATTCTAATCCAATTAGGGTTTTTAACCAATCTTGTGCATCCAATATGTGATTTTGTGTCATTTTGTGTCATTGGTTGAACATTTAGGTCATTTTCGTCCTCCCTAGGCTTATTCTAATCCAATTAGGGTTTTTAACCAATCTTGTGCATTCAATATGTGATTTTGTGTCATTTTGTGTTTTAGGTCATTTTCGTCCTCCCTAGGCTTATTCTAATCCAATTAGGGTTTTTAACCAATCTTGTGCATCCAATATGTGATTTTGTGTCATTTTGTGTCATTGGTTGAACATTTAGGTCATTTTCGTCCTCCCTAGGGTTATTCTATTCCAATTAGGGTTTTTAACCAATCTTGTGCATCCAATATGTGATTTTGTGTCATTGGTTGAACATTTAGGTCATTTTCGTCCTCCCTAGGCTTATTCTAATCCAATTAGGGTTTTTAACCAATCTTGTGCATCCAATATGTGATTTTGTGTCATTGGTTGAACATTTAGGTCATTTTCGTCCTCCCTAAGCTTATTCTAATCCAATTAGGGTTCTTAACCAATCTTGTGCATCCAATATGTGATTTTGTGTTCTTGGTTGCACATTTAGGTCATTTTCGTCCTCGCTAGGCTTATTCGAATCCAATTAGGGTTTTTAACCAATCTTGTGCATCCAATATGTGATTTTGTGTCATTGGTTGATCATTTAGGTTATTTTCGTCCTCTCTAGGCTTATTCTAATCAAATTAGGGTTTTTAACCAATCTTGTGCATCCAATATGTGATTTTGTGTTCTTGGTTGCACATTTATGTCATTTTCGTCTTGGCTAGGCTTATTCTAATCCAAGTAGGGTTTTTAACCAATCTTGTGCATCTAATATGTGATTTTGTGTCATTTTGTGTCATTGGTTGGACATTTACGTCATTTTCGTTCTCCCTAAGCCTATTCTAATCCAATTAGGGTTCATAACCAATCTTGTGCATCCAATATGTGATTTTATGTTCTTGATTGCACATTTAGGTTGCTTTCGTCCTCCCTAAGCATATTCTAATCCAATTAGGGTTCTTAACCAATCTTGTGCATATAATAAGTGATTTTCTGTTATTGATTGAACATTTAGGTCATTTTCGTCCTCCCTAGGCTTATTCTAATCCAATTAGGGTTTTTAACCAATCTTGTGCATCCAATAAGTGATTTTGTGTCATTGGTTTAACATTTAGGTCATTTTCGTCCTCCCTAGGCTTATTCTAATCCAATTAGGGTTTTTAACCAATCTTGTGCATCCAATAAGTGATTTTGTTTCATTGGTTGAACATTTAGGTTATTTTCGTCTTCGCTAGGCTTATTCTAATCCAATTAGGGTTTTTAACCAATCTTGTGCATCCAATATGTTATTTTGTGTCATTTTGGGTCATTGGTTGAACATTTAGGTCATTTTCGTCCTCCTTAGGCTTATTCTAATCCAATTAGGGTTTTTAACCATTCTTGTGCATCCAATATGTGATTTTGTGTTCTTGGTTCTACATTTAGGTCATTTTCGTCCTCGCTAGGCTTATTCTAATCCAATTAGGGTTTTTAACCAATCTTGTGCATCCAATATGTGATTTTGTGTCATCGGTTGAACATTTAGGTCATTTTCGTCCTCCCTAGCCTTATTCTAATCAAATTAGGGTTTTTAACCAAAGTTGTGCATCCAATCTGTGATTTTGTGTCATTGGTGGCACATTTAGGTCATTTTCTTCCTCGCTAAGCTTATTCTAAAACAAGTAGGGTTTTTAACCAATCTTGTGCATCCAATATGTGATTTTGTGTCATTTTGGGTCATTGGTTGAACATTTAGGTCATTTTCATCCTCCCTAGGCTTATTCTAATCCAATTAGGGTTTTTAACCATTCTTGTGCATCCAATATGTGATTTTGTGTTCTTGGTTCCACATTTAGGTCATTTTCGTCCTCGCTAGGCTTATTCTAATCCAATTAGGGTTTTTAACCAATCTTGTGCATCCAATAAGTGATTTTGTGTCATTGGTTGAACATTTAGGTCATTTTCGTCCTCCCTAGGCTTATTCTAATCCAATTAGGGTTTTTAACCATTCTTGTGCATCCAATATGTGATTTTGTGTTCTTGGTTCCACATTTAGGTCATTTTCGTCCTCGCTACGCTTATTCTAATCCAATTAGGGTTTTTAACCAATCTTGTGCATCCAATATGTGATTTTGTGTCATTGGTTGAACATTTAGGTCATTTTCGTCCTCCCTAGCCTTATTCTAATCCAATTAGGGTTTTTAACCAATCTTGTGCATCCAATATGTGATTTTGTGTCATTGGTTGCACATTTAGGTCATTTTCGTCCTCCCTAGGCTTATTCTAATCGAAGTAGGGTTTTTAACCAATCTTGTGCATCCAATATGTGATTTTGTGTCATTTTGTGTCATTGGTTGAACATTTAGGTCATTTTCGTCCTCCCTAAGCTTATTCTAATCCAATTAGGGTTCTTAACCAATCTTGTGCATCTAATATGTGATTTTGTGTTCTTGGTTGCACATTTAGGTCATTTTCGTCCTCCCTAGGCTTATTCTAATCCAATTAGGGTTTTTATCCAATCTTGTGCATCCAATAAGTGATTTTGTGTCATTGGTTGAACATTTAGGTCATTTTCGTCCTCCCCAGGCTTATTCTAATCCAATTAGGGTTTTTAACCAATCTTGTGCATCCAATAAGTGATTTTGTGTCATTGGTTGAACATTTAGGTCATTTTCGTCTTCGCTAGGCTTATTCTAATCCAATTTGGGTTTTTAACCAATCTTGTGCATCCAATATGTGATTTTGTGTCATTTTGGGTCATTGGTTGAACATTTAGGTCATTTTCATCCTCCCTAGGCTTATTCTAATCCAATTAGGGTTTTTAACCATTCTTGTGCATCCAATATGTGATTTTGTGTTCTTGGTTCCACATTTAGGTCATTTTCGTCCTCGCTAGGCTTATTCGAATCCAATTAGGGTTTTTA
This sequence comes from Cicer yamashitae, assembly GCA_037974755.1. Lineage (NCBI taxonomy): Eukaryota > Viridiplantae > Streptophyta > Magnoliopsida > Fabales > Fabaceae > Cicer > Cicer yamashitae. The sequence goes on along the minus strand of JBBPBQ010000009.1, from coordinate 1,313,679 downwards.
ACCAATCTTGTGCATCCAATATGTGATTTTGTGTCATTGGTTGATCATTTAGGTCATTTTCGTCCTCTCTAGGCTTATTCTAATCAAATTAGGGTTTTTAACCAATCTTGTGCATCCAATATGTGATTTTGTGTTCTTGGTTCCACATTTAGGTCATTTTCGTTCTCGCTAGGCTTATTCGAATCCAATTAGGGTTTTTAACCAATCTTGTGCATCCAATATGTGATTTTGTGTCATTGGTTGATCATTTAGGTCATTTTCGTTCTCCCTAAGCCTATTCTAATCCAATTAGGGTTCATAACCAATCTTGTGCATCCAATATGTGATTTTATGTTCTTGATTGCACATTTAGGTTGCTTTCGTCTTCCCTAGGCTTATTCTAATCCAAGTAGGGTTTTTAACCAATCTTGTGCATCCAATATGTGATTTTGTATCATTTTGTGTCATTGGTTGAACAGTTAGGTCATTTTCGTCCTCCCTAAGCTTATTCTAATCCAATTAGGGTTCTTAACCAATCTTGTGCATATAATAAGTGATTTTGTGTCATTGATTGAACATTTAGGTCATTTTCGTCCTCCCTAGGCTTATTCTAATCCAATTAGGGTTTTTAACCAATCTTGTGCATCCAATAAGTGATTTTGTGTCATTGGTTGAACATTTAGGTCATTTTCATCCTCCCCAGGCTTATTCTAATCCAATTAGGGTTTTTAATCAATCTTGTGCATCCAATAAGTGATTTTGTGTCATTGGTTTAACATTTAGGTCATTTTCGTCCTCCCTAGGCTTATTCTAATCCAATTAGGGTTTTTAACCAATCTTGTGCATCCAATAAGTGATTTTGTTTCATTGGTTGAACATTTAGGTTATTTTCGTCTTCGCTAGGCTTATTCTAATCCAATTAGGGTTTTTAACCAATCTTGTGCATCCAATATGTTATTTTGTGTCATTTTGGGTCATTGGTTGAACATTTAGGTCATTTTCGTCCTCCTTAGGCTTATTCTAATCCAATTAGGGATTTTAACCATTCTTGTGCATCCAATATGTGATTTTGTGTTCTTGGTTCTACATTTAGGTCATTTTCGTCCTCGCTAGGCTTATTCTAATCAAATTATGGTTTTTAACCAATCTTGTGCATCCAATATGTGATTTTGTGTCATCGGTTGAACATTTAGGTCATTTTCGTCCTCCCTAGCCTTATTCTAATCAAATTAGGGTTTTTAACCAAAGTTGTGCATCCAATCTGTGATTTTGTGTCATTGGTGGCACATTTAGGTCATTTTCGTCCTCGCTAAGCTTATTCTAAAACAAGTAGGGTTTTTAACCAATCTTGTGCATCCAATATGTGATTTTGTGTCATTTTGGGTCATTGGTTGAACATTTAGGTCATTTTCATCCTCCCTAGGCTTATTCTAATCCAATTAGGGTTTTTAACCATTCTTGTGCATCCAATATGTGATTTTGTGTTCTTGGTTCCACATTTAGGTCATTTTCGTCCTCGCTAGGCTTATTCTAATCCAATTAGGGTTTTTAACCAATCTTGTGCATCCAATATGTGATTTTGTGTCATCGGTTGAACATTTAGGTCATTTTCGTCCTCCCTAGCCTTATTCTAATCAAATTAGGGTTTTTTACCAAAGTTGTGCATCCAATCTGTGATTTTGTGTCATTGGTGGCACATTTAGGTCATTTTCGTCCTCGCTAAGCTTATTCTAATCCAAGTAGGGTTTTTAACCAATCTTGTGCATCCAATATGTGATTTTGTGTTCTTGGTTGCACATTTAGGTCGTTTTCGTCGTCGCTAGGCTTATTCTAATCCAATTAGGGTTTTTAACAAATCTTGTGCATCCAATAAGTGATTTTGTGTCATTGGTTGCACATTTAGGTCATTTTCGTCCTCCCTAGGCTTATTCTAATCCAACTAGGGTTTTTAACCATTCTTGTGCATCCAATATGTGATTTTGTGTTCTTGGTTCCACATTTAGGTCATTTTCGTCCTCGCTAGGCTTATTCTAATCCAATTAGGGTTTTTAACCAATCTTGTGCATCCAATATGTGATTTTGTGTCATCGGTTGAACATTTAGGTCATTTTCGTCCTCCCTAGCCTTATTCTAATCAAATTAGGGTTTTTAACCAAAGTTGTGCATCCAATATGTGATTTTGTGTCATTGGTGGCACATTTAGGTCATTTTCGTCCTCGCTAAGCTTATTCTAATCCAAGTAGGGTTTTTAACCAATCTTGTGCATCCAATATGTGATTTTGTGTTCTTGGTTGCACAGTTAGGTCATTTTCGTCGTCGCTAGGCTTATTCTAATCCAATTAGGGTTTTTAACCAATCTTGTGCATCCAATAAGTGATTTTGTGTAATTGGTTGCACATTTAGGTCATTTTCGTCCTCCCTAGGCTTATTCTAATCGAAGTAGGGTTTTTAACCAATCTTGTGCGTCCAATATGTGATTTTGTGTCATTGGTTGAATATTTAGGTCATTTTCGTCCTCCCTAAGCTTATTCTAATCCAATTAGGGTTCTTAACCAATCTTGTGCATCCAATATGTGATTTTGTGTTCTTGGTTGCACATTTAGGTCATTTTCGTCTTCGCTAGGCTTATTCGAATCCAATTAGGGTTTTTAACCAATCTTGTGCATCCAATATGTGATTTTGTGTCATTGGTTGATCATTTAGGTCATTTTCGTCTTCTCTATGCTTATTCTAATCAAATTAGGGTTTTTAACCAATCTTGTGCATCCAATATGTGATTTTGTGTTCTTGGTTGCACATTTACGTCATTTTCGTCTTGGCTAGGCTTATTCTAATCCAAGTAGGGTTTTTAACCAATCTTGTGCATCTAATATGTGATTTTGTGTCATTTTGTGTCATTGGTTGGACATTTACGTCATTTTCGTTCTCCCTAAGCCTATTCTAATCCAATTAGGGTTCATAACCAATCTTGTGCATCCAATATGTGATTTTATGTTCTTGATTGCACATTTAGGTTGCTTTCGTCTTCCCTAGGCTTATTCTAATCCAAGTAGGGTTTTTAACCAATCTTGTGCATCCAATAAGTGATTTTGTGTAATTGGTTGCACATTTAGGTCATTTTCGTCCTCATTAGGCTTATTCTAATCGAAGTAGGGTTTTTAACCAATCTTGTGCATCCAATATGTGATTTTGTGTCATTGGTTGAACATTTCGGTCATTTTCGTCCTCCCTAAGCTTATTCTAATCCAATTAGGGTTCTTAACCAATCTTGTGCATCCAATAAGTGATTTTGTGTCATTGGTTGAACATTTAGGTCATTTTCATCCTCCCCAGGCTTATTCTAATCCAATTAGGGTTTTTAATCAATCTTGTGCATCCAATAAGTGATTTTGTGTCATTGGTTTAACATTTAGGTCATTTTCGTCCTCCCTAGGCTTATTCTAATCCAATTAGGGTTTTTAACCAATCTTGTGCATCCAATAAGTGATTTTGTTTCATTGGTTGAACATTTAGGTTATTTTCGTCTTCGCTAGGCTTATTCTAATCCAATTAGGGTTTTGAACCAATCTTGTGCATCCAATGTGTTATTTTGTGTCATTTTGGGTCATTGGTTGAACATTTAGGTCATTTTCGTCCTCCTTAGGCTTATTCTAATCCAATTAGGGTTTTTAACCATTCTTGTGCATCCAATATGTGATTTTGTGTTCTTGGTTCTACATTTAGGTCATTTTCGTCCTCGCTAGGCTTATTCTAATCCAATTATGGTTTTTAACCAATCATGTGCATCCAATATGTGATTTTGTGTCATCGGTTGAATATTTAGGTCATTTTCGTCCTCCCTAGCCTTATTCTAATCAAATTAGGGTTTTTAACCAAAGTTGTGCATCCAATCTGTGATTTTGTGTCATTGGTGGCACATTTAGGTCATTTTCGTCCTCGCTAAGCTTATTCTAAAACAAGTAGGGTTTTTAACCAATCTTGTGCATCCAATATGTGATTTTGTGTCATTTTGGGTCATTGGTTGAATATTTAGGTCATTTTCATCCTCCCTAGGCTTATTCTAATCCAATTAGGGTTTTTAACCATTCTTGTGCATCCAATATGTGATTTTGTGTTCTTGGTTCCACATTTAGGTCATTTTCGTCCTCGCTAGGCTTATTCTAATCCAATTAGGGTTTTTAACCAATCTTGTGCATCCAATATGTGATTTTGTGTCATCGGTTGAACATTTAGGTCATTTTCGTCCTCCCTAGCCTTATTCTAATCAAATTAGGGTTTTTAACCAAAGTTGTGCATCCAATCTGTGATTTTGTGTCATTGGTGGCACATTTAGGTCATTTTCGTCCTCGCTAAGCTTATTCTAATCCAAGTAGGGTTTTTAACCAATCTTGTGCATCCAATATGTGATTTTGTGTTCTTGGTTGCACATTTAGGTCATTTTCGTCGTCGCTAGGCTTATTCTAATCCAATTAGGGTTTTTAACCAATCTTGTGCATCCAATAAGTGATTTTGTGTCATTGGTTGCACATTTAGGTCAGTTTCGTCTTCCCTAGGCTTATTCTAATCGAAGTAGGGTTTTTAACCAATCTTGTGCATCCAATATGTGATTTTGTGTCATTTTATGTCATTGGTTGAACATTTAGGTCATTTTCGTCCTCCCTAAGCTTATTCTAATCCAATTAGGGTTCTAAACCAATCTTGTGCATCCAATATGTGATTTTGTGTTCTTGATTGCACATTTTGGTCGCTTTCGTCTTCCCTAGGCTTATTCTAATCCAAATAGGGTTTTTAACCAATGTTGTGCATCCAATATGTGATTTTGTGTCATTTTGTGTCATTGGTTGAACAGTTAGGTCATTTTCGTCCTCCCTAAGCTTATTCTAATCCAATTAGGGTTCTTAACCAATCTTGTGCATATAATAAGTGATTTCGTGTCATTGATTGAACAATTAGGTCATTTTCGTCCTCCCTAGGCTTATTCTAATCCAATTAGGGTTTTTAACCAATCTTGTGCATCCAATAAGTGATTTTGTGTCATTGGTTGAACATTTAGGTCATTTTCGTCCTCCCCAGGCTTATTCTAATCCAATTAGGGTTTTTAACCAATCTTGTGCATCCAATATGTGATTTTGTGTCATTGGTTGAACATTTAGGTCATTTTCGTCCTCCCTAGGCTTATTCTAATCCAATTAGGGTTTTTAACCAATCTTGTGTAAACAATATGTGATTTTGTGTCATTGGTTGAACATTTAGGTCATTTTCGTCCTCCCTAGGCTTATTCAAATCCTATTTGGGTATTTAACCAATCTTGTGCATCCAATATGTGATTTTCTGTCATTGGTTGAACATTTAGGTCATTTTCGTCCTCCCTATGCTTATTCTAACCCAACTAGAGTTTTTAACCAATCTTGTGCATCCAATATGTGATTTTGTGTCATTGGTTGAACATTTAGGTCATTTTCGTCCTCCCTAGGCTTATTCTAATCCAATTAGGGTTTTTAACCAATCTTGTGCATCCAATATGTGATTTTGTGTCATTTTGAGTCATTGGTTGAACATTTAGGTCATTTTCGTCCTCCCTAGGCTTATTCTAATCCAATTTGGGTTTTTAACCAATCTTGTGCATCCAATATGTGATTTTGTGTCATTGGTTGCACATTTAGGTCATTTTCGTCCTCCTTAGGCTTATTCTAATCCAATTAGGGTTTCTAACCAATCTTGTGCATCCAATATGTGATTTTGTGTCATTTTGTGTCATTGGTTGAACATTTAGGTCGTTTTCGTCCTCCCTAGGCTTATTCTAATCCAATTAGGGTTTTTAACCAATCTTGTGCATCCAATATGTGATTTTGTCTCATTGGTTGAACATTTAGGTCATTTTCGTCCTCCCTAGGCTTATTCTAATCCAATTAGGGTTTTTAACCAATCTTGTGCATCCAATATGTGATTTTGTGTCATTTTGAGTCATTGGTTGAACATTTAGGTCATTTTCGTCCTCCCTAGGCTTATTCTAATCCAATTAAGTTTTTAACCAATCTTGTGCATCCGATATGTGATTTTGTGTCATTGGTTGCACATTTAGGTCATTTTCGTCCTCCCTAGGCTTATTCTAATCCAATTAGGGTTTTTAACCAATCTTGTGCACATAATAAGTGATTTTATTTCATTGGTAACCCAATTAGGTATTTTCGTCCTCGCTAGGCTTATTCTAATGCAATTAGGGTTTTTAACCAATCTTGTGCATCAAATATGTGATTTTGTGTCATTTTGTGTCATTGGTTGAACATTTATGTTATTTTCGTCCTCCCTAGGCTTATTCTAATCCAATTAGGGTTTTTAACCAATCTTGTGCATCCAATATGTGATTTTGTGTCATTTTGAGTCATTGGTTGAACATTTAGGTCATTTTCGTCCTCCCTAGGCTTATTCTAATCCAATTAAGTTTTTAACCAATCTTGTGCATCCAATATTTGATTTTGTGTCATTCGTTGCACATTTAGGTCATTTTCGTCCTCCCTAGGCTTATTCTAATCCAATTAGGGTTTTTAACCAATCTTGTGCACATAATAAGTGATTTTATTTCATTGGTAACCCAATTAGGTCATTTTCGTCCTCGCTAGGCTTATTCTAATCCAATTAGAGTTTTTAACCAATCTTGTGCATCCAATATGTGATTTTGTGTCATTTTGTGTCATTGGTTGAACATTTAGGTCATTTTCGTCCTCCCTAGGCTTATTCTAATCCAATTAGGGTTTTTAACCAATCTTGTGCATCCAATATGTGATTTTGTGTCATTTTGTGTCATTGGTTGAACATTTAGGTCATTTTCGTCCTCCCTAGGCTTATTCTAATCAATTTAGGGTTTTTAACCAATCTTGTGCATCCAATATGTGATTTTGTGTCATTTTGTGTCATTGGTTGAACATTTAGGTCATTTTCGTCCTCCCTAGGCTTATTCTAATCCAATTAGGGTTTTTAACCATTCTTGTGCATCCAATATGTGATTTTGTGTTCTTGGTTCCACATTTAGGTCATTTTCGTCCTCGCTAGGCTTATTCTAATCCAATTAGGGTTTTTAACCAATCTTGTGCATCCAATATGTGATTTTGTGTCATCGGTTGAACATTTAGGTCATTTTCATCCTCCCTAGCCTTATTCTTATCAAATTAGGGTTTTTAACCAAAGTTGTGCATCCAATCTGTGATTTTCTGTCATTGGTGGCACATTTAGGTCATTTTCGTCCTCGCTAAGCTTATTCTAATCCAAGTAGGGTTTTTAACCAATCTTGTGCATCCAATATGTGATTTTGTGTTCTTGGTTGCACATTTAGGTCGTTTTCGTCGTCGCTAGGCTTATTCTAATCCAATTAGGGTTTTTAACAAATCTTGTGCATCCAATAAGTGATTTTGTGTCATTGGTTGCACATTTAGGTCATTTTCGTCCTCCCTAGGCTTATTCTAATCCAACTAGGGTTTTTAACCATTCTTGTGCATCCAATATGTGATTTTGTGTTCTTGGTTCCACATTTAGGTCATTTTCGTCCTCGCTAGGCTTATTCTAATCCAATTAGGGTTTTTAACCAATCTTGTGCATCCAATATGTGATTTTGTGTCATCGGTTGAACATTTAGGTCATTTTCGTCCTCCCTAGCCTTATTCTAATCAAATTAGGGTTTTTAACCAAAGTTGTGCATCCAATATGTGATTTTGTGTCATTGGTGGCACATTTAGGTCATTTTCGTCCTCGCTAAGCTTATTCTAATCCAAGTAGGGTTTTTAACCAATCTTGTGCATCCAATATGTGATTTTGTGTTCTTGGTTGCACAGTTAGGTCATTTTCGTCGTCGCTAGGCTTATTCTAATCCAATTAGGGTTTTTAACCAATCTTGTGCATCCAATAAGTGATTTTGTGTAATTGGTTGCACATTTAGGTCATTTTCGTCCTCCCTAGGCTTATTCTAATCGAAGTAGGGTTTTTAACCAATCTTGTGCGTCCAATATGTGATTTTGTGTCATTGGTTGAATATTTAGGTCATTTTCGTCCTCCCTAAGCTTATTCTAATCCAATTAGGGTTCTTAACCAATCTTGTGCATCCAATATGTGATTTTGTGTTCTTGGTTGCACATTTAGGTCATTTTCGTCTTCGCTAGGCTTATTCGAATCCAATTAGGGTTTTTAACCAATCTTGTGCATCCAATATGTGATTTTGTGTCATTGGTTGATCATTTAGGTCATTTTCGTCCTCTCTAGGCTTATTCTAATCAAATTAGGGTTTTTAACCAATCTTGTGTATCCAATATGTGATTTTGTGTTCTTGGTTGCACATTTACGTCATTTTCGTCTTGGCTAGGCTTATTCTAATCCAAGTAGGGTTTTTAACCAATCTTGTGCATCTAATATGTGATTTTGTGTCATTTTGTGTCATTGGTTGGACATTTACGTCATTTTCGTTCTCCCTAAGCCTATTCTAATCCAATTAGGGTTCATAACCAATCTTGTGCATCCAATATGTGATTTTATGTTCTTGATTGCACATTTAGGTTGCTTTCGTCTTCCCTAGGCTTATTCTAATCCAAGTAGGGTTTTTAACCAATCTTGTGCATCCAATAAGTGATTTTGTGTAATTGGTTGCACATTTAGGTCATTTTCGTCCTCATTAGGCTTATTCTAATCGAAGTAGGGTTTTTAACCAATCTTGTGCATCCAATATGTGATTTTGTGTCATTGGTTGAACATTTAGGTGATTTTCGTCCTCCCTAAGCTTATTCTAATCCAATTAGGGTTCTTAACCAATCTTGTGCATCCAATATGTGATTTTGTGTTCTTGGTTGCACATTTAGGTCATTTTCGTCCTCGCTAGGCTTATTCGAATCCAATTAGGGTTTTTAACCAATCTTGTGCATCCAATATGTGATTTTGTGTCATTGGTTGATCATTTAGGTTATTTTCGTCCTCTCTAGGCTTATTCTAATCAAATTAGGGTTTTTAACCAATCTTGTGCATCCAATATGTGATTTTGTGTTCTTGGTTGCACATTTATGTCATTTTCGTCTTGGCTAGGCTTATTCTAATCCAAGTAGGGTTTTTAACCAATCTTGTGCATCTAATATGTGATTTTGTGTCATTTTGTGTCATTGGTTGGACATTTACGTCATTTTCGTTCTCCCTAAGCCTATTCTAATCCAATTAGGGTTCATAACCAATCTTATGCATCCAATATGTGATTTTATGTTCTTGATTGCACATTTAGGTTGCTTTCGTCCTCCCTAAGCATATTCTAATCCAATTAGGGTTCTTAACCAATCTTGTGCATATAATAAGTGATTTTCTGTCATTGATTGAACATTTAGGTCATTTTCGTCCTCCCTAGGCTTATTCTAATCCAATTAGGGTTTTTAACCAATCTTGTGCATCCAATAAGTGATTTTGTGTCATTGGTTGAACATTTAGGTCATTTTCATCCTCCCTAGGCTTATTCTAATCCAATTAGGGTTTTTAACCAATCTTGTGCATCCAATAAGTGATTTTGTTTCATTGGTTGAACATTTAGGTCATTTTCGTCCTCCCTAGGCTTATTCTAATCCAATTAGGGTTTTTAACCAATCTTGTGCATCCAATAAGTGATTTTGTTTCACTGGTTGAACATTTAGGTTATTTTCGTCTTCCCTAGGCTTATTCTAATCCAAGTAGGGTTTTTAACCAATCTTGTGCATCCAATAAGTGATTTTGTGTCATTGGTTGAACATTTAGGTCATTTTCGTCCTCCCTAGGCTTATTCTAATCCAATTAGGTTTTTTAACCAATCTTGTGCATCCAATAAGTGATTTTGTTTCATTGGTTGAACATTTAGGTTATTTTCGTCTTCGCTAGGCTTATTCTAATCCAATTAGGGTTTTTAACCAATCTTGTGCATCCAATATGTTATTTTGTGTCATTTTGGGTCATTGGTTGAACATTTAGGTCATTTTCGTCCTCCTTAGGCTTATTCTAATCCAAGTAGGGTTTTTAACCAATCTTGTGCATCCAATAAGTGATTTTGTGTCATTGGTTGAACATTTAGGTCATTTTCATCTTCGCTAGGATTATTCTAATCCAATTTGGGTTTTTAACCAATCTTGTGCATCCAATATGTGATTTTGTGTCATTGGTTAGACATTTACGTCATTTTCGTTCTCCCTAAGCTTATTCTAATCCAATTAGGGTTCTTAACCAATCTTGTGCATCCAATATGTGATTTTGTGTTCTTGGTTGCACATTTAGGTCATTTTCGTCCTCCCTAGGCTTATTCTAATCCAATTAGGGTTTTTAACCAATCTTGTGCATCCAATAAGTGATTTTGTGTCATTGGTTGAACATTTAGGTCATTTTCGTCCTCCCCAGGCTTATTCTAATCCAATTAGGGTTTTTAACCAATCTTGTGCATCCAATAAGTGATTTTGTGTCATTGGTTGAACATTTAGGTCATTTTCGTCTTCGCTAGGCTTATTCTAATCCAATTAGGGTTCTTAACCAATCTTGTGCATATAATAAGTGATTTTGTGTCATTGATTGAACATTTAGGTCATTTTCGTCCTCCCTAGGCTTATTCTAATCCAATTAGGGTTTTTAACCAATCTTGTGCATCCAATAAGTGATTTTGTGTCATTGGTTGAACATTTAGGTCATTTTCGTCCTCCCCAGGCTTATTCTAATCCAATTAGGGTTTTTAACCAGTCTTGTGCATCCAATAAGTGATTTTGTGTCATTAGTTGAACATTTAGGTCATTTTCGTCTTTGCTAGGCTTTTTCTAATCCAATTAGGGTTTTTAACCAATCTTGTGCATCCAATATGTGATTTTGTGTCATTTTGTGTCATTGGTTGAACATTTAGGTCATTTTCGTCCTCCCTAGGCTTATTCTAATCCAACTAGGGTTTTTAACCATTCTTGTGCATCCAATATGTGATTTTGTGTTCTTGGTTCCACATTTAGGTCATTTTCGTCCTCGCTAGGCTTTTTCTAATCCAATTAGGGTTTTTAACCAATCTTGTGCATCCAATAAGTGATTTTGTGTCATTAGTTGAACATTTAGGTCATTTTCGTCCTCCCCAGGCTTATTCTAATCCAATTAGGGTTTTTAACCAATCTTGTGCATCCAATAAGTGATTTTGTGTCATTGGTTGAACATTTAGGTCATTTTCGTCTTCGCTAGGCTTATTCTAATCCAATTTGGGTTTTTAACCAATGTTGTGCATCCAATATGTGATTTTGTGTCATTTTGGGTCATTGGTTGAACATTTAGGTCATTTTCATCCTCCCTAGGCTTATTCTAATCCAATTAGGGTTTTTAACCATTCTTGTGCATCCAATATGTGATTTTGTGTTCTTGGTTCCACATTTAGGTCATTTTCGTCCTCGCTAGGCTTATTCTAATCCAATTAGGGTTTTTAACCAATCTTGTCCATCCAATATGTGATTTTGTGTCATCGGTTGAACATTTAGGTCATTTTCGTCCTCCCTAGCCTTATTCTAATCAAATTAGGGTTTTTAACCAAAGTTGTGCATCCAATCTGTGATTTTGTGTCATTGGTGGCACATTTAGGTCATTTTCGTCCTCGCTAAGCTTATTCTAATCCAAGTAGGGTTTTTAACCAATCTTGTGCATCCAATATGTGATTTTGTGTTCTTGGTTGCACATTTAGGTCATTTTCGTCGTCGCTAGGGTTATTCTAATCCAATTAGGGTTCATAACCAATCTTGTGCATCCAATATGTGATTTTATGTTCTTGATTGCACATTTAGGTTGCTTTCGTCTTCCCTAGGCTTTTTCTAATCCAAGTAGGGTTTTTAACCAATCTTGTGCATCCAATATGTGATTTTGTGTCATTTTGTGTCATTGGTTCAACAGTTAGGTCCTTTTCGTCCTCCCTAAGCTTATTCTAATCCAATTAGGGTTCTTAACCAATCTTGTGCATATAATAAGTGATTTTGTGTCATTGATTGAACATTTAGGTCATTTTCGTCCTCCCTAGGCTTATTCTAATCCAATTAGGGTTTTTAACCAATCTTGTGCATCCAATAAGTGATTTTGTGTCATTGGTTGAACATTTAGGTCATTTTCGTCCTCCCCAGGCTTATTCTAATCCAATTAGGGTTTTATTCCAATCTTGTGCATCCAATAAGTGATTTTGTGTCATTGGTTGAACATTTAGGTCATTTTCGTCTTCGCTAGGCTTATTCTAATCCAATTAGGGTTTTTAACCAATCTTGTGCATCCAATATGTGATTTTGTGTCATTTTGTGTCATTGGTTGAACATTTAGGTCATTTTCGTCCTCCCTAGGCTTATTCTAATCCAATTAGGGTTTTTATCCAATCTTGGGCATCCAATATGTGATTTTGTGTCATTGGTTGAACATTTAGGTCATTTTCGTCCTCCCTAGGCTTATTCTAATCCAATTAGGGTTTTTAACCAATCTTGTGCATCCAATATGTGATTTTGTGTCATTTTGAGTCATTGGTTGAACATTTAGGTCATTTTCGTCCTCCCTAGGCTTATTCTAATCCAATTAGGGTTTTTAACCAATCTTGTGCATCCAATATGTGATTTTGTGTCATTTGTTGAACATTTAGGTCATTTTTGTCCTCCCTAGGCTTATTCTAATCCAATTAGGGTTTTTAACCAATCTTGTGCATCCAATATGTGATTTTGTGTCATTGGTTGAACATTTAGGTCATTTTCGTCCTCCCTAAGCTTATTCTAATCCAATTAGGGTTCTTAACCAATCTTGTGCATCCAATATGTGATTTTGTGTTCTTGGTTGCACATTTAGGTCATTTTCGTCCTCGCTAGGCTTATTCGAATCCAATTAGGGTTTTTAACCAATCTTGTGCATCCAATATGTGATTTTGTGTCATTGGTTGATCATTTAGGTTATTTTCGTCCTCTCTAGGCTTATTCTAATCAAATTAGGGTTTTTAACCAATCTTGTGCATCCAATATGTGATTTTGTGTTCTTGGTTGCACATTTATGTCATTTTCGTCTTGGCTAGGCTTATTCTAATCCAAGTAGGGTTTTTAACCAATCTTGTGCATCTAATATGTGATTTTGTGTCATTTTGTGTCATTGGTTGGACATTTACGTCATTTTCGTTCTCCCTAAGCCTATTCTAATCCAATTAGGGTTCATAACCAATCTTGTGCATCCAATATGTGATTTTATGTTCTTGATTGCACATTTAGGTTGCTTTCGTCCTCCCTAAGCATATTCTAATCCAATTAGGGTTCTTAACCAATCTTGTGCATATAATAAGTGATTTTCTGTTATTGATTGAACATTTAGGTCATTTTCGTCCTCCCTAGGCTTATTCTAATCCAATTAGGGTTTTTAACCAATCTTGTGCATCCAATAAGTGATTTTGTGTCATTGGTTTAACATTTAGGTCATTTTCGTCCTCCCTAGGCTTATTCTAATCCAATTAGGGTTTTTAACCAATCTTGTGCATCCAATAAGTGATTTTGTTTCATTGGTTGAACATTTAGGTTATTTTCGTCTTCGCTAGGCTTATTCTAATCCAATTAGGGTTTTTAACCAATCTTGTGCATCCAATATGTTATTTTGTGTCATTTTGGGTCATTGGTTGAACATTTAGGTCATTTTCGTCCTCCTTAGGCTTATTCTAATCCAATTAGGGTTTTTAACCATTCTTGTGCATCCAATATGTGATTTTGTGTTCTTGGTTCTACATTTAGGTCATTTTCGTCCTCGCTAGGCTTATTCTAATCCAATTAGGGTTTTTAACCAATCTTGTGCATCCAATATGTGATTTTGTGTCATCGGTTGAACATTTAGGTCATTTTCGTCCTCCCTAGCCTTATTCTAATCAAATTAGGGTTTTTAACCAAAGTTGTGCATCCAATCTGTGATTTTGTGTCATTGGTGGCACATTTAGGTCATTTTCTTCCTCGCTAAGCTTATTCTAAAACAAGTAGGGTTTTTAACCAATCTTGTGCATCCAATATGTGATTTTGTGTCATTTTGGGTCATTGGTTGAACATTTAGGTCATTTTCATCCTCCCTAGGCTTATTCTAATCCAATTAGGGTTTTTAACCATTCTTGTGCATCCAATATGTGATTTTGTGTTCTTGGTTCCACATTTAGGTCATTTTCGTCCTCGCTAGGCTTATTCTAATCCAATTAGGGTTTTTAACCAATCTTGTGCATCCAATAAGTGATTTTGTGTCATTGGTTGAACATTTAGGTCATTTTCGTCCTCCCTAGGCTTATTCTAATCCAATTAGGTTTTTTAACCAATCTTGTGCATTTAATATGTGATTTTGTGTCATTTTGGGTCATTGGTTGAACATTTAAGTCATTTTCGTCCTCCCTAGGCTTATTCTAATCCAATTAGGGTTTTTAACCAATCTTGTGCATCCAATATGTGATTTTGTGTTCTTGGTTGCACATTTAGGTCATTTTCGTCCTCCCTAGGCTTATTCTAATCCAATTAGGGTTTTTAACCAATCTTGTGCATCCAATATGTGATTTTGTGTCATTGGTTGAACATTTAGGTCATTTTCGTCCTCCCTAGCCTTATTCTAATCAAATTAGGGTTTTTAACCAATCTTGTGCATCCAATATGTGATTTTGTGTCATTGGTGGCACATTTAGGTCATTTTCGTCCTCCCTAGGCTTATTCTAATCGAAGTAGGGTTTTTAACCAATCTTGTGCATCCAATATGTGATTTTGTGTCATTTTGTGTCATTGGTTGAACATTTAGGTCATTTTCGTCCTCCCTAAGCTTATTCTAATCCAATTAGGGTTCTTAACCAATCTTGTGCATCTAATATGTGATTTTGTGTTCTTGGTTGCACATTTAGGTCATTTTCGTCCTCCCTAGGCTTATTCTAATCCAATTAGGGTTTTTATCCAATCTTGTGCATCCAATAAGTGATTTTGTGTCATTGGTTGAACATTTAGGTCATTTTCGTCCTCCCCAGGCTTATTCTAATCCAATTAGGGTTTTTAACCAATCTTGTGCATCCAATAAGTGATTTTGTGTCATTGGTTGAACATTTAGGTCATTTTCGTCTTCGCTAGGCTTATTCTAATCCAATTTGGGTTTTTAACCAATCTTGTGCATCCAATATGTGATTTTGTGTCATTTTGGGTCATTGGTTGAACATTTAGGTCATTTTCATCCTCCCTAGGCTTATTCTAATCCAATTAGGGTTTTTAACCATTCTTGTGCATCCAATATGTGATTTTGTGTTCTTGGTTCAACATTTAGGTCATTTTCGTCCTCGCTAGGCTTATTCGAATCCAATTAGGGTTTTTAACCAATCTTGTGCATCCAATATGTGATTTTGTGTCATTGGTTGATCATTTAGGTCATTTTCGTCCTCTCTAGGCTTATTCTAATCAAATTAGGGTTTTTAACCAATCTTGTGCATCCAATATGTGATTTTGTGTTCTTGGTTCCACATTTAGGTCATTTTCGTTCTCGCTAGGCTTATTCGAATCCAATTAGGGTTTTTAACCAATCTTGTGCATCCAATATGTGATTTTGTGTCATTGGTTGATCATTTAGGTCATTTTCGTTCTCCCTAAGCCTATTCTAATCCAATTAGGGTTCATAACCAATCTTGTGCATCCAATATGTGATTTTATGTTCTTGATTGCACATTTAGGTTGCTTTCGTCTTCCCTAGGCTTATTCTAATCCAAGTAGGGTTTTTAACCAATCTTGTGCATCCAATATGTGATTTTGTATCATTTTGTGTCATTGGTTGAACAGTTAGGTCATTTTCGTCCTCCCTAAGCTTATTCTAATCCAATTAGGGTTCTTAACCAATCTTGTGCATATAATAAGTGATTTTGTGTCATTGATTGAACATTTAGGTCATTTTCGTCCTCCCTAGGCTTATTCTAATCCAATTAGGGTTTTTAACCAATCTTGTGCATCCAATAAGTGATTTTGTGTCATTGGTTGAACATTTAGGTCATTTTCATCCTCCCCAGGCTTATTCTAATCCAATTAGGGTTTTTAATCAATCTTGTGCATCCAATAAGTGATTTTGTGTCATGGGTTTAACATTTAGGTCATTTTCGTCCTCCCTAGCCTTTTTCTAATCAAATTAGGGTTTTTAACCAAAGTTGTGCATCCAATCTGTGATTTTGTGTCATTGGTGGCACATTTAGGTCATTTTCGTCCTCGCTAAGCTTATTCTAAAACAAGTAGGGTTTTTAACCAATCTTGTGCATCCAATATGTGATTTTGTGTCATTTTGGGTCATTGGTTGAACATTTAGGTCATTTTCATCCTCCCTAGGCTTATTCTAATCCAATTAGGGTTTTTAACCATTCTTGTGCATCCAATATGTGATTTTGTGTTCTTGGTTCCACATTTAGGTCATTTTCGTCCTCGCTAGGCTTATTCTAATCCAATTAGGGTTTTTAACCAATCTTGTGCATCCAATAAGTGATTTTGTGTCATTGGTTGAACATTTAGGTCATTTTCGTCCTCCCTAGGCTTATTCTAATCCAATTAGGGTTTTCAACCAATCTTGTGCATCCAATAAGTGATTTTGTGTCATTGGTTGAACATTTAGGTCATTTTCGTCCTCCCTAGGCTTATTCTAATCCAATTAGGGTTTTTAACCAATCTTGTGCATCCAATAAGTGATTTTGTTTCATTGGTTGAACATTTAGGTTATTTTCGTCTTCGCTAGGCTTATTCTAATCCAATTAGGGTTTTTAACCAATCTTGTGCATCCAATATGTTATTTTGTGTCATTTTGGGTCATTGGTTGAACATTTAGGTCATTTTCATCCTCCTTAGGCTTATTCTAATCCAAGTAGGGTTTTTAACCAATCTTGTGCATCCAATAAGTGATTTTGTGTCATTGGTTGAACATTTAGGTCATTTTCGTCCTCCCCAGGCTTATTCTAATCCAATTAGGGTTTTTAACCAATCTTGTGCATCCAATAAGTGATTTTGTGTCATTGGTTGAACATTTAGGTCATTTTCGTCCTCCCTAGGCTTATTCTAATCCAATTAGGGTTTTTAACCAATCTTGTGCATCCAATATGTGATTTTGTGTCATTTGTTGAACATTTACGTCATTTTCGTCCTCCCTAGGCTTATTCTAATCCAATTAGGGTTTTTAACCAATCTTGTGCATCCAATATGTGATTTTGTGTCATTGGTTGAACATTTAGGTCATTTTCGTCCTCCCTAAGCTTATTCTAATCCAATTAGGGTTCTTAACCAATCTTGTGCATCCAATATGTGATTTTGTGTTCTTGGTTGCACATTTAGGTCATTTTCGTCCTCGCTAGGCTTATTCGAATCCAATTAGGGTTTTTAACCAATCTTGTGCATCCAATATGTGATTTTGTGTCATTGGTTGATCATTTAGGTTATTTTCGTCCTCTCTAGGCTTATTCTAATCAAATTAGGGTTTTTAACCAATCTTGTGCATCCAATATGTGATTTTGTGTTCTTGGTTGCACATTTATGTCATTTTCGTCTTGGCTAGGCTTATTCTAATCCAAGTAGGGTTTTTAACCAATCTTGTGCATCTAATATGTGATTTTGTGTCATTTTGTGTCATTGGTTGGACATTTACGTCATTTTCGTTCTCCCTAAGCCTATTCTAATCCAATTAGGGTTCATAACCAATCTTGTGCATCCAATATGTGATTTTATGTTCTTGATTGCACATTTAGGTTGCTTTCGTCCTCCCTAAGCATATTCTAATCCAATTAGGGTTCTTAACCAATCTTGTGCATATAATAAGTGATTTTCTGTTATTGATTGAACATTTAGGTCATTTTCGTCCTCCCTAGGCTTATTCTAATCCAATTAGGGTTTTTAACCAATCTTGTGCATCCAATAAGTGATTTTGTGTCATTGGTTTAACATTTAGGTCATTTTCGTCCTCCCTAGGCTTATTCTAATCCAATTAGGGTTTTTAACCAATCTTGTGCATCCAATAAGTGATTTTGTTTCATTGGTTGAACATTTAGGTTATTTTCGTCTTCGCTAGGCTTATTCTAATCCAATTAGGGTTTTTAACCAATCTTGTGCATCCAATATGTTATTTTGTGTCATTTTGGGTCATTGGTTGAACATTTAGGTCATTTTCGTCCTCCTTAGGCTTATTCTAATCCAATTAGGGTTTTTAACCATTCTTGTGCATCCAATATGTGATTTTGTGTTCTTGGTTCTACATTTAGGTCATTTTCGTCCTCGCTAGGCTTATTCTAATCCAATTAGGGTTTTTAACCAATCTTGTGCATCCAATATGTGATTTTGTGTCATCGGTTGAACATTTAGGTCATTTTCGTCCTCCCTAGCCTTATTCTAATCAAATTAGGGTTTTTAACCAAAGTTGTGCATCCAATCTGTGATTTTGTGTCATTGGTGGCACATTTAGGTCATTTTCTTCCTCGCTAAGCTTATTCTAAAACAAGTAGGGTTTTTAACCAATCTTGTGCATCCAATATGTGATTTTGTGTCATTTTGGGTCATTGGTTGAACATTTAGGTCATTTTCATCCTCCCTAGGCTTATTCTAATCCAATTAGGGTTTTTAACCATTCTTGTGCATCCAATATGTGATTTTGTGTTCTTGGTTCCACATTTAGGTCATTTTCGTCCTCGCTAGGCTTATTCTAATCCAATTAGGGTTTTTAACCAATCTTGTGCATCCAATATGTGATTTTGTGTCATCGGTTGAACATTTAGGTCATTTTCGTCCTCCCTAGCCTTATTCTAATCAAATTAGGGTTTTTAACCAAAGTTGTGCATCCAATATGTGATTTTGTGTCATTGGTGGCACATTTAGGTCATTTTCGTCCTCGCTAAGCTTATTCTAATCCAAGTAGGGTTTTTAACCAATCTTGTGCATCCAATATGTGATTTTGTGTTCTTGGTTGCACAGTTAGGTCATTTTCGTCGTCGCTAGGCTTATTCTAATCCAATTAGGGTTTTTAACCAATCTTGTGCATCCAATAAATGATTTTGTGTAATTGGTTGCACATTTAGGTCATTTTCGTCCTCCCTAGGCTTATTCTAATCGAAGTAGGGTTTTTAACCAATCTTGTGCATCCAATATGTGATTTTGTGTCATTGGTTGAATATTTAGGTCATTTTCGTCCTCCCTAAGCTTATTCTAATCCAATTAGGGTTCTTAACCAATCTTGTGCATCCAATATGTGATTTTGTGTTCTTGGTTGCACATTTAGGTCATTTTCGTCTTCGCTAGGCTTATTCGAATCCAATTAGGGTTTTTAACCAATCTTGTGCATCCAATATGTGATTTTGTGTCATTGGTTGATCATTTAGGTCATTTTCGTCCTCTCTAGGCTTATTCTAATCAAATTAGGGTTTTTAACCAATCTTGTGCATCCAATATGTGATTTTGTGTTCTTGGTTGCACATTTACGTCATTTTCGTCTTGGCTAGGCTTATTCTAATCCAAGTAGGGTTTTTAACCAATCTTGTGCATCTAATATGTGATTTTGTGTCATTTTGTGTCATTGGTTGGACATTTACGTCATTTTCGTTCTCCCTAAGCCTATTCTAATCCAATTAGGGTTCATAACCAATCTTGTGCATCCAATATGTGATTTTATGTTCTTGATTGCACATTTAGGTTGCTTTCGTCTTCCCTAGGCTTATTCTAATCTAAGTAGGGTTTTTAACCAATCTTGTGCATCCAATAAGTGATTTTGTGTAATTGGTTGCACATTTAGGTCATTTTCGTCCTCATTAGGCTTATTCTAATCGAAGTAGGGTTTTTAACCAATCTTGTGCATCCAATATGTGATTTTGTGTCATTGGTTGAACATTTAGGTCATTTTCGTCCTCCCTAAGCTTATTCTAATCCAATTAGGGTTCTTAACCAATCTTGTGCATCCAATATGTGATTTTGTGTTCTTGGTTGCACATTTAGGTCATTTTCGTCCTCGCTAGGCTTATTCTAATCCAATTAGGGTTTTTAACCAATCTTGTGCATCCAATATGTGATTTTGTGTCATTTTGGGTCATTGGTTGAACATTTAGGTCATTTTCGTCCTCCCTAGGCTTATTCTAATCCAATTAGGGTTTTTAACCATTCTTGTGCATCCAATATGTGATTTTGTGTTCTTGGTTCCACATTTAGGTAATTTTCGTCCTCGCTAGGCTTATTCTAATCCAATTAGGGTTTTTAACCAATCTTCTGCATCCAATATGTGATTTTGTGTCATCGGTTGAACATTTAGGTCATTTTCGTCCTCCCTAGCCTTATTCTAATCAAATTAGGGTTTTTAACCAAAGTTGTGCATCCAATCTGTGATTTTGTGTCATTGGTGGCACATTTAGGTCATTTTCGTCCTCGCTAAGCTTATTCTAAAACAAGTAGGGTTTTTAACCAATCTTGTGCATCCAATATGTGATTTTGTGTCATTTTGGGTCATTGGTTGAACATTTAGGTCATTTTCATCCTCCCTAGGCTTATTCTAATCCAATTAGGGTTTTTAACCATTCTTGTGCATCCAATATGTGATTTTGTGTTCTTGGTTCCACATTTAGGTCATTTTCGTCCTCGCTAGGCTTATTCTAATCCAATTAGGGTTTTTAACCAATCTTGTGCATCCAATATGTGATTTTGTGTCATCGGTTGAACATTTAGGTCATTTTCGTCCTCCCTAGCCTTATTCTAATCAAATTAGGGTTTTTAACCAAAGTTGTGCATCCAATATGTGATTTTGTGTCATTGGTGGCACATTTAGGTCATTTTCGTCCTCGCTAAGCTTATTCTAATCCAAGTAGGGTTTTTAACCAATCTTGTGCATCCAATATGTGATTTTGTGTTCTTGGTTGCACAGTTAGGTCATTTTCGTCGTCGCTAGGCTTATTCTAATCCAATTAGGGTTTTTAACCAATCTTGTGCATCCAATAAGTGATTTTGTGTAATTGGTTGCACATTTAGGTCATTTTCGTCCTCCCTAGGCTTATTCTAATCGAAGTAGGGTTTTTAACCAATCTTGTGCGTCCAATATGTGATTTTGTGTCATTGGTTGAATATTTAGGTCATTTTCGTCCTCCCTAAGCTTATTCTAATCCAATTAGGGTTCTTAACCAATCTTGTGCACCCAATATGTGATTTTGTGTTCTTGGTTGCACATTTAGGTCATTTTCGTCTTCGCTAGGCTTATTCGAATCCAATTAGGGTTTTTAACCAATCTTGTGCATCCAATATGTGATTTTGTGTCATTGGTTGATCATTTAGGTCATTTTCGTCTTCTCTAGGCTTATTCTAATCAAATTAGGGTTTTTAACCAATCTTGTGCATCCAATATGTGATTTTGTGTTCTTGGTTGCACATTTACGTCATTTTCGTCTTGGCTAGGCTTATTCTAATCCAAGTAGGGTTTTTAACCAATCTTGTGCATCTAATATGTGATTTTGTGTCATTTTGTGTCATTGGTTGGACATTTACGTCATTTTCGTTCTCCCTAAGCCTATTCTAATCCAATTAGGGTTCATAACCAATCTTGTGCATCCAATATGTGATTTTATGTTCTTGATTGCACATTTAGGTTGCTTTCGTCTTCCCTAGGCTTATTCTAATCTAAGTAGGGTTTTTAACCAATCTTGTGCATCCAATAAGTGATTTTGTGTAATTGGTTGCACATTTAGGTCATTTTCGTCCTCATTAGGCTTATTCTAATCGAAGTAGGGTTTTTAACCAATCTTGTGCATCCAATATGTGATTTTGTGTCATTGGTTGAACATTTAGGTCATTTTCGTCCTCCCTAAGCTTATTCTAATCCAATTAGGGTTCTTAACCAATCTTGTGCATCCAATATGTGATTTTGTGTTCTTGGTTGCACATTTAGGTCATTTTCGTCCTCGCTAGGCTTATTCGAATCCAATTAGGGTTTTTAACCAATCTTGTGCATCCAATATGTGATTTTGTGTCATTGGTTGATCATTTAGGTTATTTTCGTCCTCTCTAGGCTTATTCTAATCAAATTAGGGTTTTTAACCAATCTTGTGCATCCAATATGTGATTTTGTGTTCTTGGTTGCACATTTATGTCATTTTCGTCTTGGCTAGGCTTATTCTAATCCAAGTAGGGTTTTTAACCAATCTTGTGCATCTAATATGTGATTTTGTGTCATTTTGTGTCATTGGTTGGACATTTACGTCATTTTCGTTCTCCCTAAGCCTATTCTAATCCAATTAGGGTTCATAACCAATCTTGTGCATCCAATATGTGATTTTATGTTCTTGATTGCACATTTAGGTTGCTTTCGTCTTCCCTAGGCTTATTCTAATCCAAGTAGGGTTTTTAACCAATCTTGTGCATCCAATAAGTGATTTTGTGTAATTGGTTGCACATTTAGGTCATTTTCGTCCTCATTAGGCTTATTCTAATCGAAGTAGGGTTTTTAACCAATCTTGTGCATCCAATATGTGATTTTGTGTCATTGGTTGAACATTTAGGTGATTTTCGTCCTCCCTAAGCTTATTCTAATCCAATTAGGGTTCTTAACCAATCTTGTGCATCCAATATGTGATTTTGTGTTCTTGGTTGCACATTTAGGTCATTTTCGTCCTCGCTAGGCTTATTCGAATCCAATTAGGGTTTTTAACCAATCTTGTGCATCCAATATGTGATTTTGTGTCATTGGTTGATCATTTAGGTTATTTTCGTCCTCTCTAGGCTTATTCTAATCAAATTAGGGTTTTTAACCAATCTTGTGCATCCAATATGTGATTTTGTGTTCTTGGTTGCACATTTATGTCATTTTCGTCTTGGCTAGGCTTATTCTAATCCAAGTAGGGTTTTTAACCAATCTTGTGCATCTAATATGTGATTTTGTGTCATTTTGTGTCATTGGTTGGACATTTACGTCATTTTCGTTCTCCCTAAGCCTATTCTAATCCAATTAGGGTTCATAACCAATCTTGTGCATCCAATATGTGATTTTATGTTCTTGATTGCACATTTAGGTTGCTTTCGTCTTCCCTAGGCTTATTCTAATCCAAGTAGGGTTTTTAACCAATCTTGTGCATCCAATAAGTGATTTTGTGTAATTGGTTGCACATTTAGGTCATTTTCGTCCTCATTAGGCTTATTCTAATCGAAGTAGGGTTTTTAACCAATCTTGTGCATCCAATATGTGATTTTGTGTCATTGGTTGAACATTTAGGTCATTTTCGTCCTCCCTAAGCTTATTCTAATCCAATTAGGGTTCTTAACCAATCTTGTGCATCCAATATGTGATTTTGTGTTCTTGGTTGCACATTTAGGTCATTTTCGTCCTCGCTAGGCTTATTCTAATCCAATTAGGGTTTTTAACCAATCTTGTGCATCCAATATGTGATTTTGTGTCATTGGTTGAACATTTAGGTCATTTTCGTCCTCCCTAGGCTTATTCTATTCCAATTAGGGTTTTTAACCAATCTTGTGCATCCTATATGTGATTTTGTGTCATTGGTTGAACATTTAGGTCATTTTCGTCCTCCCTAGGCTTATTCTAATCCAATTAGGGTTTTTAACCAATCTTGTGCATCCAATAAGTGATTTTGTGTCATTGGTTGAACATTTAGGTCATTTTCGTCCTCCCCAGGCTTATTCTAATCCAATTAGGGTTTTTAACCAATCTTGTGCATCCAATAAGTGATTTTGTGTCATTGGTTGAACATTTAGGTCATTTTCGTCTTCGCTAGGCTTATTCTAATCCAATTAGGGTTCTTAACCAATCTTGTGCATATAATAAGTGATTTTGTGTCATTGATTGAACATTTAGGTCATTTTCGTCCTCCCTAGGCTTATTCTAATCCAATTAGGGTTTTTAACCAATCTTGTGCATCCAATAAGTGATTTTGTGTTATTGGTTGAACATTTAGGTCATTTTCGTCCTCCCCAGGCTTATTCTAATCCAATTAGGGTTTTTAACCAATCTTGTGCATCCAATAAGTGATTTTGTGTCATTGGTTGAACATTTAGGTCATTTTCGTCTTCGCTAGGCTTATTCTAATCCAATTTGGGTTTTTAACCAATGTTGTGCATCCAATATGTGATTTTGTGTCATTTTGGGTCATTGGTTGAACATTTAGGTCATTTTCATCCTCCCTAGGCTTATTCTAATCCAATTAGGGTTTTTAACCATTCTTGTGCATCCAATATGTGATTTTGTGTTCTTGGTTCCACATTTAGGTCATTTTCGTCCTCGCTAGGCTTATTCTAATCCAATTAGGGTTTTTAACCAATCTTGTCCATCCAATATGTGATTTTGTGTCATCGGTTGAACATTTAGGTCATTTTCGTCCTCCCTAGCCTTATTCTAATCAAATTAGGGTTTTTAACCAAAGTTGTGCATCCAATCTGTGATTTTGTGTCATTGGTGGCACATTTAGGTCATTTTCGTCCTCGCTAAGCTTATTCTAATCCAAGTAGGGTTTTTAACCAATCTTGTGCATCCAATATGTGATTTTGTGTTCTTGGTTGCACATTTAGGTCATTTTCGTCGTCGCTAGGGTTATTCTAATCCAATTAGGGTTCATAACCAATCTTGTGCATCCAATATGTGATTTTATGTTCTTGATTGCACATTTAGGTTGCTTTCGTCTTCCCTAGGCTTTTTCTAATCCAAGTAGGGTTTTTAACCAATCTTGTGCATCCAATATGTGATTTTGTGTCATTTTGTGTCATTGGTTCAACAGTTAGGTCCTTTTCGTCCTCCCTAAGCTTATTCTAATCCAATTAGGGTTCTTAACCAATCTTGTGCATATAATAAGTGATTTTGTGTCATTGATTGAACATTTAGGTCATTTTCGTCCTCCCTAGGCTTATTCTAATCCAATTAGGGTTTTTAACCAATCTTGTGCATCCAATAAGTGATTTTGTGTCATTGGTTGAACATTTAGGTCATTTTCGTCCTCCCTAGGCTTATTCTAATCCAATTAGGGTTTTTAACCATTCTTGTGCATCCAATATGTGATTTTGTGTTCTTGGTTCCACATTTAGGTCATTTTCG
This sequence comes from Cicer yamashitae, assembly GCA_037974755.1. Taxonomy (NCBI): domain Eukaryota; kingdom Viridiplantae; phylum Streptophyta; class Magnoliopsida; order Fabales; family Fabaceae; genus Cicer; species Cicer yamashitae. The sequence goes on along the minus strand of JBBPBQ010000009.1, from coordinate 1,288,680 downwards.
TCCTCGCTAGTCTTATTCTAATCCAATTAGGGTTTTTAACCAATCTTGTGCATCCAATATGTGATTTTGTGTCATCGGTTGAACATTTAGGTCATTTTCGTCCTCCCTAGCCTTATTCTAATCAAATTAGGGTTTTTAACCAAAGTTGTGCATCCAATCTGTGATTTTGTGTCATTGGTGGCACATTTAGGTCATTTTCGTCCTCGCTAAGCTTATTCTAAAACAAGTAGGGTTTTTAACCAATCTTGTGCATCCAATATGTGATTTTGTGTCATTTTGGGTCATTGGTTGAACATTTAGGTCATTTTCATCCTCCCTAGGCTTATTCTAATCCAATTAGGGTTTTTAACCATTCTTGTGCATCCAATATGTGATTTTGTGTTCTTGGTTCCACATTTAGGTCATTTTCGTCCTCGCTAGGCTTATTCTAATCCAATTAGGGTTTTTAACCAATCTTGTGCATCCAATATGTGATTTTGTGTCATCGGTTGAACATTTAGGTCATTTTCGTCCTCCCTAGCCTTATTCTAATCAAATTAGGGTTTTTAACCAAAGTTGTGCATCCAATATGTGATTTTGTGTCATTGGTGGCACATTTAGGTCATTTTCGTCCTCGCTAAGCTTATTCTAATCCAAGTAGGGTTTTTAACCAATCTTGTGCATCCAATATGTGATTTTGTGTTCTTGGTTGCACAGTTAGGTCATTTTCGTCGTCGCTAGGCTTATTCTAATCCAATTAGGGTTTTTAACCAATCTTGTGCATCCAATAAGTGATTTTGTGTAATTGGTTGCACATTTAGGTCATTTTCGTCCTCCCTAGGCTTATTCTAATCGAAGTAGGGTTTTTAACCAATCTTGTGCGTCCAATATGTGATTTTGTGTCATTGGTTGAATATTTAGGTCATTTTCGTCCTCCCTAAGCTTATTCTAATCCAATTAGGGTTCTTAACCAATCTTGTGCACCCAATATGTGATTTTGTGTTCTTGGTTGCACATTTAGGTCATTTTCGTCTTCGCTAGGCTTATTCGAATCCAATTAGGGTTTTTAACCAATCTTGTGCATCCAATATGTGATTTTGTGTCATTGGTTGATCATTTAGGTCATTTTCGTCTTCTCTAGGCTTATTCTAATCAAATTAGGGTTTTTAACCAATCTTGTGCATCCAATATGTGATTTTGTGTTCTTGGTTGCACATTTACGTCATTTTCGTCTTGGCTAGGCTTATTCTAATCCAAGTAGGGTTTTTAACCAATCTTGTGCATCTAATATGTGATTTTGTGTCATTTTGTGTCATTGGTTGGACATTTACGTCATTTTCGTTCTCCCTAAGCCTATTCTAATCCAATTAGGGTTCATAACCAATCTTGTGCATCCAATATGTGATTTTATGTTCTTGATTGCACATTTAGGTTGCTTTCGTCTTCCCTAGGCTTATTCTAATCTAAGTAGGGTTTTTAACCAATCTTGTGCATCCAATAAGTGATTTTGTGTAATTGGTTGCACATTTAGGTCATTTTCGTCCTCATTAGGCTTATTCTAATCGAAGTAGGGTTTTTAACCAATCTTGTGCATCCAATATGTGATTTTGTGTCATTGGTTGAACATTTAGGTCATTTTCGTCCTCCCTAAGCTTATTCTAATCCAATTAGGGTTCTTAACCAATCTTGTGCATCCAATATGTGATTTTGTGTTCTTGGTTGCACATTTAGGTCATTTTCGTCCTCGCTAGGCTTATTCGAATCCAATTAGGGTTTTTAACCAATCTTGTGCATCCAATATGTGATTTTGTGTCATTGGTTGATCATTTAGGTTATTTTCGTCCTCTCTAGGCTTATTCTAATCAAATTAGGGTTTTTAACCAATCTTGTGCATCCAATATGTGATTTTGTGTTCTTGGTTGCACATTTATGTCATTTTCGTCTTGGCTAGGCTTATTCTAATCCAAGTAGGGTTTTTAACCAATCTTGTGCATCTAATATGTGATTTTGTGTCATTTTGTGTCATTGGTTGGACATTTACGTCATTTTCGTTCTCCCTAAGCCTATTCTAATCCAATTAGGGTTCATAACCAATCTTGTGCATCCAATATGTGATTTTATGTTCTTGATTGCACATTTAGGTTGCTTTCGTCTTCCCTAGGCTTATTCTAATCCAAGTAGGGTTTTTAACCAATCTTGTGCATCCAATAAGTGATTTTGTGTAATTGGTTGCACATTTAGGTCATTTTCGTCCTCATTAGGCTTATTCTAATCGAAGTAGGGTTTTTAACCAATCTTGTGCATCCAATATGTGATTTTGTGTCATTGGTTGAACATTTAGGTGATTTTCGTCCTCCCTAAGCTTATTCTAATCCAATTAGGGTTCTTAACCAATCTTGTGCATCCAATATGTGATTTTGTGTTCTTGGTTGCACATTTAGGTCATTTTCGTCCTCGCTAGGCTTATTCGAATCCAATTAGGGTTTTTAACCAATCTTGTGCATCCAATATGTGATTTTGTGTCATTGGTTGATCATTTAGGTTATTTTCGTCCTCTCTAGGCTTATTCTAATCAAATTAGGGTTTTTAACCAATCTTGTGCATCCAATATGTGATTTTGTGTTCTTGGTTGCACATTTATGTCATTTTCGTCTTGGCTAGGCTTATTCTAATCCAAGTAGGGTTTTTAACCAATCTTGTGCATCTAATATGTGATTTTGTGTCATTTTGTGTCATTGGTTGGACATTTACGTCATTTTCGTTCTCCCTAAGCCTATTCTAATCCAATTAGGGTTCATAACCAATCTTGTGCATCCAATATGTGATTTTATGTTCTTGATTGCACATTTAGGTTGCTTTCGTCCTCCCTAAGCATATTCTAATCCAATTAGGGTTCTTAACCAATCTTGTGCATATAATAAGTGATTTTCTGTTATTGATTGAACATTTAGGTCATTTTCGTCCTCCCTAGGCTTATTCTAATCCAATTAGGGTTTTTAACCAATCTTGTGCATCCAATAAGTGATTTTGTGTCATTGGTTTAACATTTAGGTCATTTTCGTCCTCCCTAGGCTTATTCTAATCCAATTAGGGTTTTTAACCAATCTTGTGCATCCAATAAGTGATTTTGTTTCATTGGTTGAACATTTAGGTTATTTTCGTCTTCGCTAGGCTTATTCTAATCCAATTAGGGTTTTTAACCAATCTTGTGCATCCAATATGTTATTTTGTGTCATTTTGGGTCATTGGTTGAACATTTAGGTCATTTTCGTCCTCCTTAGGCTTATTCTAATCCAATTAGGGATTTTAACCATTCTTGTGCATCCAATATGTGATTTTGTGTTCTTGGTTCTACATTTAGGTCATTTTCGTCCTCGCTAGGCTTATTCTAATCAAATTATGGTTTTTAACCAATCTTGTGCATCCAATATGTGATTTTGTGTCATCGGTTGAACATTTAGGTCATTTTCGTCCTCCCTAGCCTTATTCTAATCAAATTAGGGTTTTTAACCAAAGTTGTGCATCCAATCTGTGATTTTGTGTCATTGGTGGCACATTTAGGTCATTTTCGTCCTCGCTAAGCTTATTCTAAAACAAGTAGGGTTTTTAACCAATCTTGTGCATCCAATATGTGATTTTGTGTCATTTTGGGTCATTGGTTGAACATTTAGGTCATTTTCATCCTCCCTAGGCTTATTCTAATCCAATTAGGGTATTTAACCATTCTTGTGCATCCAATATGTGATTTTGTGTTCTTGGTTCCACATTTAGGTCATTTTCGTCCTCGCTAGGCTTATTCTAATCCAATTAGGGTTTTTAACCAATCTTGTGCATCCAATATGTGATTTTGTGTCATCGGTTGAACATTTAGGTCATTTTC